>OU015747.1:82197319-82226016 GCA_907169655.1 Acomys percivali | reverse complement strand
AAGAAGAAGAAGAAGAAGAAGAAGAAGAAGAAGAAGAAGAAGAAGAAAAAGAAGAAGAAAAGAATGATGTGAAAGTCACCAGAGGTCCTGTCCAGCCTCAGGGGTATGCAAGATACTTTCTGCAGTGACTTTACTGTAGTAGATGTGGAGACATGAATATCAAATATCTAAGATTCCAGAAGATGCCAGGCCCTTAAGGATAGAGTGCTTAAAAAGTTAAGGATGTTTAGAAATCTTCAGGCCTGTCAGAATAACAAACGCCACTCATAAACCTTTTAATTAGTTAACCTGGAGAAAAATCTGTGTCCCTGTAGAGTGGACATTTTCATATTATCCTGAATGCAAACATCACCTTATCATAGGCTGCAGCTTAAATGTTACTCTATATCTTTTCTTGTGTTGAGATGCTGTTATTGACTATGCAAAAGCAGCTAAAAAAAAAGACTTAATAAAAAGTGACAGCAGGCAGCTCTCCCTGCCGGCAGAGATTAAGTGCTGGGCGCTTGGCGTTTCAATTACCTAAAACTAATGGAATAAATATTTTACAATATTACTGCCTTTTGGGGGTTGAAGACTCAAAAGAAAAAAATATATACATGCAAGATGGGATTCTGTTCTTTTCTTAATGAAATAATTGAAAATGGATTTAGTATCTGGTTGTGATCATGAAAAAAGATACTAGCCTGGTATGGTTGTGAGCAGACCAGGACATAATTTCTTGTATGCTCAGCCTTCTCTGCTGTCATGCGCCTCCAGCATAATTCTAAAATAATGCCCTCTAACTGTATCCATAAAACCGTTTTAGCTGAGCTCAGATGATTTGGCCATGGCATAAATTTATTACGGTAATTTTTTTAAAAACAGGAGGCCAGTCAAGAATTTCCATTTTTAGAGAACACTGTGGGATGAGATGAAGCTTTACTGGGCTGACGTGTGTGTGTATGTGTGTGTGTGTGTGTGTGTGTGTGTGTGTGTGTGTGTGTGTGTATGTGTGTGTGTTTGCATGGGAGTGGTTGTGCAGGTGGTATATGCAGGCCAGAAGTCAATGTTGGGTAAATTCTTTAACTGCTCACCACCTTACATTTTCAAATAGCCTATCTTTTATTTATTAACAATCTCAGAATGTAAATAATGCATTTTTATTAAATATTTTTAATTTTTTAACATACACATTTATATTACTACACATATATACAATAAACTACCTATAGAAAGAAGAACCATGACACAGTCAGGAATTATATGAATGTTACATACTTAGTGTTTTGGTTATTTGTATTTGGCAGCCTTGAAGAAAACATCTTTACTATCTTGATGCGTTTAAAATTCTGAATGTAAATCATTATCTATCATATCTCATCTCTATTAACTTAGAACATCTATCTAGACCTAAAAAATCCTAACTCCTAAACAACTAAGTGTTATTATAAAACTAAACTACTTGGTCTTCAACCCCATCAGAGACATGAGAAGGAATAAACTTGATTACCTGAGTATACTGGGAGTGCAGGTTAGTAGCTTTCCAAATGAGAAGATAACAGAGACAGTTTGCTACCTGAATAGTCACCCAAGACTCTCTACAGTGTTGGAGCATCTTCTTCAGCCTTCTGGCCCAATATATCTGATGGACATATTTGTGATGCAGACAGAGTCGATGGCCAAACTCTGCCAAGACAGCGTAAGTAAATAATGTATTTTAATTATATCCTTCTCTAATACCTTTCTCCCTTTCCTCGGAGGCACCCCCAAGATGTCGCCTCTTCTCCTCATGTCCTCTTTCTTTTTAAATGGAACCCATTGACACCAGTTAGTACTGCCTATTGGAGTGCTGACTGATTTTGTTAACTTTGTCTCCACTTCATTTTTTCAGATAAGCTCTCTCGCTGAACCTGGGGCTTACTGTTTTAGCTTGACCGGCCGGCCAGCGAGCCCCAGGGATCTACCTGCCTCTTTCTCCCCAGAGCCAGGGTTACAGGTATGTAGCACCAGGTACACTGTTTCCTACGAAAGTTCTAGGGGTTGGAACTGAATTCCTTTCATCTATAAGGCAAGCGCTTTACTCACAGGATCATCTCCGCCCTTCCCTATGTGCTGATTTATATGTACATGCGCAAGTAAGTCTGGCTTTCTAATTGGTTCTCAGTGACCCTGGCTTGTGCCTTTTCTCATTTCTTCTATACTTAAATGGGATGATATTCCTTTATTGCCCATCCTAAAAGCATCCATGTGAAAAGCAGGGACCAAGGACCAGTCACCAGGAGCCAACTCCTGTGTTCAATGTTCTGAAATATGGAAACACTCTATCTTTCCTTTGTGTATGATGTACATGTATGCTGCGTATGTTTTATTAAAGGGAATAAAAGTAATATCAAACTCAGTCTTGGAAATGGTTGGCATACTACACAATGTCACTTTACATCTAAGGGGCTTCATTAGTTTTTTGTGATTATATATTGTGTGTGTGCATGTATATATTATACATTTATGCATAGGGAATTTTCATAATGGGCTGAATTTAAAAATTAGCCATTATTTTTAAAAAGAGCTTTCAATTGACTCACCCTATGCACACAAGATTCTAAAAAGATATCCCCAAAGAGGAGTGGACTTTATGCATTTTAAAAAATTTTCCGCATCAGGGTAATGAAACATAATTTATTATGTATATGCATACATCTTTTTTGTAGGAAGAAATGATTCAAGAAGAAAAGATGTGCTGTTAGTATTTCTTTCTCAAAAAACCAAGAGCTTGTATGTACTGCCAAATTTATATGGCTTGAAATGAGAAATATCTTTGAAATTAATTATCCAAAATGGTTGGTTTCAGTCTTAGGGAAGACATATATAACTAAAAGGATTTCTTGGACACTTAACTATTGAGCAAATACATTGCTGTTAAAAATCCATTAAGATTTTCAAAATAATATACAACAATAGCTTTTATTAATTTTTATTATGTTTATTTCGTGTGTATGCATGTACACATGGGAGGGTCAAAGAACAGCTTGCAGGACCCAGCTAGAGTCACCAGGCTTTGTGGCAAGCACCTGTCCCTGCTGAGCTGCCTCACTAGCCCCCATGCAACTTTTAAGCTACAAACAATTACCATAAGACCCTGATGACTTTCACAGAGCAAGGTCGAGAGTCTGGGACTTAATTCTGTCCATCACATATGCCATTGTCTCTTTCCTTAGTCACTGGGGAAATGATCTTGGCAATGGGCCTTTTAGAACATTTCTCAGGACAATAATCAAAATGCTCAGCAGAAGATGCATAGCCAGTCCTCTTATTCTACTGCCCAGAATCTGTTGGTTTCCTCTAAGTTTAGAAGTTAAAATTCTCTCTTTCTAAACAAACTCATCATAGAGCAAAAGAGAGAGAAAGTAAAAAAATAAATAGAGAGAGAGAGAGAAAGTCAAAATACAGAGGACTGTGTAGGCATTTGTTGATTCTATTTACATTTAACCCATTATTTATGTTCGATTTACCCAATACTGTGTGCCCATTTCCCAAGAAAAAGTTAAATGGGATTCACCCCATTAGTACTGTAAGAATAAAAAAAAAAACATAGCTGATTTGGAGTGATTCAGCATATCCATGAATTCTTACACTGGTCTCACTTTTCACAATAAAAAAGAAAGAAAGAAAGAAAGAAAGAAAGAAAGAAAGAAAGAAAGAAAAGAAATATATATCATGATTTTAGCATTACAACAATAAATCAATTACATAACAAATGTTGCAGTTATTTTTATCAGTATGGTCTATTTGTTGCACTTATTTTATCAGTATGGCCTAATAATGCTTATTATTAGGCCTATAATTATTATTACATCAATATTTTCTATCCCTCTAGCAGCCAATGAAGACAGAGACACCTATTATATTTTAAAATAGCCTTATTTAACCTGGGGCAGGGCAGATATTAATCCTCTAAACTACTTCCTACAGTGGGGGAAGTTATGGGATAACTGATGCAATCCCATGCCATCTACTTCTAATAACTTTTATTGAGCTACTTCCCATCCATAATCCCAAATACTTGCTAATTATCATCATCTGGGCCAAATCTCCATCCACGACAGCTATGTGTTTCTCCTCCACCTAACCCATGGTGCAGTCTCCTTCTTCCTCTCCTCTCCTCAAGTCCTGGAACCTACACCTATCCCATTTGCCTTGCCCAGATGTGATGGCCTCTTTTATTGGTCAAACAGGTTAGGATCTTAGGCAAGGTACAGGCAGGGAAGAGAAAGCGAGCATTAATTAGCATCAAAATATATCAAACCAATCTCCAACAAACAAATGTTTTTGAGTGCATCTCTTACAAGATGTTGTAAGGCCTTTCTTACCTTCTCACCATCTCATTCCTTCTCTTTCTGGCCACTTTGAAACATTACAGCTGCCATGAACCAATTCTAGATATCTTCAGTCACCCTTGGATGCTTCTGTTTTTCTGTGTTTTTACTCCAAGGCTCATTTCTCTTAGAGTCCTTCCTTCCCACATTATTTTTAACCTACACTCTTTCAGAGAACTTTCTAATATTTGATGTACTTATTGATTTATTTTTTGGTTTTTAATTTATTTCTAATAGATTATATTCTGGTTCCATTTGTTTTCTTACCCTTTCTTATCCTCTTCACACTCTCAACAATGTCCCCCATCCTCCCGTCACGGTGCCAGACCCTTTCATGTCTTTTTTTTTTCTTTTCTTTGCTTTGTGGCCCACTGGGTTTACCCAAGGTTACCCTCGTGATCACGGATCTGTATCTGCCCACTGGACTACAAATAACACAACAGTGGCTACATCACTGAAAACAGTGACTTCCTCTTCTCAGCAAACCTCAAGTGCCTCTGGCTCCCCTGAGTGTCTCTTGCACTCTTCTTCCATCTATAAATGTTTATGACCTAAAGTGTAGACTTATGTAGTAACCACAGCTGTTGTAGGTTCATTAATTCCATTGACATATCATACCTGTAAGACAGTGAGTCAACATTTTCCTCCCATGATCTGTTTCCTATATCCTTACAATTTTCTCTCCTCTGATGTTCCCTGCTGTGTGTCCCCTACACCTTGTTAGCTCCCAGGAATCAAGCACCTGATTTGGCTTATCTGCTACTATGTGCCCAGTTCCTAGAAGCTACCTGGCACCTCAGTGATTTTCACTACTTATTTGCTGAATGAGTGGATGAATACATGGCCTGAAACGTGTCTTTGAAGTTCAGAGACAGATTTCACTACTTGAATACAGCACAAGTCTCCTCTTCTTCATATATCTGGTGCCATGTCTTGTTTTGCTTGTTCATCTGAATTCAGAAGTGGGAAGCATTCGTACCCAGTCCAGGGGTCTAATCTAAATGAGGATTATGTGAAGATGCTTTGAGATAATTGACAGTGAACATCAAGACTTCCCTGAGTGGTGAGGTGCATCCTCAAAGTATGAGGCAGATAAACCTTTTCCTCCCCACCTTACTTTTGGCTGGAGGGTTTTCCCACAGAACAGACAGGAAACTAGAGCAGATGGTGCTGACATGTCTGTGCTTTTTCTTTCAGCTTTTCAAGTTCGGAGTCCATTTCCAAGGGTCTACTATCTACTTTTTCCTCAAGACTTAAGTAACCTCCACTTGTTTCCCAAAATGCCTCTCCTGTGGGTTTCTACTTCTGGGACAGCTGGTACCTTTTCCAATGGCTTATGCTTCTCAGTCAATACAAAGCATGTGGGAGAGAATTGCCTTCTAAAAATAGAATGTCTGGGTCTCTGAAACTTCTGAGAATTCTTAATGGATGCCAGAAACACAGATTCTGCAGAGTGTAAGAGAAAAGTCATCGCATGTGACAATTTCAGAAAAGGGCCTTTTAGATGAAGTGTTTGAGTAACAAAAGATGGCTACTTTTAAAATAATATTTTAATACAAGCCTATTGAAAAATCTAACCACGACGCTAAAATTGTAGAAGGATTTTGCACGACAATTTCCCAGCCCTAAGCCTAATTATTGGAGAGTGAAAGAAGCGCGTAGATTGACTGTGTGGATTGATTTCCAAACATCTTCCTTAAGACTTTTCCCCAATTAACTGAGTAAGCGAGTCTCATCCCGTGATGTTGTCAATGCTGTGGAGCTGTGGTTTTGCTTGGATATTCTCAATACCTCCCAACTATTTCCCACTGTCCTGAGTTTTCTCACACCTCCAAGTCTTAGTAGTGTTATTAAACATTTATGTTTTTTTCCCCCAGCATATACCACGGTGTTATGTGACTTGCTTGAGGTAGATGTGTGTAAATGTCTACTCAACTGGATGGACACCAATGATAGACTAAAGACTTTTTGCATTTGCTAGTGAGCCAGTGAGTTTGTTATGGTCCTTCACAGTAATATGATTCAGGGGCATCTTTTTCACCCCAAGTCCCATCTCAGCATGGATGCTGAGTCATGGACCCTGCATTTCTTGAGTTACCTGCATGATTGAGAGGCACCTCAGTTTGTTGGAGTCTCTTCTTTCCAGAAACTGTACATTGATTGTATAAAGGTCTTAGGAACCTGCAAGCTCTATTTATTTTCATAGTCTTCGTAGCCTTTCACCTCCTTCCAGGTGGAGTAAAACAAAGCAAGGGATATTCTTCTTGCTTGACAGTAGCAATAAGGTACAACTTAGTCTCTCATCCTGTTTTAGTTCTCTGACAGAGGCACCAAGGAGAAAATGTCAATCCCTTTTGACATAACAATGTTTCAATTAAGAAGAAATTGCTATAAAACACATGTGAGCTGAGAGAAGAGTGAACCAAGAGATAAAAAAAAATCAAGAAAATCTTCTAATAACAGTAAAAGATGTAACATTCTCAGTGGAGAAAGGATGGGTTATTGAATATGTAGCATTATGGCGTCTAGACATGGAGAAACTGTGGTGGTATTAGGCTAATTCTAGATGGATCAATAGAAATGTAGAAATGAGCCCACATATTACCATGTGAAATGCGGTAGTTATTTGGGAGCTGAGAAAGGTACTTTTACATCAGAATACAGAATACAAAAATGGGGGCCTCACCTCAAAAGGAATAGGAGACAATTCATTATGGAGCTAAATATGAGTGACCATGGTCCAGAAGCACAGTTCAAGGCTATGCCAATAAGCATGTTGCTCTGAGGAAGTGGTCTCACAACATAGTAATAAACTGAAGTGTTTACCAAATGTAGTGCTAACCCATGATAAGTGGGTTAAGGCAAACTGGGGAAAACTCCGTTAGGAGTTTCAGATGCTGTTGACGTTCTCGGCTTTAGTTGGTAAAAGCTGTTGGTCCACTGAAAATACATTTGAAGGTTGTGCTAACCACAGGATGTTAGGTCAGACACAGGTGTCTGGGATGGAGGGTTTTCAACGCGACTAAAAATAGCCCGAGATGACTTGACTCTGGCCTAAAACAACTTAGCTCTCCAAAATCCCCAAGTTCAACCAGCACTTTGGCTTTGGAGAACCTTTAACACAGGTGCAGCTTGACTCTGTCTCCCCCTCTTCCCCTCCTATCCTTCTGCTGAGAATGTAAGTTCACAGTAGAGGCCATATACAAAACAGAATGACAGGTGTGACAGGGTAAAATGTTAAACTTCTGTATGGAGAAGACACCATGAAATGAAGTTTAAAGAGAGGAACAGTGGGGAAGATATCAACAGTGTAGTAAGACTTAATATTTCTAAAATGATATTTAAAATGGCAAGGCACTGAGAAAAGATTAACACCTCCCCAGAGGAAAAACATGTACAACACTTATAAGTAAGTAATTCTCAATAGCATAAGTACAAATGTTCAAAATACATGAAAATGAATTCAAAGTTCTAGCTACTTAAAAAACAATGACTTGGAGGCTGCAGAAATGGCCCAGCATTCAAGAGGTCATCTGGCTTTTGTAAAGGGTCTGAGTTCAGTTTCTAGCACCCACACCGGGTCCAGCAACTGCAAATCCAGCTCCAGAGATTCTGCTCCTCTTACTGCCCTCTGCAAGAGCCATCACTCAACATGTACCTCTCCCAGGACATAGATATACATAAAATAAAATAAATGCTTAAAAAATAGCCTCTTCCTTTATTTATCAGACTTGCATATAAGGTAAAGACCAAAACATTTGTAAATAAAACACAAGGAAATATGTGCTCTCATTCTCTGATAAGAGAGTACAGATTAGTACACGCCTTACCATGGGCTGTGTGAGAGATGGCACCCAAGAAGAAAATTTAGATCCTTTTTCTAAATCCAACAATCTCAGCTCCCAGGAAATGTCTTAATAATGATACACAAGTAGAAATGCATGTTATATAGTGAGAATTATATTATGGTTTGTGATGTTGGCAAAGGAAGAAGCTTCAGTGTCCATTCACAAGGACACAAATAAGTATGACTCATCATTTTTTTTTTAAACTTTTGGTCATGTTATTTTATTTTATTTTTTATTTAATTAATTTATTCTTGTTACATCTTAATGGTTATCCCATCCCTTATATCCTCCCATTCTTCCCTCCCTCCCATTTTCCCCTTATTCCCCTCCCCTATGACTGTTCCTCAGAGAGATTGCCTCCCCCTGTATATGCTCATAGGGTATCAAGTCTCTTCTCGGTGACCTGCTGTCATTCCTCTAAGTGCCACCAGGTCTCCCCCTCCAGGGGACATGGTCAAATGTGAGACACCAGAGTACGTGAGAAAGTCATATCCCACTCTCCACTCAAGTGTGGAGACTGTTCTGACTATTGGCTAGATCAGGGTAGGGGTTTAAATTTTACCACCTGTATTGTCCTTGGCTGGTGCCTTAGTTTGAGCGGGACCCCTTGACCCAAATCTGCCTATCATAATGTTCTACTTGTAGGTCTCTAGGACCCACTGGATCCTTCTACTTTGCTATTCTCCCATTGTTCTCTCATCTAGAGTCCCAATAGGATGTCCTCCCCTCTGTCCCAGTTTACTGGTAAGGGAAGGCTTTCGTGGGACATGCCCCTTGGGCTAGTATGCAGATATAAGTGAGTATATACCATTTGAGTCTTTCTGCTTCTGGGTTAACTCACTCATTATGATCATTTCTAGCTCAATCCATTTATCCACAAATTTCGAGAATTCCTTGTTTTTAATAGCTGAGTAGTATTCCATAGTGTATATGTACCACAATTTCTTTATCCATTCTTCTACTGAGGGACATTTAGTCTGTTTCCATGATCTGGCTATTATGAATAAGGCTTCTATGGACATGGTTGAGCAAATTTTCTTGTGTGCTGGAGCATCTTGACTCATCATTTTTTATAGCACAGGATATAGCCATTCATAAGGATGCCAATCTGTATTAAATGACATGGGATGACAGCTACACATGGCTCTGAGTGAAAAAGCTGGCTTCCCAGTGGTATGGTATGGGTGACATCATATATTTCGAAATGTGCATATGTGCTTTATATGATCAAATTATCAGTCATTTGGGCTTGTTTACTATCTTCTTCAATAGGAAACCCACTTATCTAGGCTGCCTATCCCCTTTAAGCTTATGGCTTCCTCCTATCATTCTCCATGGCATCTTCTTCTCACATGATCTAATAGTCACGGCAGCCTTGGTCCATTACAAGGTGCCCTCATTTTAAAAAATTTCTTAAAAATTCTTTAAATCATATATTATATAAATTATATATAATTATTATATTATATATTAAATTATATAAAATATATTAATATATTAAGTATATAAAATATATAATTATTATATAACTATATAAAATAATGTGATTCACTGTGATATTTTTATAATATAAGATACTTGGATTATAATTACCATCCATTACTATTTTATCCCTGTCTACCTACCAAATTGTCCTTTCTTTTCCCAAGCCCCTTTTCTACCTTCATGTCTTCCCTTCTTATTATGCATATTATAGAAAACATTTAGCATTTTTCTGAGTCTATCTTAATTCACTTAACATTATGACATGAGTTAGGTTTATTAGAGATAAATAATACTCCATTGTGCATCTATATTACACTGTTTATCTACCCACCCCACTGAAAAAGCTGTATCTCATTTTCACAGTGGCTATACTAATTTGCATTCCCACTAACAGTGTATAGAAATGTTCTTTTGTCTATCATGTCTGGCATAGTTATTGTTTGTTTCCTTGATGATGGTCTTTCTGGCTGAGGTGGGATAAAATCTCAAGGTAATTTTACTTTGACCTTCACTGATGACTAATGACGTCAGACACTTTTTCATGTGTTTATTGGTCAAGATGCTTTTTTTTAATGCATGTATGGTCAGTTCTAAGAATATTTAGCTCAGAAATTGAGCCAAGACTGTTCCTGGAGGGTGGATCAATACAGGCTCTATTGTGTGAGGTGATAAGGTTCCCAGCTGGACTGGAGCTTAGTCGTTTGCTGGAGCATCTCACTGTTCCCAACAAATCTGGCAACCAGTCCTGTTTTTTTTTTTTTTTATTTTTTGTTGTTGTTCTAATCACAGATCCCTGACTGGAGAGCAGAAGCCCTTGAGAGAGCCCTGTAGTCCACTGTGCGAGGGAGACATAGCCTTGCAGACCCATCTCTGTACACTCCCCATCTCTGGACACATCCTTGATGCTTCATCTCTGTCTTCACCAGTACCTTTCCCAAGGGGTGTACCAGATGGATTCTGATCTTTATCCAAGAGCTGTCTGCTTGGGAATCCCCACTGTTGACTTTAAAAAAAAAATCTCTGTGGAGTTTTCTTCATGACGAAGTTTCTGATCAAACTGGATCCGATCATTGAGTTTTTATATCTTTAATATCAAGGGAAAGGATTGAGCTGTGAAAGCCCACCTGCAAGTTTTTATTTTTACCCATAGCATTATCTTCATACATGTCAGCCATACTGACACAATAGAATGTTTAGCGAAGAGTAAACTAAAGCAAAAAGCTTTTCTTAACACTTATCACTGCCACTCAGGGAGAAGAGAACTGTAGATAGAGTGAAAGAGAATAGAAGTTAATCAAGGACCCATTTTCACCAAAATTTCCACTGCATTTACTTCTGGTTGATAAGATTTCAGGTGATTTGTTTATAACTTTCCTTCCATATTTTAGTTCCAAAAGGAACATGCAAGATTTTACAAATAAGAATCAAAAGATATATATAAGTTCCTTGAATCTGTGCACACAAGTTCTTGGGTGTTTGTGACTCTGCCTAGGGAGACATGAACAAATGTCTAGTCATCCCAGATCAGGTAGTGATGCCAGACTGATGGAATGATCCCACCCATGGCTAGCTTAGTGAGCAAGTGAGCTTGCTGAGTTTACTTACAGGAATATGTGCACTGGTTTGGGTTTTGTGTCTGGTTGGTTTTTGTTTTTGATTTTGTCAATTTGGCGTAAGCTAGAGTCATCTGGGAAGCAGGTGCTTTGAGAAAATACCTCTATCAGATCAGCCTGCAGGCAAGTCTGGAGTGCATTTTATTGGTCAATGAATGGCAGGGAAGGGCCCATCCCACAGAGACCTGTGAGCCTACATTCTATAAGAAAGAAGTAAACGGAAAGAGCCACAAGAAGCAAGCCCATAAGCATCACTCCTCCATGGTCTCTGCTTCGGTTTCTCCCTCCGGGTTCCTGCTTGAGCTCTCAGCCTGACTGACTTCCCTCCTGAGCACCCAGGGTAGTCTCTGGACAGCTGTTGAAAGCTTTCTATCATCTTGAACCCATGTCTAAGCAGTTTTCTCCAGTGATGCCTCACAGCTGAATTCAGAAATGGACCTTCACTACACACCAAACTTGATTGTGCCTCTATCTTGGACTTTCCATATCCAGAACACTGAGAAATACATTTTTTTTGCAGTTTTTGTCACTTCAGTCAAAGACAGTAGCCAGATCAGACTTAGGTGATGGCTGAATCTAGATCCTGAATCTAGATCTGAGTTCCCTCCTCCTTCCCTTTCCTCCTCTTTAATTTTTACCTTAGTCCTTTGAGACAGGGTTATGCAAGTCAAGTTGGGATCAAACTTACTATATGCAAAGATAACTTTGAACCACCAGTCTTCTTGTCTTTCCTTCCAAATCCTGGGATTAAAGACATGTAGTACCACATCCAACTTCCTTCTTCTTTTAAATTATTTATAGATTTAAAATATTTAATTATTCAGAGATGATTAGAACATAATGTAAAAATCCTTTTCTGAAGCATCCAAATGCTCTTCATTAGCAGCTAACATTTGACCGGTTATTTATTTATTTATTTATTTATTTATTTATTTATTTATTTATTTAAAATAACATGTCTGTGTGTGTGTGTGTGTGTGTGTGTGTGTGTGTGTGTGTATCCCTGTGGGTATGTGCACATACAGGCTGACACCCAGGGTGGCCAGAAATGTTGGAGCTTTTGGAGCTGGAGTCACAGGCTGTTGTCATCCCCTCACCCCATCCCACCCCCAGTTACTGGAAATTGAACTGAAGTCCTCTGGAAAATCATATAAGGGCTCTTACCCATCGAGTGGTCTTTCCAGCCCACAGCAAACATTTTGATGCATGTCTCTCTGACCATTTTTCTATACATGTCATATGCATATCATATATGCAGCTTTATAGATTTTTTAAAATGTTGAAGTAGACTATACACAACTGCAGTAATTTTAGTTTAATAAGTCATGGATAAACTTGTGGATATCTTTACATAAATGTTATAAGTAAGACCCTATATATGTAATTAATTCTTTTAAATCTATCCAGCTAAGGGAACTCTGTAATATGTTTTATTACTTTCCTATTAACGGTCATTTATCCCTTCCTGTTTCAATTTTTATACATTTATTTATGTGGTGTGTGTGTGTATGTGTGTGTGTGTGTATTCACGTACACACATGCATGTCACAATACACATGGCTGTCAGACTCTGGTCATTAGGTGTGACTCCAGGTGCCTTAGCCTATGGAACCATCTCAATGACCCTTCATTTTATAAAATAAATGCCGCATTTATGCTCATGTGCTGGATTGAGCTCATAAGCTTTGCCACACTAGCTTAGCCAAGTCTTCTGTAAGACACAATGGGCTGGCCTTCCTAGGTGATATCCTGTATCTGTATTCTTGCAGGGTCCCAGAGGGCAGCTTGGCCAGTGCTGAAAGTGCTAGTGGGTAAATATTGCTCCCCCTACCTGCTGGACCATGGCAGGCGTAGGCTTTTCAGGCATCCTCTCTGGAAACAGGCCATGTGACTAAGCAACAGAAATGTTTTAAGTTAAGGCTGTGGCCAAATCTGTACCTTGCCACTGTGTAATGCTTTCCTCCTCTCTCTCTCTCATTTCACCCTCCACCCCTCATTTCAACATTTTTAGGTAGCTCTCTGACACACAGATTTTTATCACTTTGGGCTTAGAAGGCAGAACTATTAGCTCAAGGAGACGTGAACTTCTACCATCTTATATTTGTTCATATAGAGAAACTTGCGAATACACATAGTTGTATTTATTTTTTATTAACCTCTAGCATTTTTAACATCAGAAAAACAACAGTGGGCTGTCAATGTAATTCAGTGGAAAAAGCGTTTTCCTGCTAGTATGAGGATGGAGTTTATAGCTGTGGAACCCACATAAAAGCTGGAGGCATGGCGTGAACCCAGGGATGGGAGGCAGAGACAGGATCCACAGAGCAAGCTGGCCAGCCAGACCAGCCAAAGGCGCAAGCTCAGGGTTCATCAAGAACCATTGCCACATATAGGATAAAGAGCTTACAAGACACCAATGTCTTCCAGGCCTCCACACATGCACAGATATGTGTGCCCACACACATATGAATGTATACACACACATGCACACACATACATATACCTATGCAGAAAAGAATAATATTGCTCTTGTGTATAGCACATAGGTCTACTCTCACAACCTGGAGATGTAAAATCTGAGGTGCTGCAGAATCTGAAAGCTCCGAGCACCAACAGGATATGAGTGGACAATAGGATACAGACAAACAACAGAACGTGAGTGGATGTAAGGCTTAGCCAGACAACAGGACATGGGCAGACAGAAAGAGATGGGCAGAGAAGTCTATATTCTAAAATGTTTCATACACAAAAATATTAAAAAAATCATATCAAAGTGTCTTTTGGATTTATGGATCAAGTGCTTATAAGATATACAGATATTTCATAGTTGTTTTAGGAATATCAAGGATATCCCCAAGCTAGCTTCCTACATACATGCAAATATAGTAAAATATCATCACCGGAATTGGAAACTCTGCTTGTTCTGAGCACTTTGAATGAGGGAGATTCAACCTGTTCCAGATGGCCCCTTGTGAGGATTCAGTTTCAGTAGAGAAGTTCTCAGTGTATATACTCAGGTATAATGTCACATGAAATCTTGTTAAGCAATGACTTCCAGAGCTTTAATTTTGTAGTTAAAAAAACAAAACTGGAACCAGTTCTTCAGTCTTCTCTCAATTATAACATAAAACTCTTCCTGGTATCCAGAGAGGGCATCTCTCAGACAATATGAAGAACCTCAAAAGAGCATCATTAGGATCCCTTATACTGAATTTATGTTGCCTGAAGAATCTTATGGAGCATAAATTTCCATAACTTTTTGGTGGAGGAGCCAGAGAGATGGTTCAGTGATAAGAGCATTTGCTGCTCAATCATGAGGACCACAGTTTAGCTCACAATATGCACATCACAAAATTCACAAATGACTGTATTCTAAGTTCCAGGGGGCTCTGATGCCCTCTTCCAGCCTCTCTGAATGCCTGCATATGTGTTCTCAGATGCACACACAGATACATATATGCAGGTGCACACACATAAATAAAATGTTACCACAGAGAGATAACTTTCATTAGTCTTTTGTTCAAGTTTTGGCATGCTGTACAAAAGACAGAAGGAGTTAAAAGTGGTCATATCTCTTATTCAGCATCTCAGGATAGAAGTGAAGACAGGGCAGAGGCAGTAGAAGAGGCTAGAATTTAAATTTAAATAAGTAGTATTCTCACAAGAAGGCTTGTCAGCTCTCCATGGGGCACTCGGTACCACTATTTCCAACCCAAACCCACATCTGTAAGTTCTGCCAGTTTCCTGTCAATAGTGGTCACACATCTCTCTCCACTTCATCTCTTACAAGGTGAGAGTGGTTTAAGAAGTCCCTAGGCTGAGCAGTGAGCAGAAGGAAGAGCCTGAAGATCTTTGGAGAGTCTCCAAGGCAGATGCTTGCAGCAACGGAACCATATTTAGCTTAGGAGTGTACATGTGTTGGCGGGGGTGCCTACTAAATAATTTATGCGTGTAGTTACAGGAAATGAAGGAATATGAGGGACTTTCAATGGGAAATTATATTTTTCTTTGAGTTATTAGCAATTGTCAAATTTACAATCCATGAACTATTATGGATTAACTGACTACAATATATAACTTGGATGTATTTTCAATATTGTGTTTTAGGCAATGCAACAAATTATAAATGGTCACTAGTCCTTCGAGGTTTAGGTAGGGAGTATTTGAGAATGACACTGACATCCTATTTTTGCTGGGAAAATAGATTATGTTGTTCGCTGATTAACTCTTGAAGTCAGTGTGCTTAGCTAACCACAAGAATGTGGTCTTAGAGCAGACGTGAAAGGAGGCAAAACCGAAGCAGAAAAACTCCAACTAGGCTTGTAGGTTCCAGCAAGCCTGAAACACCTGTGTTGGCTTAAGGCACAATCTACATAGATTTAAAAAAACAGAGACCTTATTGGAATTTTAACTAGGTTGAAGACACTAATAAAGACAGGCCAGTCTTGCTCTGTGTCTTAATTTATTTTTCATCTGTTGTGAAAACAAATATCATGATGAAAGCAGCCTAAGGGAGAGAAGGTCTATTCCGGCTCACAGAGCAAGGACACGGCCATCGCCTTGTGAGACTTAAGAGAGCAGGAGTTTGAAGCAGCTGATCCTATCGCATCCACAGTTGGAAGCAGAGATAAGAGCATGGTTGTGTTCATCTGGCTTTCTCCATTTCAAGGAGTCAACCATTCCATGCACAGGGACCAATCTCACCTACAGTTAACATGAGTCTTCTAGGGCAGTGAGGGACCCAGCAGGTAATGTACACTTGCATACAAGCTCAGCAACCAAAGTTCAATACCCAAAGCCCATATAAACATGGAAGGAAGAAAACTGTTCCACAAAGTTGTCCTTTGGTCTTCACATGTGCACATGGCATATACACACCACCACCGCTACCACTACCGTTACTACCACCACTATCAACTCCAACGACCACCACAACCACCACCACCACCACCACCACCGCAGCAACAACAACAAAGCATCCTATGCAAAAATAAGCATTCTCACTTCCAATAATGTAAGATACACCCCCTACCCCCTACAGTAAGCTTTTCCAGAGTCCTATCTCTTTGGGATTTTAGATTCTGGTGAGTTGACAGTTGACACTAAACTGGGACTCTCCTTAGTCATCATCTACTGATCCGCAAGGCTTCTAGTGTTAAGATGAAGAAGCAGAAGCAGGATTTGTTTAATTACGTCATCCCAGAAACAACGTTGCATATAGAATATATGTCACATTCCACATGCAACTTTCTCCTTGTGATGTAACATGCCAGATTCACACAGGGAAAGAAAGACAATGCATCATACTATGGCATTTCCCTAGTTAAGTCTTTTAAAAAACAGGAGATACAGAAAATATGCCAAGTGGAGCCAAGGTTGTCTCCAGTGTTCATCGCCCTAGAGGCAATTAAAGCCAATCAATAATTCCAGAGGAGACATAATGTCACTCTTTCTCTGCTAGCTCCCACCCCACCTGTTTGGAAAAAAAATCCCCAGACTTTATTCATACAAATTTTTGGCAAAAAGTTTCCTTTGAGGCAGATTGAGGTGAACCCAAGGAGGGCCAAGGAAGGCTGATAGGAAGCATTCAGTATGCAAGTAATTGCCTTGGGAAAGACATGGCATGTTAAAGCAAGGTTCATGCTTTCTGAGTCAGCTCCCATGATCATCTGGAAGAAAAAGTGGCTGCAGTGTTTCCTAGGTTCAGACAGCATCTATTTCAAATGGGAGGAATTTTTTTCCTTATATAGATTACATTTCATAACAGCAAAAATAATTGGTTTGGGAAAGTTATTATCTTTTTAAAAGAAGCACACCTAACAAATGATGGGAAATGATAGAAAGGGAAAACTACATTCAAAAAAGGTCATGGCTCTAGACAATATCCATCAATATTGCTGAACTCATTAGATAGAAATGCAAGGGATAAAGGTTTATATAGTTAAGACAGGCTGGCAGAGCCAGAATCTACTAGCTTTTTGTCATTGAACAAGGGATTAAAAGAGACACCATTTTTTCTCTCCATGCAAGGCTATAGAGAGTGTGTCAGATCATTGGAAAGGGATGAAAAAACAATCCTGCATCTGGGCTGGGAAGACAGATCAGCTGGTAAAGTGCTTGCTGTTTAAGCATGAGGACCCAGGGTTGATGCACCATACACATACACTAAGCAGCAGTGTGGGAGATAGAGTGGGGCAATACAGCATAGTCAAACAGTCTAGCTAACTGGTGAGTTCCAGGCGCACTGAGAGACCCTGTGTCACAAACTAAGGTGGGGAGTGAAGAAGATGACAAGCATTGATCTTTGGCCTGAATGCGCTCATCACAAAAAGACACACACACAGAGAATTTTCTTTAAAAGCAATTGTGTATCCAACAAGACTTCTAAATATGCTAGCTTGCAGATATCATGGGTAGAAGGTTATGCCACATGACATCACCTTTGAACCTCCTCCTCTTACTCCTCTTTTTTTTTTTTTTTTTAAAGTTTAAAACGTCTATCTGGTGCATGGCTATAATCCCAGCACTCTGGGAGGCAGAGACATGTGGATCTCTATGAGTTCAAGGTCAGCCTTGGCAGGCTACCAAGAAGAGGTGTTATATCCTATGAGCATAAACAGGGGGAGGAGGTCCCCCTCAGTCACAGTCATAGGGGAGGGGAGTAAGGGGAAAATGGGAGGGTGGGAGGAATGGGAGGATACAAGGGATGGGATAACAATTGAGATGTAATATGAATAAATTAATAAAATATATTTAAAAAAGAATACACAGAGAAATGGTGTCTTACAAAAACAAAAACAAACAAAAAAGCAAATCTACCATATATAGTTTGGATCTCCTGACTTACATTTATCACTCTCTTTTTTAATAATTATGGTTTCTTTTCCAATTTTATTTCTCACGGCTCAGTTCTTCAAAGCCTTCTGCTAGTGTCCCCAGCTGTTTTTAACTGAATTCGTTCTACCTTTCAGTGTTTATGATTTCTTTATCCTCTCCTTATAGTTTTCTTTGATGACTTTATTATCGCCTCTATTTCTTTACTGAGATCTGCCAACATAATATGACAAACTGCAGATGTTCCTGTTGCCATGCATTCCTTGCCACAATGTACTGTTTGTTCCTCTGTGAGCCAAAATCAAACCTTTGCTTTTTACGTTGTTTTTCTGTCAAGCATTTTTTCATGGCGACCAGAAAGGTACCTGATACCTTTTATATAAGCCATTTGGGGCTGTTGCCTAGAGTTTACATAACAAGACTCTAAGAAGAGCAATTCAGGAGTGGTGTTTACATATACTTGCTCACCTTATCTAACAGGGCACATCTGCTGGTCCTCTTGAGAGAGAGAATCCATACTGAATGCATGCGTTCTTGATTTATGACACATCATGTAGTGAAATTTCAAGTCGGAACTACATTGGACTCACTGGATCTGTTGACCTTCACAGCATAGCTGCAAGGCACTTAGAGTATCCTTTCTGCTCTCTTGATGGAGTGACTGTCTGGTAGCTGTATCATATTTTCATTCTTAGGGTCAGAAGAGACAACCATACTGCATATGGTTGGGAAAAGGTCAAGACTCAAATTGGTAGTAGAGTTTTGACTGATTATCTAATAATTTTCATACCACTGAAATGATCATAGGTGGAGGACTGTCTGCATTTCATCCCCTGTTTCTCGTAGTATGTGTCTATGGAACACACAAAACATCTTTTGAACATAGCATCTTTATTGCTGGATTTGTAATGGTTCACTAGCTTTTCTATGACTTCTCTCAGCCATTCATTGGAAGAATCTTCTGCCCACGCTCTTTATGATTTGGTTTGAGGACTCTGGCTTGAGACAATTACTTACAAAACACTACTAACAATATATTAACTGTACATAATAATGGGTTTCTTTGTCACATTTTCATACATGTACATAATGCATTTTAATCACATCCATCCATTTCTCTGTCTTCCTCCCATTCCAAATAATCCCCTTTCTTATCTCAACTAGTCTCTCTTCTACTTTTGTGGGTTGTTTGTGTGTTTTGGTGAACCAATGAGTTTAATTAGTGTTTATTGCATGTGCATAGCAGAGAAGTTACAGCCCACCCTAGGGATTTATAAGCAGTTAATGATTTCTAAAGAGAATGATTTCTTCAATGGTATAGCCACTGGTATGTTGCCTGTGTTCCTATGAGTGGCTTGTCCCCTCCCCCAGGGCTAGAATGTAGGGCCATTCTTGGACCTAAATTTTCTCATCTACACAAACAGGTGTCAAACTGAAAATTCCGCAAGGCCTGTTGGATCTGAAATGACAAGTCTTCATAGAAGAGGAGAAACAATGTAAGTGATGCAATCTGACTCATCACACAGTGATAATTAGATTATTCAAGCTCTCTATCTCAGCTTTAGTTGGCCAGGGAGAGTCTGATGACACCCAAGTGCCCCCAAATTGAACACTCAAGGCAAAACAACAGACATCCCTGGAATATCATTAAGGAAGAAAAAAATACAGAGGGAAAATACTTTGTCTATTTTCACTTTTTGAGATAGAAGGATGTGAGAATGTTTGGGTGTCACTGGAGTTGGAGAAATAAATAGATTTACCTACAAATCCAATCTCTCTCAATATCTGGGAAGAGTCCAAGTTTCAAAAATAACAAACAGAACCAAATTTCTCAACCTCCTCTTCACTTCCTGTGTAATTAGAGCAAGGTGTGAATAACAAGTGGTTCCCAAGGTCAGATCAATCACAAAGCAAAAGAAATTTAATCCCAAAGTACCTGAAGAAATGGGAACATCAGGCCACAGCCATCTTGCCATACGCTTAGGAAATCTATGTATTCCTTTATCTGAAATTAAGTTCAACCATTTCTGAGAGGAAAAAAAATCCAAACCTAAACAAAAGCCTTTGGCATTTGTAAATGCGTTTGTTTTCAGTTCTTTGTTACCTCATATTGTCTTTTTGTTGTAGGCTTTGACCTTTTTCAAACCTACTTTATCTGGGGTTCTTTAATGCTTATACCTCCCTTCCAACCCACCTACCCTAGATAAGAGAGAAAAGAGGTTGATGGGAACAGGAGGAGTAGAACTTTTTAGACTCAGCTCCTTGGAGCTATTCCACTGGAGTAGCTGGCAGGATTCCATCAGACCCCTTAAACAGCAATCTAGCAGTTCAGCAAAGGTGACTGCAACTGCAGCCACCAGAACCCGGAGCAGCAGACAGAACCCGGAGCAGCAGACAGAACCTCGAAGTATTCGCTGGAACGGTTCTTTCTAGGAGCATCTCGATTTGGAGCCAAGACCAAATATCCAAAAAAGCCACACCTCTTGTTTTGGGACACACACACACACACACACACACACACACACACACACACACACACACACACAAATATATATCCTCTCAGAGTCTGTAATACTCCTGCAAGAAGCAGTTCCTCTTCTAGTAGACAAACATCACCTATTTTCTCACAAGTCTGTTTCACATCCCACACTTGGGATTAAAATAAAACCATGTTTCCATCCACTGCATTTTGTCCGCCCTCTGAGTAGACACTGAGGATCACTTCTCCTTAGTCTGTGAGCTCTGAGGGACAGAGATGTTAAGCAACCTGTCCCAATTCACACAATAAGTTTTCACAGGAGCCACACAGAAGCCCGAGTTTCCTGACTCGTTGGCCATTTGGCTTGCTTGCTTACTTTGTGGCCTTGTTTAGAGTCTTGCAGAGAGCAGAGTCCCAGCTCCTCCTTTGGTGTTGCTGGTTGGTTTTTGTCAACTTGACAAAAGTTAGAGGGGAAGGGAAACTTAACTGAGAAAGGGCCTCCATAAGATCCAAACATAGGCAAGCACCCCAGAAATTTTCTTCACTAGTGGTTGGTGGAGAAGAGCATAGCTCACTGTGGACAGTGCCATTCCAGGACAGGTGGACCTGGGTCCTGTAAGAAAACAGGATCAGCCATGAAGAGTGAGCCAGTGAGCAGCACTCCTCCATAGCCTCTGCTTCAACTCTTGCCTACAGGATCCTATATTGGGTTCCTGCCCTGGCTTCCTTCAGTGGTGAAGTAAGTGGTAGAAGTGTAAACTAAATAAACCCTTTCTTCCCCAGATTGCTTTTGGTCATGATGCTTCTCACAGTAGAAACCCTAACACACAATTCCCTCTTGGGTTCTACCCTCTGTGTGGAACCTTGGGTAGAGTTATCCTCCGTAGTCTCTCCAGCAAGCAAGTGAAAACTGGATTCATTTAAGCACTCTATTTGGGGACATACATGCAGAACTTTTCAAGTGAAAGGCGCAACACTAGCTTCCTTGTTATTGTACCAATGTTTAGCATTTTATTTCTTCCTACACTAAATTCTCTAGTCAAATATATTCAAAGGAGACAATGGCCATGCCACAACCATTAGGGAAAGTGTTGAGATTTATCTCTCTAGGTAAGCAAGAAGACCCCTGATGCCATTATGGATTGACTGAACCTGTAGACATTTTTTCAGTTGCTTTCTGCTCATGCCTTCTCTTCATTCAGAGCGCACATTTGTTTTAGTTTCTTTTTCCTTAATTATTTTATGTTGGCTTTGAGGCCCAGGAGTCATAATATTATCACATGATTAATTTTGTTCCCCTATTATGCTGCAGTTTTCATGAAATTAACTGTGCTGTTTCTTTCCCAGTAAATGCCCACTGATGAATATTTTATTCTCTTCAATTGCTATGTGGTTGACCTTGTTTGATATTTTATGGTAGCTTCTCAAGTAACAAGAGCCTTTGCCTGTGGAACACTCTGCTTTCATAGGGAATGCAGAAGTCAGAGTCAAGAGAGCTCACCATCTACGAGCATAAATAAGACCTCCTCAGCATACGCCACACATAGAGAGATACAATAATTTGCTGTTGTTGTTTTAATTTCAGGTTCTTTGGGAATAGTTAAGAGATACAGGATTCAGTGAAGTTGTGTGGCCCCTCCTTCCCCAGGGGATAGCCAATATTGCTTCATCAGGGCAAAGTGAGCAGAGTGAAAGACAGGAAATTCAATAGGCCACAAGTAAGACAGAATTATTGACTTTCAAGAGCAACTTCAGTGAAACAGCTCAACTTTATTCAGATGAAGAAGGGATATATATATATATATATATATATATATATATATATATATATATATACATACACATACATGTAGTTCATGGACCATGAGTGAGGTGTTCCCAGGGTGTCTATACTATCAGCTGGGGCTTGTGGTACCAGGAATGTTTTTACATTCCAGGAATTCCAGATACTCACAGGATAGATTCTTATCAGGAGAAAGGATGTTGAACCTGCATTTTGGTCCATGGGCTATGTGACCTCCCTTAGGGATGGGGATCCTGCTTAGAGACACTCTTCCAGATGAATTCAGGCAGAGAAAAAGTAGGTCCCTGCTGTAAAAGGAGTCCTCTGTCCTGTACTGAACTTAGGAGACCTGTCCCAACATAGTAGCGGACTGTGGCCTCAAACATCGGGACCTTCCAACAAAGTTGGCATACGGTGTGCCTTAGGTGTCTTGTACACGCTTACCTGCTTTTCAAGCCCCATTTCTATCAGATCTCATAGTTTTCATACTTGTGCTGTGAGTGAAGCCCACATCCCTTCTGCAATGGCTTTCTTTGTTCTTGCACTCAAACTCCATCTATATTGATGGTCTGAAGGGCAAGCTGCTGAAGAAGCTTTCCTCCCTGAAAATTAAGTGCTCTTAGGAAGACAGAGCATGAGGCTTGAGCTGGCTGGCTGAAAGCATCCATGTAGCTCCAGCATCCATATCAAAGCCCTGGGTGCCCACGGTGACATTAATAATAAATGTTGAGTTCATGCAGGCTTTCAATTCAGCAACATTGCTTTTCCTGTGGTTAGCCAGTGTGCATGGTTGTAGGATTTCAGGCATCTTCTGCCAAAGAAATGCAAAAGAAATAAGCTCTCCATGCTCTCACTTGCTCAGCATATACCATTGCTTTGTTTGACCTTTGAGGCAGGATATCAAGCAGCCCAAACTAGGCTTAAGCTCTTTGAGTCGATGATGTTGAACCCAGGCCTTCACACATTCCAGGCAAGCATTTTTCCGGCTAAGCCACCTCTCCAGCCTACCCTATGCCACTGTTTACCAGAAGGAAGTATTTCCATAGTGAATCTTTATTATGAGAAACTTGAGGATTATCATTCATGTAACTGCTGGAGCCATCTTGATTCCTCTCTTCTGACCTTTTGGGATGTCCCAGGTGACAAAAATCATCAGGATTTTCCAAGATGGGACCAGTATGGCTGGGTAGGCTTCCCCTCGTCACCAAAGTTACAGGCAATTGACACACAAGGGCCTCTAGTTTCTATCTCCACTGCCCCTGTGGTAGCTCAATGAGATTGATCCCAATAGGCTTATATATTTGAATACTTGGTCCCCGGTTAGTGTACTGCTGGGAAGGATTAGTAGATGTGGTTTGATGGAGGAGGTGTGTCATTTAGAGGAGCTTTGAGGATTCCAAAGATGACACCAGATTCAGTGTCTCTCTGCCTGTTGCCTGCAGGTCAGGATGTAGTTATTAGCTTCTGCTCCAGCATAGTACCTGTCCGCATGCCGCCATGCTCCCTGCCATGATGGTAATGGACTAACCCTCTGAAACTGTAAGCCAGACCCCCAGTGAAATACTTTCCTTTATTAGGGTCACATTGGTCATGGTGTCTCTTCACAATGATGGAAGAGTGACTGAGATAGGCCGGAGTTCATCCAGCCTTCATTAGCTCCCATCCAGTCATACAGGAGTCCCTCGATTGTCTTCCATCCTCTCTTCACTGCTGCAGGTTAGGAAGCCAAAGTGGGTCTCTTAGGCAAATGCCAGTGGAAACAATTCAGTCTGGCTGAAACCTACTAGTGACTTTCTTTTCACTTTGCTCAAAACCCTATCATGACTTATGGGTGACTGCGGTGTTGCTGGTCTTAGGTCCAGCACTGTCCTGTTCTTTTCCTATGACATAAGGGCACTGGACTTCTATCCCTTCCCCCAGATCTGGGCAGTTTGAGGAGCTTGTCTTCTTGGCTATAACCTCAACATTATCTCAGTCTTAACTCTCATTATTCCTGTTGGTCTTACTTCTACTAATACTCCAGAGACCAGCTTATGTCATCTGTTCAGGAAGTCTTTCTTGATTTTGACATTACAACTGACCTAGCTTGTTTTTTCATTGCTGTGATAAACATCATGGTCAAAAACAATCGAGGAAGGAAAGGACTTACTTTCAGGTCACAATCCTATTGCTATCCTGAAACACTATGACCAAAAGTTGGGGAGGAAAGGGTTTATTTGGCTTGTGCTTACACAGTATAGTCTATCATTTAGGGAGTTCAGGCAGGAGCTGATGCAGAGGCCATGAGAGAGTGTTGCTTACTGGCTTGGTCCTCATGTCTTACCCAGCCTGTTTCCTTATAGAACCCAGGACCACCATCCCAGGGATGGCACCACCTAGAATGAGCTGGGATCTCTCACATTAATTTCTGATTAAGAAAATGTGTTTAATTGGTGCCTTCTTTATACTCTAGCTTGTGTCAAGTTGACGTAGAACTACCCAGCCCACCATCACCGAGGGACATGGATCAGGAACTCAAGCTGGAACTGAAGCAGAAACCACAGAGCAACACTGCTTGGTGGCTCACTCAATGGCTATGGTCACCTATCACTTTTGTACAATCCAGGACTACCTGCCATGGAATGGTGTTTCCCAACAGTGGCCTAGGCTTTCCTATATCAATTAGCAACCAAAACATTGCTTGAAAGACATGCCCCACAGGCCAACCTGATTGAGGTAATTCTTCATTTGACATTTTCTTTTTCCAGGTGACCATGTGTTGTGTCAAGGTGACAATAAAAACTAGCTATCTTGGCACAGTACACATATGTTGTGTCTTATGTCTCTATTCATACGTCTTAAGACAGAGCGTTTCTTTATGTCTGCCTTCACACTGGCTTCTATTCTCAGATAAACAGAAACTAAGAATTTTGTATACCACTATATTCATAGCCCCTCACAGAGTAGCTGACATTTATGAGGTGCTACAAATACTTTTGAATGAATAAAATACTGACTTTTTATGCCATTGAGTAAATTCAACTGCTTTTATTTTTCGTTCTTTTAGAGACAAGCTGGCCTCGAACTTGATATATAGTTGAGCATGACCTTGAACTTTTGATCTGATTTCCTCTACTGCTGGAATCTTGGGAGTATAGGCATGTTCTACCATGTTCAGTTAATGCAGTGCTTGGGGTTGATTCTGGGTTTGTGCATGCTAAGAAACCACTCTATTTACATTCTTAGACTAATTGCTTTCAGTTTGAAAACCCTGCTCGAGAGCCATGGAGACCACGTATTGGTGTTGGGTCTCAGTGCATAAGGTATCATTTGCACTGGTAGCCTTACCTCTCACTCTTGTGGAGATGTTTCTTGATCAGATACAAGCAAACCCTTGAAGCTGAGCTGAAACACACTGATTGAACCCTGACAGCCACTCCCTGGTAGTCTAAGTCTTTGCCCAAAGCACAGTTCAGTGGAAAACTGTACAGTCCTCTGTTTTAAAATATGGCAGCATTCTAGTAGGCTCCCTTTGGGTAAATCAGTCCTGACCTCACCATCTTCTAGTCTTGACTTCAAAACTATGAAGTCCACAGGAGAATATTTTCAACTTAATTTGAATTGAAATAGTGTAGATTTTGCAATCTACAGGGAGCCAAGTCTGAAAAACTTTAAAGCATGGTACTAGTTGTAAAATGATACATTTTGGGATTAAGTATAATTAGAATTACGATGCCTACATTAAGTATATATTTATGTGAGACATTTATCACTATTTTTGCTTGAATTAAAATATTTGTTTTTTCATAGAGACCTTAATCCAGACTTTATGAAGTCCTGAGATCTACTCTCACAAAGTCTGAAGCACCCACTGCGCTACTATTGACTACAGATAATATGAAGCAGGTCCCTAGAGCTCCTTTTTTCCTGTGTATTAGTTACTTTTCTTACTGCTATGACAAAAATACCTAATGACAAAAGGAGTATATGAAAGTGTTTATTTTTGTTCACAGAGTAAAGGTCTAGCCCATAATGATGGGAAGTCATGACAATAAGATGGTGAGGTAGCTGGTCACATTGCTCTATTCAGGAAACAGAGGGCTGAGATTTGGTGCTACTATCACTTCTCTTTTTTATCCAGTCTAGGACTCTTGCCCATAAGTGACTTCTTCCACATGTAGGGTGGTCTTCCCATCTCAACACCCAGAAATGTGTCTCTGGACAGTTCTAGAGTCTATAATGTTGATAATCAAGACCAGCCACCGAATATTTCTTAATTGAGACTTTCTGCTCATGGGTGAGTGACACTGTTGCATCAGGTCCTGCTACCCAACATTCCATTCTTAGGTTCTATGAATTGACTGTTTTCAACATTTCAGAAACAGAGCATCTGGCAGTATATATCATTATACCACTGGCTTATTTCAATTAGTATAATGGCTCATCCAGGCTGTTACATATAACAGGATTGGGTTCTTTCTAAAGGTTGTATAGTATTCCATTATATATATGTATATATATATATACATACATACATATAAGGATATATCCTAATTTAGAGATGGTTTGAACTCTGAGGATCCATGTGTTGGAAATTTTGGAACCATGTTGTTAGGAATAAAGGTATTTAGAAGAGAAAGTTGTACCCCTCACTTGGACGATAATAGTATTGAAGTAATGGATCTCAGGAAGTGGGAATTTATCTAGAAATCTTTTGCGGGCAGAAGAAAAAGTCTAGGAGCTTGGCTGGTGTCAGGCAGAGCAGAGTGTAAATAGTGTAGGGATTTTTCTTTGGATTCTACTTTCCCCAACTGTAAGCTAAATAACTATCATTTCTTTATAAAAATGCTGAGCCTTGGCTGTCGGGTTATATCAATGGAAGCTGTTTAATATTACAAATACATACCACATTCTATCGATTTGTCTGTCACTGAGTAATTAGGTTATTCCCTTACCATGTCTGTTTTGAATACCACAAAAATAAACCTGGAGTACTAACGTATCTTTGAGACACTGTTTTTCAGTTCTTTGCTAAATGTCCTAAAATATGATTTATGAAATCACCAGTTGTCTTACCCTTGATTTCATAGGAACTCCAGGTGCACACTTACTTTCTAGAGGAGCTGTGTTTATTCCTCGACTATGTTTTATTCAGTTCTTTAAAATTGTTTTTGATAATTACATACGTGCATATAATGTATGTTGATCATATGTACTCACCACTAGGCACTCTTTTCCATCCCTACTCCTCTTGAACCCCTTGTTCTTCCCATCAGGTCTCCCTTCTGCTTCCATGCCTTTTTTGTGACCCACAGAGTGTAATTAGCATTGATGGCATGCACATGGGTGAGGTTTCACTTGCTGGAGAATGGAAAACTTATTAGTGGCTACACCACTGAAAATAAGTGAGTCCCCCTTACTCCTCAGTTCCTAATAGTCGGTAATGCCTCAGATAGGGTGGCAGGAGCATTTATAGTGAATATCATAGCACATTTAATATTTGCATTCCAAGTTTTACTTATTTATACTGGTTATATGAATTGCCTGATGCAATATGACATCATGGATAATGCAGCACCTTCAAGGGTGCTGCTTTAAAACCTTTTTCAGTCTTCTAAAGGCAAACCATAACCTAGGATCTCATCTTCTCATTAGTAAACCTTGTGTCCCTGATAGAAAGAGCCCCCTCATCCCTACTCATCTGATAGCCTTTGACACCACTGTAAATGAAAGTTATCAGGTAAAGGCCCAAACTGTGTCTTTCTTGTCTTTTTGCAATTGATAAAATAAGCCTCACTGATTGATTACTGGACTTTGCATTGTTGAACCGAAGGCTTTTGTTCCATCAGAGAGCAAAAAGCAAAGAGTGATCAGAAATTCTCCCAGGGACAGACTTGAAACCAGTTGAGCCCCATAACCTACCCTGTCATTCCTGTTTACTAACAAGAGAATCTCTTCTGAGCTATGCTGAGCTGTACAAAGTGGTACCTAATGTGATGCCCACATAGCCAAAGGCCAGAGTCCCTGTTTATGTCTAGAATCAGCCGGCATCACTTTAAAAACAAAACAACTCAATCAATGTCAGCATCACCTACAAAGGAAGATTTTAAATAAAAATGTTCTTCTCTTTTTAATCCACATGAGAAAGGAGATGTGATTATTCAGGGAAAAAACAAATCAATGCAGAGGGTGGAAGGTTTTCACAGTTGCAATACTTAATATTGATTGTCAACTAGACAGGATATAGGATCTCAGGTCCTTACCTGAGCTGTCAAGCATTTATTCTTATATTTCACTGTTGTCTGTACATAATTCTTCATCAGA
>OU015747.1:82174299-82197309 GCA_907169655.1 Acomys percivali | reverse complement strand
GAAGAGAACCTGCCTATGCAGGCAAGGGGGAGCCATCAGATATGCTGGATGAGAGATTCTGATTGTAAGCTGCTCAGAGTCCATTGAACTATAGTTCTGTAAGTTACCCCTCACTTATTCTCTGTCAGTAAGCCCAATGAATTCACTCTTTTCCCAAACTATAGTTTGGTGTGGTTGTACTTTAGTTACTTGTTTTTGTTTTTTGTTTTTTGCTTTTTTAGTTTTTATTTAGGAATGCTTTTTATTCATTGAGTAGTACTTTTTTTTATTTAAAATATATTTTATTTTTTAAAATTAATTTATTCTTGTTACATCTCTATGGTTATCCCATCCCTTGTATCCTCCTATTCTTCCCCCCTCCCATTTTCCCCTTATTCCCCTCCCCTATAACTGTTCCTGAGGGGGATTACCTCCCCCTGTATATGCTCATAGGGTATCAAGTCTCTTCTTGGTAACCTGCTGTCCTTCCTCTGAGTGCCACCAGGTCTCCCCCTCCAGGGGACATGGTTAAATATGAGGCACCAGAGTACATGAGAAAGTCATATCCCACTCTCCACTCAACTGTGGAGAATGTTCTGACCATTGGCTAGATCTGGGTAGGGGTTTAAAGTTTACCACCTGTATTGTCCTTGGCTGGTGCCTTAGTTTGAGCAGGACCCCTGGGTTCAAATCTGCCTATCATAATGTTCTACTTGTAGTTTTCTGGGACCCTCTGGATCCTTCTACTTTGCTATTCTCCCATGATTCTCTCATCTAGAGTCCCAATAGGATGTCCTCCCCTCTGTCCCAGTTTCCTGGTAAGTGAAGGCTTTAATGGGACATGGCCCTTGGGCTAGTATGCAGATATAAGTGAGTATATACCATTTGAGTCTTTCTGCTTCTGGGTTAACTCACTCATTATGATCATTTCTAGCTCAATCCATTTATCCACAAATTTCGGGAATTCCTTGTTTTCAATAGCTGAGTAGTATTCCATAGTGTATATGTACCACAGTTTCTTTATCCATTCTTCTACTGAGGGACACTTAGGCTGTTTCCATGATCTGGCTGTTATGAATAAGGCTGCTATGAACATGGTTGAGCAAATTTTCTTGTGTGCTGGAGCATCTTCTGGGTATATTCCAAGGAGTGGAATAGTTGGGTCTTGAGGAAGCCCTATTCCCAGTTTTCTGAGATAGCACCAGATAGATTTCCAAAGTGGTTGTACTAGTTTGCATTCCCACCAGCAATGAAGGAGTGTTCCTCTCTCCCCACATCCTTGTCAGCATGTGGTGTTGCTTGAATTTTTGATCTTAGCCATTCTGATGGGTGTAAGATGGAATCGCAGAGTTGTTTTGATTTGCATTTCCCTGATGACTAAAGAGGTTGAGCATTTCTTTAAGTGTTTCTCAGCCATTTGATATTCCTCTGTTGAGAATTCTCTGTTTAGTTCCAAGCCCCATTTCTCAATTGGGTTATTTGGTTTGGTGGTGTTTAATTTCTTGAGTTCTTTATATATTTTGTATATTAGACCTTTGTCAGATGTAGGGTTGGTGATGATCTTTTCCCAGTCTTTAGGCTGTCGCTTTGTTCTCTTGACAGTGTCTCCACTTGTAGCTGGGGGTGGGTGGGTGAAATGGTACTTATATCTTCTTGGGAACAAGTTTCACACAACAGGAACCAGCCTAGGCAGGGCAAGAAACAAATGTCATTCTTTTAGTTCAAGGTGACTGACAGCAGAGAGGAGAGATCCCTTCAATATAGCCGAATTAGTTCTTAGTAGGCAGCTCTGTGTACAATTTTACTGTTCATTTCTGGAGAAAGTTACTAGACAAAGTAGCAGTTTCCACTGAGATCAGGAGCTCATTGGGTATGAGTATAAAACTTCAAAGCACTGAGGAGGTGCAGAGGGAGGAGGGAGATAAAGTTTGATGCTGAGCACAGTGGGACACCTGTCTCCACAGGCTGTCCTCTGAACTACAATGACACAACAGCTCAGATGGAGGGGAAACTGCTAGCAAAATTTACAATCCTGTTCTACCCTGTTCCATATTTAGAGAGGGGAGGTAAATCTACCAGCTCCAAACTTGTCACAGTTGCCGTTTCCCACTGCCAACCAGGGATGGATTTCTTATAAGCAGGGTTCACTGGTGAAAATTAGATAACTGCAACAGTTTGTCTGGGTCTGGGCTTCTGGCTTCAGGAGTAGCGCTCCATGGTCAGTCACCATGATGGGTAACTTGCTGAGGGAGATTTGAGCCACATAACTCATGAAACAATATGCTGGGGCCCTGTTCTGCTCAGCAAGAAAAGAGGGTCTCTCTCCCTTCCCCTTTGAAAGTGGATTTACTTACTTACACATTTGTGTTCTTTGCTTGCCTGTTTGTATTGGGTACTGAAGATGATAAAGGAGCTTCCTGACAATGAATTCTCAGCATTGTGATAAAGAAGACAGAGCATCAGGGTGTGTTTCTGTGGATGGCGGCTGCCTGAGGTCTCCAGGTCAGTCTCTTGTTGACTATGGTTATTGACTACAGATATTGATTATGGTGGATCATGAGAGACCTAATCAGTGCAGGTGAAAACCCCATTCCCATCTGCTGTTTCCTGAATTTGCATTTCTCCAGCAGGGCTTAATTGTATTCTTATACTTTTCTGTTCTGAAAGAAAAGTCTTAAATGGAGCTAGGTAGAGGCTTGAAGCAATTGTCCTTAGATTTTGTACAGGCATGTATGCAAATGTGTGTAGAGGCCAGAGGACAACATTCAGTGTTGTCATTTCTTGGGTGCCATAAATCTTTTTTTTTTAAATAATGGGCTTTTTTTGAGAATTTCACACAATGTGTTTTGATAATACCCATCTCCCTCCCACAGGGACTTGCAGGTTTTTGTGTCTTGGGGGTAGGAATGCGACTAGGAATAAGTGGATTACAGTAGATCCAGAAGGAGTTTACTAAGTGAAGACTGTATTTCTGAGACTGTACAGTCAAAATGTATTCTCCATGGCCCATGTCCATGCATAGAAAGGGGCCCTTCACGTCAGACAAGAAGGAAATAAAAAACAAATCCCAGTTGCCCAACAGAACAGTGCTGCAACACTAGAAGCAATGGCACATCTCCAGATCTTGGTTACCCTGCCTAAACCTGAACTGCTCCAGCACCCAACCCATACACAGGAAAGTGGGCAAAAGGGGAAATGCCCAGAAGGAAGCAAATGGGTGGTAGTGCTTGCTGGACTACAGATCTTTATTTTCTGTTGTTATTGGAAGACAGATGTTCATCAAAGTCTACCAGGGTGCAAGTAAAACTGCTGAGTTACTAAGGCCCTCGTATTCCAAACAAAAAATCCTAGATTTTGGTTATCGCTCTTCCTGGGATCCAAAAATGGTGCAGCCTTTATGTCCAAAGCTTCCCTAATCTGGCAAAGGTCCTAGATGTTCACTAAAAACAATTGGTACCTGTAGGCCACAAAGCTCAGCACAGGTAAAAAGGGTAAGTAGAAAATTTTAACTAAATATGACCTTGAGACTGGTGAAAATTGGACCAACCTTCTACCGTTTGCTCTCCTAAGGGCCAGATGGACCCCCCCCTCCCCATATCAAGACATTCATAAAGTAAAAATTACTATTTCCTCCTCAAATCTTTACAGATCTTGCAACAGGCCTAGAGGACTATTCATTGAATGGTTTGAGAGGTTGCATTCTTGCCTGTGTCGGAGCCTGCCCACAAGCTCCAGCCTGGCAACCTTATATGGTTAGAGAGGCTCTCAACCTGGAGCCTGGAGCCTGGAGCCAATGTGAAAAGGCCCATATGACTATACTCTTTACCACCTCTACAGCAGCGAAGGTTGCTAGTGTCCCTATGGATCCACCACACCCAGCTAAAGAAGACTACGAGAGATAATATTGGGATGTCACGAGAGATTCCCACCCCTGTAATTATGGTTGTCCTATTGTGGGTTTGTTGTTGTTGTCGTTGTCATCGGCCCCCCATGGGAAAGGCTCTAGTCGCCCATAAGCTAAGACCTTGGGTCTGGACCCACTGAGACTCAGCCCATCTCTAGGTAGATCTCTGTGAAATACCGCATGCAAAGGCTGTTGGGAAGATGGCTCAATCCCTTCTGGAGAAGAGCATATCCCTGGAGCTATGGGTCCACCAGTGAAGAAAAGGGTTCTGATCTATCCAGTACTATGCCTGCCAGCTGACAACCTCCTGAGCTGCCAGAAGCCAGGCGAATTCCATTGTGAAACTGAGTCCTCTTGGGGGGCACACTGATCCCTTCATAGTCTCTGGTTCCATCATGTGCTCCATCTGCCATGGCCCCCGCCTCGGTGCTGATCCTAGTGTCCACCTCTGCACGATCCAGCTCTCAGCACTGAGCATGGCTCTGGCCTGAAACAGGAGGTCTGTGAGGTCTGTGATGTGAGCAGTGCAGCCCTCACTCAGGCTGGACTCAAACAGCACCCCCCCCCTCAACGCCATCTCCTTGGCCTGCATTGTGTTTGGTTGCCACCCTAAAATCAGTGGCAGCAGAGGCGGCCTGGAGCCCTGGGAGCTCACCTGAGTGTGATGGCATGGTCTTGCGATGGGAGGGCATGGATGATGCACATGACAGAATTTCTTTCTTTCTGGGAAACACCAGCACTGTGTTTTGGAGCTCTCAGTATGGTCCTTTGGTGTCTGTGCAGTCACTGCTTTTCCGCGGATGAGACACAGTGTGTGATTGATGAGCATCTTGGATGATCTTGGCTTGGGTGTTTCTAATACATTGGGCTAAGTATTTCCTCCCAATTAAGCTGCTCTTGGGGGTGAACATTTCTGTGTAGCTCTGGAACACAATCCTCCTCCTCAGAACACATTGAGGACCTCATCTTTGGAACCCCCAGCCCTGCACCCACCATGTGGCTCTTGCCCAGAGTCATTGTTCTTAAACCTGGGAGGTCACAACTTGTACCTCACGTCAGGTGTTGCCACCTGTAATCAACAAGCCAATAAAAGAAGCTAAGTAAACGTGGGAAGCAGAAAAAGGAGATTTGTTCAATGTGTCCACATTAGGAAGAGGGATAGGGATCAAGAGATTCCTCTAAGTCTGTGAGGTTCTGAAATGAGATAAAACATTAAATAGAAGGTCAAGGAAAGGGGTGGTCCAGGTGGGTCCCACAAACCACCGACCCATCATCAGCTGGGCTTCAGACTAATCCTATAAAGTGGTCTGACAAGTTGTTAGAAGGGTGTGAAATCTCTTTGCTGGAAACAAGTTCCTTTTGTTTCCTGCCTTTTCCTTCTCCAAGCCTGACATTCCTGGGGGAAATTACCATTTCTTTGGGGGCCAATTGTTTCAATAATCCAAGAGTCAGGTCAGGCTGAGAGGCACCATGAGTTTCTTTAGAACATCTTCATTTCCAGAGAACCAGCTTCCTCAGGAGTGTCTCATCCCCACAGTTTGGGCTCTTCCCTCACCTCACTATCCCACTCTCATTTGCAAGAGTTCTGTTGCTTTTGTAACAAGCTATAACATTTTAACATTATCATCTGTATGCGTGCGTGTGATGCACACGTGGTGTGCATGGGAAGTTCAGAAGACAAAAATCAGGAGTTGGTTTTCCCTTTACACCGTGTAGATGCCCAGGGATGGAACGCAGCCCGTGGGTCTTGACAGCAAATGTTTTTAGTTTAGATGGATTTTTTTCTTTTTCAAAGGAAGAATTGTTGCTCTGAAACTTAGCTCTTTCATTCTTTTCCTTAGACCAGTTCCCCAGACAGAGCAGGGTGGGATGTCCAGTCTATAGAGACATGCTCTCCCACGAGAATTAAAAACATGGGTGCAGAAATACAATGAGAGTCCGAAAGATCCATCCATCCCCTTAACTATTAGATAGAATGTGAATATGAAATTAGTAATTAGCTTAGATTGATACCTCATCTGGTTGGCAACATAGTATTAACAGCAGGGTTAGGACCGTTCATTATTTTTATGCCCTGTGTGACTGGTTCTCGTTTATATGATGGCTGTGAGGCAAGGAAATGCAGAGCCATCCATTAGCAAGCACAGAGGTTCTTTGACTGTTTAAGCACCCGGTGGAGTCTGTGAGGCACATTAACAGCTGATTAGGAGCATTCTGGTCACCACTAAAATCAATGCGCCAGGCTCTGCTCTAAAAGGACAGATGATAATAGTAACAGAACAAGACACAACCTCCTCCCGGCTGATTTTCCAGCAGGATTTTTCCATCAAAATCCCCAGCTGCTTCTCCCATTCTTATCCAGTCATCACTCAGAGATGATCATAACAGGACTTCAGGTGACAGCTCTGGGATTTTCATTAAGAGGGAAAAATGTATTTTTTTAATGCTGTCTCGCTCACAAAAAGGGACTCGAGTAATTTGGAGGGGTGAAAAATGGACTGTTTGCATCATTCTCAGATTTCAAGATTAAATTATAGTATATTGAGATTGTATGGAATTGAGAGAATCAGAGTTACATAGACTCTCCTCCGGTAGACAGACCGAGAGAAGAGTCATGACTAGGCAGGAGAGCAGTAAACTTTCATGAATGGTCCACTTCTTCTTCAGCCACCTTAGTGGAGACAAAAGTCTAGCAGGCTAAAACAAAGGCCTTGTGGTCATTTGCTCCCTCCAGCAGGCCCCACTGCTGATGGAGTGGCTCAACATGTTCTAGGTCAGATCAGCAAGCACATGCTTACACAGTTGTGGGCCAACCAACCCACAATCTTTCTTTAAACCGACTAACATTAAATTAGAGAAGGAAAAACCATATATAGACTTAAAATATCTCAGCCCTGGAAATGAGACTAGATTGTGTTTGGGTTTCAGAATCCCCTCAGCAAGGCAGAGGGCCTTTTTCTTTGTGTGCCTGCTGCCTACATGGGGTTCCTCACTCCCAATAATCAGTTTTCTCCAACTGCTGCTTCTGTCTGCTGCTGTCCACAGTGATGGAGACCTTTCTGCTGTAACAAGTTGCACTCAAGATCTTTCCCCCTGCCTTTTAATTCTTTAATTGGCTAAGAAAACAAATCTGAATAAAGTAATAAAGATACTATGATAAAGAGTGGAAAACTGAATGAGTTCTTGCCTACCTCTTGTGCCAAAGATCCCACATTCCCACTGTGGGGGACAGTGAGCTTCAGGAGCCACTCTCTATCCTACACATGATACTGAACTTCCCACCAGAAACCTTTGTGATCATACAGCACAAATTCAAGCAATATTATACTCTCCTCCATGTGTTTTTGGGGTGATGGAAGCTCAGAAAATCAGGGCAAAAACAAAGCAGAATTTGAGCTCAGATCATCTTGACTCATATCTGAGCTTTGGGGCAGGATAGATAGTTCGACTGATAAAGCATTTAGCTTGCAAGTGTGAGGGAATGGGTTTGACCCCCAGAACATACCTAAAAAGCCAGGTACGATAGTGAGATAGAAGGTGGAGATAGGCAAATCCTTGTGGGCTTTGTGGCCAGATATCCTAGTCAACGTAGCAAACTTCCAGGCCAACGAGAGATAGATCCTGTCTCAAAAAATAAGATTGATGGTACCCACAGAACAGCTGAGGCTGTTTCTGGCTTTACACACACAACCATACCTTCGGTAGGCTCAGTGCTGCATATACACATGTACCCTCCTTCCATACTTAACTCACTCAGAGCTTTCTGAACCAACTTCCTTTTACAAAGCACACATTTGGGCCAAATTTATTGAATTAAGCATGGCCATGGAGCCAAGTCTGATTGGTATATGATTATTCTGTTCTTATATTTAGGTAGTATTACCTGGTAATGGTGGCTGTCAAACTTCAATATATTTCAGTACCCATCAATGCATGAAATGCAAGCAAAATATCCTGAATCTCTTCCCCTAGACACTTGAACTCTAAGGCTAGGGTGGATGCATAATGATTAATGTTTTAATAAAGACCTTGGGTAAAGCAAGACCAGCTTTACTGAGGGGCTAACACCCCCTATTTGCTTCATTTTACAGGCAAACTAAGAGGAAGAAGGGAAAGTCCATCCAGAGATGCCAAGTTTCTTAGCTTCACTTGCAGCTAGAAGCATTGATGCTTGACTAGAGTTTGAGCCTTTGGATTTCCAAGCAAGCAGAAGAATCCCTAAATGTAGCCACAGATGCCAGAAATGTGCAGTAAGCATTCTTATATAAATTAAATAATGAGTTATGTATGCAATATTTATCAATATGCAAATGGCTGCTCTCAAACCCAACAAATTTATTTAAAAATACCGTGAATTAAAAATAGTGGTTGTTTTGCCAACTCTCTCTGTGTGTGTGTGTGTGTGTGTGTGTGTGTATACATGTTGTTTTTGAGACAGGGTCTCTCTTTGTAGTCTTGGCTGTCCTGGAACTCACTTTGTAGATCAGGTTGGCTCAAACTCACAGAGATCGGCCTGCTGCTGGTTCTCAAGTGATGGGATTAAATACGTGGACCACCACACCTGGCTGTGTGTACATCTGTGTGTTTATGGACGTGGGTAGGTGTGCATGTCTGTGGACTTTATAGGTCAATGTCAAGTGTCTTCCTTAGTTACTTTTCCACCTTGTATTTTGAGAATTGGTCTGTCACTGGGCCTGGAATTCACTGTTTCAGCTTGACTAGCTGGCCAGCAAGCCCCAGGGATACCCCTGTCTCTGTCTCAACAGTGCTGGGGTTACAAGTGTCCACTGGAACATTTGACGTTTTAGAGGAGTTCTGGGGTTCTGAACTCATGTCTTCATCCTTACACGGCAACTTCTTTATCACTTGGCCAGCTCTCTGGGCACTGAATTTTTTCTTTCTTTCCTTTGAGACAGGGACTCATGATCCATCTGCCTGGAGATGTCAGTGGATTACAGGTATACATCATCACATCCAGATAATATGAGAACAGAAACTAGGGCTTCATGTGTACCAGCAAGGTGCTCTACCAACTAAGCTGCAGTTTCAGCTGAAGAGTAGTCTTCTAATTATGTATTTTCTTCCCCATCAGAATGCAGAGTTTCTTTTAAATGTTAATCAGACTCCTCATACTTGACCAGAGGGAACTATGGTCTGAGGCTCTTCTACTAGCTCTCCTGGCTCCTTGATCCTTTATATTGATTAACGGTAGTTCTGCTATTAGGATACCATATGGAAGATTGCCTCCCTCAGTGAGGGACATAGAAATAAGTGAAGGCCTGAATGTAATTCAGATAAATACTCAGTTCTCATCTAATGATGCATCAAGCAGGGTATTCCCATAACTGCCAGCCTAGTTGGATTAGACACCCAACCTTCAGCTATTGAAAGTTAGTATATGGCATTTGAGGAAATGGATCATAAAGTGTCTCTAACAGGAATACAATGTGAGTTCGAACCTTTGTCTTTTGTGCAAAAAGAGGACACAGCATACATTTGTAGTCTCATTGCTGGGGAGGTAGACAGAAGGGTCCCTGGAGTTTGTTGGCAGGCCAGTCTAACTTAATTGCTGACAGTGAGGTTTAGTGCAAGATCCTGGCTCTAAAAAAAAGTGCAGAGTAATGTAGGAAGACATCTGACAGCTAACTCTGGTTTCCATGTGCACCATAGCCTACATATACATTGCAAACACGCCAACATATATACCTACCAACAAGTAATGAAGAGACTTATGAACCATATCTCATCAAAAATAGATGTAAAATAGGCTTCTTAAAATGCTATATTTTGCCCACTCAAGCAAACTTTGGAGTGCTTTTATAGAGTCTCTTTTATATGGTGAACAGGCATGAAAAAATTCTCTGGGGTAAATATAAGGGGATAATAGGATTTAATAAATCTTCTCATACACACCAAAGTCATATGCTTGGCAAGTGTGAGCTTCTTGTACTTGGTGACATGTCCACATTGTGTTTTGTGGCATAGCTTCAGCCACTCCATGAGACTCTCAAGTTGGGGAGCCGATGCCTCATCAAACTCAGCTCCCACTGTACAACCTCTGCCCATGCAGCTGTGTCTGGCTAGTTTCCTATCTTTGTTCAAAAGCAATTTGTGCAGCCTTGAATTGTGGTTGTCGGTGTCTTTCCATTGATTGTGTTCCACTTTATACTTTGCTAGCCAAGAGATGATAAGAGGAAGGGACTAAGAGAAAGAATGAACAGTAATGATAATAACAATTTGGATGCCATCTCTGTTTATTGCTGTCAATCTCCAAATCCAGTCATGGCCGTAAGACACTTGATGTTCTATTTTTTTGATTCCTTGATGATTGCTTTCAGGTAAGCCTGTAGTGAATTTTGGTCAACTCCAGCCAACCCTACTACCATTTGTGATCCACCCTTGTTCTTTTTTCAACCCTTCATTACTTAGTACCTATTCTTCTTACTCACCCCGTGTGTGTGTGTGTGTGTGTGTGTGTGTGTATGTGTGTGTTTGAGAGAGAGAGAGAGAGAGAGAGAGAGAGAGAGAGAGAGACAGACAGACAGACAGACAGACAGACAGACAGACAGATGAGAGATGTGGGGTTTAATTAGGGTTGCTTTCATGAGCTGAATGTAGGGTTATTAACTGAAGTTGATATAAGGGGGGGGAGGTCCCAGTGGAAGATGGAGTACAGCAATAATGAGGATTGAAAATGACTAAAGTTCATTATATAAATATATAAAACCATCAAACAATTTCTTAAAAAGCTTAAAACCTAGCTATTTGGAAAGGATTTTAGAAAAATTAAGTGTATATCTGTATATGTCACATGTCAGTATACCCAGAATTCAGTAGAGATAGAATTCCTCGAGTGCGGTTACAGACTGTTAGAAGCTGCCTGGTGTAGGAGCTCAGAACTGAACCCTGATCCTCTGCAAGAGCAGCAAGCACTGTTAATTGCTTAGTCATCATCTCTCCAGGTGGGAGAGAGCCTGTTCTATGAATCTGTTCAACCGCTAGGCAGTCCTAGGTCCTATGACCTTGTGCTAGACTCAGGTCATCTGAGTCTATTCCTGGAAGCCCAATTGAGAGGCAGAGTCCAGAGTCGATGCAAAGGCAAAGGAATTTTATTAAGCTGACGCACTAGGGTCCACCAAGCTCTGAGGAGATGGAAGACCCCGTTCTTCCAGAGTTGGGAATTAATATACCATATACAGAAGGAGAACTTAGTGACAGTGGTTGGTTAATGATTGATAAGCTAACAATAGGTGGTCTAAGCTAGTAAATTCTAAGTAAGATGATCTAGGGGCGGTAAATTCCAGGGGCAGGGTTGAGATGGAGATGATTGGAGAATCTTTAATTCGTTCCTCCCAGTTCACTGTTACTTTGTTTGCTACTGTTATTGGCCTGCAATTCTTAACCTGCTTACTCAACCAACAATACTATTGTCATGATGGCTAAGTCCAGGTCACCTGGAATCTTACACCATTTCCTTAGCTAATAATAAAACACCATTTCCTTAGTTAATAATGTCGTTGCTGAGTTCAGGCAACCTAGAATCTTACACTTGCAACTTTTTCTACAGTTGGTATTTCAATCTCTGTCTCTTATTTATTCTCTTATATTTTGTTCACTTGGTGTGTGTTTAGTTTCTGACATTTATTTGTCTATTTGGTGGGCAAAAATTAGACTTCTAAGCTGCCATGCCGCATTCAAGTCCCTTGACCATCTACAAACCTTCATGCCCTTCCCACACCACATATCACCAGCAGGAAGCAGTACCCTCAGCTGGCAGCAGATAGGGATTTTCCTTGCCTGCTTCAGTTGTTTGCTTGTGCCCAGGGGTCTGCTGAGGTAGGTAGATGACTGGCATGTTCGAGTATCTTCAATTCCCTTTCAACCTAGACCTGAACACAGCACGAGGTGCTGTGAGATGTTTTAACAACCAGAACAACCAGAACAACAACAACAACAACAACAACAACAACAACAACAACAAATTACAGGCTTTCACATATCAACTTTGACAAGGTCTTGTGCAGAATTCTGCATTCTTTGATTCCAGAACATTAGATTTCCTGGAAAATGAGTTCTTTCTTAGGAAATTAAGGATGAAATTCTTATGGGAACTTAGAAATGATTCTGACTTCCAAGGGCAAATTGCTTGCAAGCCCGAACTAATCAACTATCATGAACCACATATCGAAATTCAAGTTCAGAAATAGCATGTTAATGCTTCTAAAATTCCTCCTTTGGTACTTAAGGTTTCTGCCACTTGAATCATGACCATAAATGAGAAATTTTAAAATGCTGATAATCTTATTTTTTTCAACCTTGTCTGTTAAGAACCATTTAATACTTTGTGTATTTTAGGGTACTTTCTAAATCTTTTAATATTTTCTGGCTCAGTCTATCTCTTCCTTATATGACTACCTCAAAAAATACAAAGCAACTGGGGAGATGGCTCAGTTGGTAGAGCGCTTGCCACACATAAGTAAGGACTGCAGCTCCAACCCTCAGCACCCATGAAAAGCTGCACATGGTGCGAGGGACTTCTGGGAGGCAGAGGCAGTCAGGTCTCTGGGCTTGACTGGCCAGACAGCTTTTCCAGATTGGTGAGCTCCAGGTCCTGTGAGAGCCACTGTCTTAAAAAAAATAAGGTGGAGGAGCTAGGGAGGTTTCACAATGGTCAAGAGAGCAGATTGTTCTTCCAGAGGGCTTACGTTCAGTTCTCAGCATCCATACTGGGTGGTTCACAATCATCTTTAACTCCAGACCCAAGGGACCTAAGACCCTTTTCTGGATCCCTAGACATGAGCACCTAGGATACACAGTGCACATACTTCTCCCATGTCCTCGTTATACTTTATAAACTATAGAGAAATAAAAAAAAAAAACATAAGATGAAGAGTGATGGAAGAAGACATCTAGTGCTAACTTCTGGCTTCTGCACTCATATGTATGCATGTACACAAGCTTATATGTACCACACAAAAGAAAGAAGAGATACTACAATATGTGAGGACAAATGACTTACCTCGATATCAGGGAATTATAATAAAACAAAACAGGCAAGCATAAACAACTCAGATCTCACACTCTTGGAAAGATTATAAGGCATTTTGATTTTAAGTAGCCTGAAATTATTATTATAAACATATTGATCATTTTTCTAACACGGGGTGACAGCATGATTACTTAGTTTTATTGCAAACTTCATAGACAAAGCCGTTAACAAGAAAAACCATGAAGTGACATGGTGAATTAGGTAGCTTGCAAGTTGGAAATAAAGAAACACTTACATGGCTGGAAATATCCCAACTAAAGAGCTTATTTCTGAGGCATGGGTAAGAATGTTTGAGCACAACAATCTTTGAAATGCATAATCATGTTAGAGAGGAAGCATGTTGGGCTTTCTTCAGTTTTAGAACTCAGATGTAAGCTGACTGGTATAAATACGGCCCAGTGAGTAAAGTGCTTGAGTCCCTAAATCCTACCATGTATATCTGTAACCCCAGCACTGGAGAAGTATAAACACGGGATAGATGAATCCTTGGGACTTTCTGGCCAGCCAATCGAGCCTACTTAGTGAGCTCTAGGCCAGTAGGAGAACCTGCCTCAGATAAAAGCTATGGAAGAACAGCACCCGAGGTTGACTTCTGGCTTTGACACCCATGCACATCCAATCGCAGACAATATACACCGCACATACACCCACAATGTGCACCCATGTGGGCACACAAATAAAACCAAAGGTAAAACCACCAAGTGCATCTTCAGGTGAGTGTGTGCTCCTGTATGTGCATGCATATATCAAGTACCCTTCTCCATCACGTCCTACCTTGTTTTGTGACATGGTGGCCAGTGTTTGTTACTTTGTGGGGGTCTATTTTCTTCCACCCTTCTCCTTCCCTCTTTGTCCCAATTTTCAACCTCCTAATACTAGATCGGAGAGAACAACACAATAGATGGGAAAGGGGACATCATTATCATTAGACTACTTCCTGCTAATGAGAGGCATCAAGTTCCTTGGGTCAAGTTTGATCTTCACTACCAGGATATCTAATTTCTTCTTCTAGCTGTCCAGTGAGAGCCACAGATTCACCTATCTCCACCTCCTCAATGCTAGGATTGAAGGTTTGTGGACCACCACTCCTGGCTTGGGACCCAACCTCAACTAACTCCTCATGCTTTCTTGAAAGCCCTTTCCCAGCAGAGCTATTTCCCTAGACTGCTGGCAGTGGCATCTTACAACTGAGTCCAAATCCCCCTTCTTCTAGCTTTTACCAAACCATCTCTTTCAAAGGCTTATGGACAGGCGTAGAGTTGGCTGGCTTTCTTCACTGGTACAAATGAGAAGAACTTGGATGAGTCAAGTCCCCAAGTGATTATCAGGGTGATAGTCATGCAACCACTTAAGCAATACTTTCTGTGTGGTCAGCAGGTGAATCTAGTCACTTGGATGTATCAGTTGACTGAACCTATGAGAAATAGCTCTCAGCCCTTTATTCCTTTTCCATGAGTAAAAACCTTTACACTTTAAAGATAATTATCTATTTAACATTGAATGTCCTCTAGGCTCATACACCCAGATTTTTCTGTAAATAATATGACATCATCTCTTATAGGGAGCCTCACTATTGTATAAGTTCCAAAGGTCATAGACCCCATTGCCATAATAATCATTACGTGCTTTGTATCTAACAAACAAAAACCCTCCACAGATGGCTTTTAAGTCATATGAATATATCATGATTATTTCTGGAACTCTTCTGATGTGACCTGGAATTTTCCCTGAACTTCTTTTAGCTGAAATTGTAACTATCCCAGATAAAATACAAATCACTTCAACCTAAGTCAGAACTGATTGCCCACAAGGTGTAGTCTCAAGGAAACAGCAACACAGGGGTCCAGTGAAAGGAAGCTAACCCGGCATACATGAAGTCCTGTGTTTGAACCCAGCATGCCATAAAACTGACACATTGACACACCTTTAATCTTAGCACTTAAGAGATAGAAACAAGATCAGAAGTTGAAGGTCATCCTCATTTGTGTACTGAGCTTGAGACTAGCCTGGCAATAAGAAAATATTATCAAAAAGTAGTAATTATAAGAAAAACTAAGCTTGCACATACAGACAAATCAGAGACGCTGGAACAGCTGTAACTGAGGACTATGACACATCTAAGAAGGTCAAGAACAGTAGGCTTATTTGTTCAAGTGATAAATTTTTCTTATAAATGATTGTGTGCGTGTAGGGGGAGGAGGAGGGAAGAAGGGGGGAGAAAGAGAGAACAAGAGAGAGAGAGAGAGAGAGAGAGAGAGAGAGAGAGAGAGAGAGAGAGAGAGAGAAAGAGGTGTACATGTGCACATATGTGAATACTCATGCCTGTGAACATGCAGAGGCAAGGGGTAGTGTCTTGCGCCATTGCTCCATCTTTTCATTTGAGGCAGGATGTCTTACTGAATCTGGAGGTATGCTTTTGGCCAACAAGCCCCAGTGGTCCTCCTGTCTCCATGATCTACAAAGCTGGGGCTTCAGACTAAGGAATGGGCACATCCTGCTTTGTGTGTATGGTCTAGGAATCTATTCTTAGATCCTCATGCTTATGTAGTAAGTAGTCTTACCCACTGGGCTATCATCCAACCCTTCTTTATAAGTGGTAGTTATCACCAGTGACAACATTCTTGAAGCTGTTAGGACTAGCTTGTACCATTTTGTTTAGAGTCCCCCCACCCCCTGCCCCAACAAAGTCCTTTTTGGAACTCTTAGCATATTGTGCCAGTCAGCTATTGTCCCCTGACATCTTTAAATATAGCGTTACATATGCATGGCAGCCATTTAATTTTTTCCATGTATTTGATATGTGAATTCTTCTTTTTTCTATTTATTGAGATAGGATCTCATGTACTCCAGGCTGGCATCAGACTTCTTTTGTATTTAAGGATGACCTTAAACTCCCAATCCTGTTGATTTCTCCTCCTGAGTCTAAGTTTTAAATGAGCATTAGGGCATGTGTGTAGGGCTTCATGTAATGTAGGCTAGCACTCTATCGCCTAAGTTACATCCACAGCCCACTCTGGGTTTTTGTTCCTTCCCTTTCCCTCCCTCCATCCTTCTGTCCCTCCCTCCTTCCCTCCCTCTATTTACTATTTATCCATTTACTTTTGGTAAGAAGTACAGTGTCTTTCACTTCTCTATGCATCCTATATAGCCTGTAAGAATATAATTATTTTAATCAGGACAAGCAAAATGCTGTGACAGATAGAACCAAGGTCTATTTGTTTATAAAGGTTAAATGCAATATCTTATTCAGGACACTAAGGAGGGGACGTGTTCATGAATCGATGTTCCCCTATGTAGATGTGGATTTTGGGACAGCTTCTATCAACATGTGGGCTTCTTGTTGTTGCTTTTCCTTCCAGCATTTTGTTTTATTGCCCAGTAAGCTTGTAGGAAATGAAAGATCTTGGAGAGTCCACCTCTGTTCTTCAAGCTTGGATGACATGAATAAAATTATTTCTGGCCAGTGTTGCTGGGATTGAATCACATGGCCACAGCAGGTACAGGAACTCGAGCTGCCATGTTGTCCTGGACACATCCTAGAAATAGGTCTGTATTTTATAAGGCAGAAGTGTGTGTGTGTATGTGTTTGTGTACGTACACACATATATTCACATGTATATAAGTATTATGTGAGAGTGTGTGTATATATGTTTGCATGTGTGTTGGCGCACAAATGTTTATACACATGGAAGCCAGTGGTTACCTTTAGGTATCTTCCTGGTTTACTCTCTGCCTGACTTATCCAAGCAGGGTTTCTTTTTTCCCCCTTTTTTACTGAAAAATAAAAGCATTCATATTACATCTCAATTGCTATCCCATCCTGTACATCCTCCCATTCCTCCCTCCCTCCCACTTTCACCCCATTCCCCTTCCCTATGACTGTGACTGAGGAGGACCTCCTCCCCGTGAATATGATGCTAGGTTATCAAGTCTCTTCTTGGTAGTCGGCTATCCTTCCTCTGAGTGCCTTCGGGCCTCCCCATCCAGGGGACATGGTCAAATATGGGGCACCAGAGTTCCTGTGAAAGTCAATTAGTACTAACTCTCCCTCAACTGTGGAGAATGTCCTGTCCATTGGCTAGATCTGGTAGGGGTTTGATCCTGACTGCATGTATTGTCCTTGGCTAGTGCCATAGTTCGAGCAGAACCCCTAGGCCCTGATCCGCCCATCATAATATTCTTCTTATAGGTTTCTAGGACCCTCTGGATCCTTCTATTTCCCCATCACCCATATTTCTCTCACCTAGAATCCCAGTAGGATGTCCTCACCTCTATCCCACTTTCCTGGTAAGTGAAGACTTTCATGAGACATACTCCTTGGGCTAGTGTCCAGATATAAGTGAGTATATACCATCTGAGTCTCTCTGCTTCTGGGTTAACTCACTCATTATGATCATTTCTAGTTCAATCCATTTGTCCCAAATTTCGGGAATTCCTTGTTTTCAATAGTTGAGTAGTATTCCATAGTGTAAATTTACCACAGTTTCTTTATCCATTCTTCTACTGAGGGACACTTAGGCTGTTTCCATGTTCTGGCTATTATGAATAAGGCCACTATGAACATAATTGAGCATATGTTCATGTTGTATCCAAGCAGGGTTTCTTGATGAAGCAGAGCTTGCCTGTCCATCTGGTCTAGTCAGGCAGCTTGCTTTGCGAATTCCCTGTGTTTCTTCTGAAGTGCTGGGATTCCAGGCAGGCAACTTGATTTTTTTCCCTTTAACTATTCCAAATTTTGTTTTGTTTTGTTACAATTTTAAAAATTCACACCTAAGTACAATACACTACATACAACAATAAGGCAGCTTGATTTTTAAGTGAGTTCTGGGGATCTGAACTGAAAGCCTCACATTTGGGGGTTAAGAGCTTTCCCCTTTGAAGCAACATTGCAGCCTTCCCCAAATGGCTGCTTATCGACAGCTAGATGTTTCTGCTTAACATGAAGTATGGTTCAGCAAATACCTGTATTTATGTCAGCCACAGAAATGAAGCTGCTATTCCTTCTCTTTGGAACAGAGCTATTTAATGCCTCAGAAATTTTAGAAAGTTCCATAATGGAACGAACTAGGTTGTGTGTGTCTTCGCCAACATTTTGAAGAATTGCTGATGTTTATCTAGGGAGATGTGAAGCAATTTAATATTATTAATTGCTAACAAACGGATAAGATTTACAAGAATTGTCAAAGCTTAAAGCGCCAAATAATCTTTTCTCACACGAGAAAATTTATTATGCCATTATGCTTATTTCTATCAGGGCTCCTATATGCAATCACTGTTCGCTATTAAATTTTTATTGCACATTTAATTTATCTTTCCCTCCGGTGGGAAAACGTATTAGATAATTCATTTGACACTAGTGTCTTCTCCCCTTCTGTCCCCCCCCATTTCTGCCCCCAATAATAGAGAGCCAGATATCTGTGTCTTGGTATTAATTATACAGAAGCCAAAGAGAGTGACACTGGCTGCCTCCTGAAGGGAATTACCAGGACACAATTAGCTAGATGGAAAACTGAGTGGACTTCCATCAGAAACACCTGTTTCAGTGTTTTATGAAGAACTCTGGAAAAAATCATTTATAAACTCTTGCTTGCTTTTCTCATATTAAAGTAGAAGTGAATCTTGGTCTCCAGTTACTAAATGCAGACTGTTTTCTGGAAGGTAGAATTGGAGTACTATTTCATTCACAAGGCGTTGCATGGGAAATGAAGCTTTATTTCTCCAAAGGTATTCTTCCTATGTGCAAAGCTGAACAAAACCTGTCTTTGGCTCCTTTGCCTATGCCAAGAACAAACCAACAACTCAAGATCAAAATGCACCTTGTGTGTCACTGTTGACACCTTTTTCCTGTGCTCAGGGAGAATGTTCTCAGCTCTGATGCTCTTGACTTTTAGAAAGTAGCATTGAATAAGCAACCGGAAGCTTTATTGTCTCCAGGACTTGCTGAAACATTGACACTAATGTCATGACTACCAAAGCTTTATCTGTATCTTCAGGTGAGAGGATGGACTAGAAGGAACATGAGTAACCCTAGGTCTAGTGCCAACATGCGGTTGCTTGTTCCTTTGCCTTAAGAGTGAGACTTGCGTATCCAGTCTGCTGACCTCAGGAGGGAGTGAATAGAAGTCTTGATGTTCCAAAGAAGTCTCCAGATTTTCCTCTGTTCTCAACCCCAGATTCTTAGCTCTTGTGCTCCTGGAAGAGAAGAATACACACCAGACATGGTTTTCTTCTGTGTCTTTCTTAATGGTTGGGATTTGGAAGAAAGTGACGTTTTCTTCTTGAAATAATTATACACAGAATTCAGTTTGCTATAAGGCAGTAGTTCTCAATCTTCTTAATGTAATAACCCTTTAATACAGTTCCTCATGTGTAGTGACCCCAAACATAAAATTATCTTTGTTGTTACTTCATAACTCTAACCTTGCTACTGTTATGAATCATAATGTAAATATCTGTGCTTTCTGATGGCCTTAGGCAACCCTGGTGAAAGGGTCATTTGACTACTAAAGGGAGTGCCACTCACAGGCTAACCGTTGGTATAAGTAGATGCATAATATGTAAAAATAGGTATAAGGATGTACATTCCCTAAGATTAAAAAAATTCACTAGGGGGAAGTATAATCGCACCCTGCTGCCCTAGTAAACAAGTCCCTGAGGGCAGTTTGAGCTTACACAACTGGAAAGACCTCTACCACCAATTGCTGATTGTATTCTGTTTAGGGGTTCTGAAGTAGACTATCTGCTGTTGGCCAACATCACTATTTTTAGTTCTTGACCCCAGTCAACCACTGTGTTTATTTTTACACAAGCTACATGGATGCATGGCTCCATGGACAGGTCTAAGTGGGGTGATGAGGGAGTGAAGGAAAGACAAACACGCAGACTCATATAGAAAAGTTGGGATCAAACTAGTACAACCACTTTGGAAATCTATCTGGCGCTTCCTCAGAAAAATGGGAATAGGGCTTCCTCAAGACCCAGGTATTCCACTCCTTGGAATATACCCAGAAGATGCACTACCACACAACAGGGACATATGCTCAACCATGTTCATAGCTGCCTTATTCATAATAGCCAGAACATGGAAACAGCCTAAGTGTCCCTCAGTAGAAGAATGGATAAGGAAACTGTGGTATATTTACACTATGGAATACTACTCAGCTATTAAAAACAAGGAATTCCCGAAATTTGTGGACAAATGGATTGAACTAGAAATTATCATAATGAGTGAGTTCACCCAGAAGCAAAAAGAGTCAAATGGTATATACTCACTTATATCGAGACACTAGTCCAAGGGGTACGCCCCCATGAAAAACTTTACCCACCAGGAAAGTGGGTCAGAGGGGAGGACATCCTATTGGGACTTTAGGGGTGAGAAGCCTGGGAGGATGAGGAAATAGAAGGATCCAGAGGGTCCTGGAAAACTACAGGCGGGTCTGGGCTCTGGGGTCCTCCTCAAACTATGGCACCAGCCAAGGAAAATATAGGCAGTAAACTTCGAACCCCTACCCAGTCTAGCCTATGTACAGGACATTCTCCACCGTTAAGTGGAGAAGGAGATCTGACTTTCACCCAAACTCTGGTGCCCCATATTGAACCATGTCCCTTGGATGAGGAGGCCTGGTGGCACTCAGAGGAAGGATAATAGGTCACCAAGAAGAGACTCGATACCCTATGAGCATATACAGGGGGAGGAGTTCCCCCTCAGTCACAGACATAGGGGAAGGGAGTAGGGGGGAAGCGGGAGGGAGGAAAGAAAGGGAGGATACAAGGGATGGGCTAACAATTGAGATGTAATATGAATAAATTAATAAAAAAAAGGAAAAAAAAAAAGAAAAGTTGGGATCGGGATTGGCCTCTCTGATGGAGGAGCTGTAGCACCATGGAAGCTCAGGGTGCTTACTATATAGAATTTAAGAGAGAAGCAGAGTTACTCCATACAGCTGAACGAAGGACACAGGCTTAGCTGAGCTCAGTAGAAGGCTCTTTCTATAGGACAGCAGTCATTGGGTCAAATATCTGGTAAGGGAAAGCCATGATGGACAGCTTCTGCATACTCTATCAATGCTTTCACATGGACTCCCAAGAAAGGCTTTGCCACCCTTTGGAGCCCCATCCAGGAAAAGCTTTGCTACTTCTATGGGCTTGAAGCACTGGAATCCTTGACGTGGCTGTGCATATACCAAGGGTCCACATTCACTCAGGACTTCACTCACTTCCTCCAATCCCTACAACTTCAACTGGCTGAGGTGGAGAAAGCATCAACATCTCTCTTTGCTCTTTATTTCCTATTTTTAGGAAGCCATTGGTCAGTCATTTCAGGACTAACATTCTATCCACCATTACTTCTCCCAGGAAGAATTTGGGATTCCACTGGAGTGATGCTTATGACTTCTGCTCACCTCTTTTCCTTATATGGGAAACATATTCTTTTTTTATCATGTTGAATGTGTTTAATCTACAGATGTGCCAGTGGTTATATTTGTGTGTTTACTTTAGACCCTGACACTAGTGGCTTGCATGTCCATACATAGGGCTCCAGAGGAAATGGGATGTAAGCATGGCATTGAAAGGTTTTGGTAAGTAGTGAACAGCTGTTTGAAACTTTATGTTTTTCAAAATAAAATTTCCATCTTTTTAGTATGATACTATTTGTTATACTGTACAACCTGTGGACTGAAGGATGCATGCAGTTCAGTGTAGCTATGGTTGTAGCCTAACACAAAACTGCAATTTTGTCTAAAACACTATGACTGTGTTTTGGCAACTCAACTGTGTCATTCTTGAGCATAAACTTTGTAGATGACAATATCCTGTTACAGTATCACCATGTTGGATATACCTAGGTGTAATGGGCATTTGAAGAAGTCAGTGGCTAAATAGAACTTGAACTGCTTCCCCTTTTTATGCAGTGAGGACGTCATTTGGAACATCACAGGTGTGTACATCCTTAGTCTATCATTCAGAGTCGGGGTTGATGTGGCCCTGGTGCACTCTTGAATCTCTTCTCCCCAAGATCTCCCTTATGGCATTAGGAGCATCAATGGGGCAAACTCGTCCCCCATCACTCATCACTATCAGGCAGGCTGTCAGGCTTCTTGTCCTATTGGCCCAATGGCTGCATCAATTCTAGGAGCCAACTTGCTCCTAGTACTCAGTGGGCACTAAATAAATAAGTGTGATCTGTTTTCAGTACTTTGGGGGATTTGTTGTAAAGTCTTGGGAACCTCTTCAACCAACTCATTGCACTAACCTGGTTCCCAAGGTTCCTTTGAAGTTTGTCAAGCTATGTGCATTAAACACAATACACACAAGTACACATGTACACAACACAGCACACACACACACACACACACACACACACACAGAGTTTAAAAATGTCCACTGGCTATAAGTAACTGGACTTTACCCAAGCTTGATCAAAGTGAAGGCGACATATGGGATGGGAGTGACTGTCTGTCTGTCGCTTTCTCTCCGCACATTCATTTGTTGTGTGCACTGATGTGGGGGTCGGCGGAGATCTGGCAGGAGTGGAGTCTACTTCTGCAGTGTGGATTCTAGGGCTAGAGCTCCAGTTGTTGAGCTTGGTGACAAGCACCTTTTCTCACAGAACCATCTTGTCAGCTTGGGGGGTGATTATCTTAGAATAGAACAGGATACAGAGGGACAGGAAGTAGCAAATTAATACTGGTGCCCATGCCCTCTATCTTTGATGGAGAACTTTTGTGTCTGATTTTCTCTACATATATGGACCACTTTCTTAGTTTTTCTCTCATGTATCACTTACTCAAGTGCACCTTTGCCACCCAGTTTATTGACGTTGCAAGTGACCGTAGTTCAGACTGTATAAACCAGAACTGAGTTGACAAGAGTGTTTGGTTCAGGTATTGGAGAGATGGATGAGCTGTTAACAGCACTTACCGCTCTGGAACAGGACCTACGTCAGGGTCCTGTCAGGATAGGCAGTTCACAACTGCCTACAACTACTAAAACTACAGCACTTGTAACTCCGCTCCTGGGGATCCAATGTCATCTTCTGGCCTACACACACACACACACACACACACACACACACACA
>OU015747.1:82156312-82174289 GCA_907169655.1 Acomys percivali | reverse complement strand
ACACACACACACACACACACACACACACATTCCCCTCATAGCTAGTTTGATCTGTGTTATCCCCCAAAGATATGCATAAGCATCAGTCTAGCCTCCTGTAGAAGAGCACTTACCCTTTGCTGTCCTGAACTGCTGAGTAAGAATCACATGATCTACAGAAACCTTGAAAGAGCAGCTATCCAGATGAGGATCAGAGGCAGCAATGTACACCCATTTGTCTCTGATAACATGGCTACTACATATAGTCAGGAAGAAAAGAGACTCTTGGCTCTGCCTGGAAGCCTATCTTCGTGTCCGCCTGTTGTGCTCTTTAGCTGCACTTCTTCTAGCAAGGCAGCATAATGCAACCTTGCTTTGTTTTGCTATTGTTAATCTAGACAACTTGTTCAATTGTCATGCATGCTTTCTTTTCTATGCCTACATTTACTTTCCTTTCTAATAGCTGCAGGATCTTTTGAGATCTTACTACCATGGGTGACCATAAGGTTGCCAGAGTTCTTGTGTCAGCCTGCAGCTTGCCTTTCTCCTTCAAGGGCCTTCCTTTCCTGATCCCGTACTCCCTCATCATTGCATTTTTTGGAACACTCTTAAGTCTGGACCACTTGTTCATAGTCCACAGGGCACAAATGCACAGAACCTCAGCATGGCAAGCAGTAGGCAGCTGCTTAAGGCAAACTGTCTTCCTTGCTCTTTCCCTGCCTGTCTTGTGGCTCAAATGCCTCTGGTCCTTAGGGCTGTGATTCTCCTTGCTGTTCTTGGTGTTGAAACCAAGGATTGCATTGCTTAGAGATTCCTGGCTAAGGCGATTGTCAGATGTGCTGAGAACATCTGTCATGTGTGGAGGGAGGGCAGACACAGGGCTCACCTTAGAAGCCGGGCTGTGCTTCCCTTTCTGGGTTTGCTGTCACTTGTTATTAGTGTTGACGGCACATAGCCCCGTGGAACAGTCTCCCTCCTGACTCCAAATTCTGTGCAAGGCTACACAAGCTTTTCTCCCTGGCAACAGCTCAGCCTTGGTGTTTTGGTCCCCTCTACAGTTCCAACCTCTCCCACAAATTTATCACCTCTCAGTGACCTGGCTGCTCACTGCTTGCACAGTGTTATATATGTCCATGTTCATGTATGGATATATGTGTTCGTGTGTGTGCTTGGGTGTGTGAAGGGCAGAGATCAACAGGATATTATTTCTCATCTTCTCTTTCTTTCTTGTTTGTTTGTTTTCAGTCGGGGCTCTCAGTGGCCTGAAACTTGTCAAGTAGTTTAAACTGGCTGGTCAGGGAGCCCCAGACAGCCACCTATTTCTAATTTCTACTTCCCCAGCTCTGACTGCAAATATGAGCCATCATCCCCTCAACTTTTTTGTTTTAATCTGGAGTCTAGGGATCAAATGCAGATCTTCAAACTGGATAGAGAAGCACTCTAGTAACTGAGTTGTCTCCCTCTAGGTCTACACAGCAGGACTTTTGAGGTAACATCCCTCCCACCCATACAAAGCCTGCTATCCTCATCCCACTCTGCAAGAGCAGAGGAATAGCTGTAGGGAGCAAGAAGGAGAGACTTTTCATGTAAATAAATACATATTGGCACTTCAATCAGAATGAGATTCTAAAACAAGGTCAAATCATTTCACTTTTAATCCGGGACTGGTTTCCTCTATGATGATTTGCCCGGTGGTTTCTCCAGGCATTGCTGTTGGACACAGAAGCCCTTGTTGCTTGTAATCTTTCCAAACCAGAAACTGAGCGTAGAAAAACAAAATGAAGCAGACAGCACAAAGAGGATCATTGGAATATATTATAAATCCCAGTGTCCTGGTTAGCATGAGCTGTCAGCTTGACACAGCTTAGAGATCATCTGAAAAGAGAATCCTTTTCGAATTATTGACTTTATCCGACTGGCCTATGAGATGCTGTCTTGATTGTTAATTGATGTAGGAGATCCCATCCTACAATGGGAAGTGGCCTAACTATTATTCCCTGAGAAGGCGGTTCTGGGTTGGGTAAGCAGGCTGGCTGAACATACGTCTGTTTGAGGCAGCATCCATCCATGGTTTTTGCTTCAGGTTGCTGCTTCAGTCTCTTCAATGGTGGACTGAGACATGGAGTTGCAATCTAAAATAAAGCTTACTTACCCTAAGTTGCTTTTGTCATGAATAAAACTAGAGCACACAGCTTCTCAACTCTCCACAGAGCTTTCATCTATTACCCAAGCATCACACACTACTGTTGTTTTCTTCTGTATCTGTATATCCTATGGTCACATAAAGGAATATGTGACTTAAATTTATAGAGCTTTAGGCCACTTTCCAAGCTTTCAAAAATTGTAGGTTCGGCCTGAGATTATAGCTTAATTAGTACAGCACCTGGCAGGAAGGCATTAGGACCTATGTTCAACCTCTAAACTCCATGTGACAAAAGCTAAGCATGGTGGCAAATGCTGGTGATCCTAGTGTTGGGAAGGTGGAAATGGGCAGATCCTTGGGGCCCATTGAGCAGCCAGACTAGCTGAATTGGTGACTTCCAAGTCAGAGAGATACTTGATTTTAAAAACAAGGTAGGCACTCAGGAGGCAGAGACAGACAGAGCGCTGTGAGTTCGAGGCCAGCCTGGTCAACAAAGTTAGTCCAGGACAGCCAAGGCTACACAGAGAAACCCTGTCTTGAAAAGCCAAAACAAAACAAACAAACAAATAAACAACAACAACAACAACAACAAAGTAGACAGTGCTTGAAGAGTGACAGACTCCTGGTGTGTACACACACACTCCCTGTGCCCATTTCCTTTTCCTAAATGCATTGAAGAGGCCTTAGGAAGATACCTTATATTAGCCAGAACATGCCCAAGAATGGAGTGGAATGGACCTTGAACAGTATTTTCAGTTACACACTCCAAAGCAAACATAAGAAAAACCACATTATTGGAGGAAGTGTTATTGATGTTGTTATAACAAGTATTATTGATTTATTTATGCTTCTAAATCACTCCAGAAAATGATTTGAGTCAGCCTATCTATAACCATGCTTCTATCTGCATACACACAATGGAATAAATCTTAAAAATACAAGTGAAGAAATGACAGCCAGGGGAAAACAAAAATCAAGAAAACAGGATAAGTAGAGGTTTGATCACATGTAATGATTATCATGAGACACTATTCAGTTGCTGAAGACAAGTCAAAATTGATCATAAATTAACCAGCAGCCAAAACATGAAGACACAATTTGATACAAAAAAATCATACCCGTGAAATGAATGCTAAGCAAAAGAAGCATGCTGGTTTTGATTCTTTCATTCTGTGTGATGACCCATGATGACCTTTGCACCAGGATACCTGAGGAGAGGATAGCCTTTCTTGATTAGCCTTAACTGTCAACTTGACATAACTTAGATTCATCTGTGAAGTCATCAATTGAGAAATGCTTAGATCAGATTAGCCTGTGGCTAATGTCTGCTGGGGATTGTCTTGATTTTTGATTGATGTTGGAAAGCCTGTACCACTCTAGGTGACACCGCTCTACAGGCAGGTGATTCTGAAGTCTGTAAGAAAAGAGCTGAGTGCAGCATGACTTCAAATTAGCCAGAAGCATCCTTTATGGCTTCTCATGCTTCTTTGGCTGTGAAGGGAACTCCCTGGTTGACAGCAATGCTGTGTGAGATAGAAAGCAGGCCTGCATTTCTGTTCCTGCCTTGAGTTCCATCAATTATGGACCATGACCTGGACTTATGAACCCTTTTCTTCCAAGGTTGCTCTGGGTCACAGTATTTGTCACAACAACAGAAATAAAAAGAGGAGAAGTACCAACTCCATTTTCTTATTGGATCCTTTTACCACTGTGTCCTAGGGCACTGATGATAGTTTACAGTTTGGCAGACATAGCTGTGCAAGACTCAAAACTGCTGACTAGGCAGTTGTGCTTTGCGTGAACTGAGATTGTCCAAAATACAGTTGTATTCAAATATTTATGATCACGGAGAGGGGCTAGGGAGGTAGAGATGGCTTAGTTAGAAAAATGGCCACTCTGCAAGCATGAAGACCTGAATTCCATCCCTATAACACATGTGAAAAAGTCTGGTTTAGTGACATGCTGTAATCCGGGAAGCAGTGGCATAGATGGGAGGATCCCTGAAGCTCTATGGCCAGTCTGGAAAAACTGGCAAGTTCCAAGTTAATAAAAGAATTTGCCTGAAACAAACAAACACAGATAAACAAAAAACAAGCATGCTGGGTACTCTTTTAGAAGATGTGAGTTCAGTTCCCATCATGTACATATGGTGGCTCACGGTCCAATGCACCCTGGTCTGGGCTCCTTGGTCACTGCTTGCACATGGTATAAATAGACATGTGCAGGCTAAGCACTCATACACATAAAATTAAACACATGAATATTAAAAACAAGGAAGAATGACAATTATAGATGAAGAAACCTGATGTTTACTACTGGCCTTTACAGGTTCATACACAGAAACCCCTACACACAAACATTTAAAAAACACAGTACTGACTGGGCAACCTTGGCATCCATCGATAAAGTTATTGTGGTGCGTTATCCCTAGAACTGAAGTGTCACTCCATTTTGAGCCCCCATGTGGGTGTTCGGGACCAAACATGGGCCCTTTGCAAGGGTAATAAGTGCTCTTAGCTGTAGATCCATTTCTTCAGTAGCAGTTGTTTTGTTTTTTGGATATGATGATGAAGCAATTATTAGACAAATGTTCATAACCATGTCTCCCTCAAGGAGCATAAGAGCAAAGCAACATCAGCACTTATTCAAAGTATGCGGCTCTCTTGGCAAGAATGGAGACATCATGAAGAGACTTGTGGGCCTCTTCCTTTGGTATTAGACTATTGAAACAGGGAGCACAATTTGAGATCTCCCCAGCAATCTCATGTTGAGAGAAAGGAAAGGTGGAAGAAGCTGTCAACCAGAAGGGAGCTTGCCTCCTGGGAAGAGATATATTTACAGCCTATATTAGATCATCTTGCTGGAGAGTCTGGAGCAGAGAATGATGGTAAGTGGACCATGCCTTGAAGGACCGCTTAGCTATGCATACCTCTGCCCTTTTCTTTAAACATAAACCTCCTGTCAGGACCTCAAAGGTGTATTTGGGAGGAGAGGTTTCACTGGTTCTTTTCATTCCTCCTCCCAATGTGGCTACACTGAGTAAGTATTCCTTTTCTTATTTTTACTATTAATTTGTGTCTTTAATTGGCCCACTGACAGTGAGTGGTTGTACATATCTTGTTAAAGCTGTGATAGCTAAGGCTCTAATGCTAAAGACTCCAGTAAGAGGTGCACATTAAAAGTTTCAAGGGGAACTAAATAGAAATGGCGTCAGGTCCCCATGAGTCCCCATCTAAGAAGTGGATTATATATTTAGTTAAAATTTTTTTTTTTTGGTGTTGATGGTATCTTGTTGGTTAAAATGGGAAAAAGTGTTTAGAATAGGTAAATATTTTCACCAATCCTACTTCAGATAGAGAGATGACATCTAATATATGTACCTCAAGAAATTGACATCAATAAACCAAATAACCAAATTTAAAAATGAGATACTGATCTAAACAGAATTCTCAACAGTGGAATCTTGAATAGCCTCGAAGCCCTTAAAGAAATGTTCAATATCTTTAGTCATCAGAAAACTAAAAATCAAAAGATTCCATCTTACACCTGTCAGAATGGCTAAGATAAAAAACTCAAGTGACTACTTATGCTGATGAGGATGTAGAGCCAGGGGGAACACTCCTCCACTCCTGGTGGAAACAATCTAGATGTCCCTCAACCAAAGAATACATATGGTATATTTATACAATAGAATAGTACTCAGCCATTAATGACATCATGAAATTTGTAGGCATATGGATGGAACTAGAAAAGATCCTCCTGAGAGAGATAATCTAGACCCAGGAAGGCAAACATGGTATGTACTCTCTTATAGATGAATATTCGTCAGAAAGTATAGGATAACTATGCTACAATTCACAGACCCAAAGAAGATAAGTGTAGACATACAGTTATTATATAATTCAAATGCTGATTTGTGTACCCCCCCTCATATCTGGTTGCAATTCTTGTTCTGAGAATCTCCTGTCTCAATGTTGTAAAACACTGCTCTTAAATTGTCTCCTGATATGCCAATAAAGTAGCTTATAGCCAATTGATGAGCAGGGAAGAGAATAGATCGGCGGTGGGGGGGGCAGTTAGAGGAGGAAGTAGGGGATTCAGTCCTGAGAGAGGCCCAAGAGATATCAGGAGAGGAGCTGGAGAGAGGAAAATTACAAAGTGCAAGTAGGTCTGAAATATAAGCTGGGAGGAAGCCAGATTAGCTTGAAGGGTGAAGAATAGGGTAAAACTGCTCAGTTCTTATGCTCTGAAGCTTGTTAAAATAATTTAATAGAGTCTCAATTATTTGTGTAAAAGTGGAGGTAAAGGAAAATTTGGATAAACAGTTTTGTAAAAATAACTTTAGCAGATAAGTAGCAAGGAGGGCACAAGCGGGGGGGGGGGAGGCAGGGGTGCAGGGGGGGACCCTTGCATCTCACTGAAAAGGGAAAATAGATTCGATTTTAGAGGTAGATGGAGGGAGGGAACTGGGTTGGGGAGCATGTGAAAATGGGAACTGGAAGGAAGACAGAGGAATCTCTAGTGGCCTAGAAGCATTTAAAGAAATATTAAATATCCTTAGTCACATGGACATGCAAATTAACTCTGCGATTCTATTTGACACCTGTCAGAATGTCTGAGGTATTGGGAGGAGAGGAGGGAGGGGAAGCTGCTCATGCAAAGTAAATAAATAGTTAATTTAAAATTGTAAAAATCAGTTTTCTGGGTGCTCAAGATGTCAAAGCAAGGACTCGGTGGGTCCTCTGGAGTGAAATGCTGGATTTCCCTGGGTCTTACTGTGCTGACAATACAGGAGCCAAAAATTTGTATAGCATCTGTGTGAAGGGAATCAAAGGACAGCTGAACAGGCTTCTTGCAGCTGGTGTGGGCAACATGGTGATGGCCACAGTTAAGAAGGGCAAACCAGAGCTAAGAAAAAGGTCCATCTAGCAGTGGTAATTTGACAACAAAAGTCATATTGAAGAAAAGATGGGATGTTTCTTTATTTTGAAGATAGTAAAGGGGTCATAGTTTAACAATAAAGGTGAGATGAAAGGTTCTGCTATCACAGGTCCAGTTGCAAAGGAGTGTGCAGACTTGTGGACTAGGATTGGGTCCAATGCTGGCAGCATCACATGATGCTTGTAAAATATACTCATTAAAAAGTCTTTACTCTAAAAAATAAAATAAAAAAAATTGTAAAAAAATATTTCAAGGGGAAATAAATAGGAATGGTGACAGGTCCCCATTAGTCCTCATCTAAGAAGAGGTGTATGTGTTTCTTTGGTGTTGATGGTGTCTTCTATTTTTAATTTTAATTAATTTTTCAAAAATTTATTAACTTTACATCGCAATTATAGCCCCTCCCTTGTTTCTTTCCAGCCCACCCTTCCTCTCTCCTCCCCCTACTATTTCCCTCCCCTAGTCGTCCATGAGGGGGAGCCCTTCTCTTACTCTTGCCTATGAAGTCTCATCAGTACTGCCTGTATTATCTTCCTCTGTGACCTGGCAAGACAACCCACCAAGAGGAAATGATCAAAGTGCAGGCAACAGAGTCCATGACATGGACAGCTCCTGCTTCCCTCAAGAGGGGACCCATATAGACACTGAGCTAGCTATCAGATACATCTGAGTCCGGAGCCTAGGTCCTCTTCATGCGTGGTCCTTGGTTGGTGCATCTATCTCTGCCGGCCTCCCAGAATCCAGATTTGTTGGCCCCGTTGGACTTCTTGTGACACTCCTGTTCCCTCTGGGTCCTTCTATACCTCCCACTCATCCACAGGACTCCCTGTGCTCTGCCCGAAGTTTAGCTGTGAGACTCAACTACTTTGATCCCGTGCTAGGTGACGTCTTTCAGAGGACAACTATGATAGGCTCCTGTCCTGTTCCCTCTCTTCAACTGCTTCTAGTGTCTATTTTATTTGATCTTCTGAATGAGAATTAGGCATCCTCTCTAGAGTCCTCCTTGTTACTTAGCATCTTTAGATGTGTGAATTATAGTATGGTTAGCCAATATTATGTGGCTAATATTCACTTATAAGTGAGTATATATCATGTCCTTCTTGGTCTGGGTTACCTCACTCAGGATGATCTTCTCCAGATTCACCCATTTGCCTGCAAATTTCATGTCCTTGTTTCTAATAGCTGAGTAGTGTTCCATTGTGTAGATGTACTACGGTTTCTTTATCCATTCTTTGGTTGAGGGACATCTGGATTGTTTCCGGTTTCTGGTTAGTACAAATAATGCCAAAATGAACATAGGTGAGCCAATGCCTTTGTTTGGTGGAACATCTTTTGGGTATATGCCCAGGAGTGATATAGCTTGGTCTTGAAGTAGCACTATTGCCAATTTTCTGAGAAAGGACCAGATGTATTTTCAATATAGTTGTGTAAGTTTTTACTTCCACCAGCAACGGAGGAGTATTCTCTTTTCTTCACATCCTGTCCAGCATGTGCTATTCTTTGGGTTTTTGATCTTAGCCACTCTGAGGGGTGTAAGATGAAATCTCAGAGGTGTTTTGATTTGCATTTTCCTTATGCCTACGGACACTGAGCATTTATTTAAGTGTTTCTCACCCATTCAATATTGCTCTGATGAGAATTCTCTGTAGCTCTGTATCCCATTTTTTAATTTGGTTATTTGGTTTGGTGGTGTTAAATTTCTTGAATTCTAGCCCTTTGTCAGATATGGGGTTGATGAAGATCTTTTCCAAGTCTGTAGGCTGTTGTTTTGTTCTGTTGACAGTGTCCTTTGTCTTACAGAAGATTTTCACTTTCATGAGTTCTCATTTATTTATTGTTGATCTTAGAGCCTGAGCTATTGGTGTTCTGTTCAGGAAGTTGTCTCCTGTGCCAATGAGTTCAAGGCTTTTCCTCACTTTTTTCTTCTATCAGATTTAGTATGTCTGGTTTTATGCTAAGGTCCTTGATCCACTGGGAGTTTAGTTTTGTTCAGGATGATAAATATGTATCTATTTGCATTTTTCTACATATAGACATCCAGTTAGACCAGCACCATTTGTGAAAGATGGTATCTTTTTTCCATTGTATGGGTTTGGCTTCTTTGCCAAAAATCAAATGTCCATAGGTGTGCGGGTTTATTTCTGGGTCTTAAGTTTGATTCCATTGGTCAACAGTCTATTTCTATGCCAGTAACTTGTAGTTTTTATTACTACTGCTCTGCAATATAGCTTTAAGGCAAGGATGGAGATACCTCCAGAAGTTCTTTATTGTACAGGATTGTTCTATCTCTTCTGGATTCTTTATTTTCACATATGAAATTCACAATTGTTCTTTCAAGGTCTGTGAAGAATTGTGTTGGCATTTTGATGGAAATTGCATCTAAGGAGATAATCATATGTTTTTTTCTTTCAGGTTTTTATGTGTTGGATTACATTGATGGATTTCCATATATTGAACCAAGCCTGCATGCCTGGGATGAAACCTACTTGGTCATGATGGATGGTAATTTTGATGTATTCTTGGATTCAGTTTGTGAGTATTTTATTGAGTATTTCTGTGTCGATTTTCACAAGGGAAATTGGTCTGAAATTCTTTTTCTTTGTTGGGTCTTTGTGTGGTTTAGGTATCAAGGTGACTGTGGCCTCATAGAATGAGTTTGGTAGTTTTCCTTCCATTTTTCCTTTGTGGAATAGGTTGAAGAGTATTGATTAGTTCTTTTTTGAAGATCTCATAGAATTCTGAACTGAAATCACCTGACCCTGGACTTTTTTGGTTGGGAGATTTTTGATGACTGCTTCTTTTCCTTAAAGGATATAGGACTATTTAATTTGTTTACCTGATCTTGACTCAACTATGGTAAGTGGACTCTATAAAGAAAATTGAGCATTTCATTTAGATTTTCAAATTTTGTGGCATATAGATTTTCGAGGTAAGACCTAATGATTCTTTGGATTTACTCTATGTATGTCCCCCTTTTCATTTCTGATTTCATTGATTTGGATAGTGTCTCTCTGCCTTTTGGTTAGTTTGGCTAAGGGTTTGTCTATCTCATTGATTTTCTCAAAGAACCAGCTCTTGATTTCTTTGAATTGCTTTCTTTGTTTCTAATTTGTTGATTTCAATTTCAGCACTGAGGTTGATTATTTCCATTCATCTACTCTTCTTGGGGGTCTGTTTCTTTTTTTCCTTAGGGCCTTTAGATGTACTGTTAAATTGCTTGTATGAGATGTCTCTAATTTCTTTATGAAAGAACTTAGTGCTATGAACTTTCCTCTTAAGACTTGATTTTGGGGACAGGGTCTCTCATTCTGTGAAGCTTGTCAAGCAGGCTAAGATGAATGGAGAGTAAGCCTTAGAGATCTGCATGACTCTGCCTCCATGACACTGAGATTACAAGCTTTGTGTTTGGGATATAAAATACTAAAGGAAAATTCAGGTCACTTACAATGTGATGTTTGTCAGATCTTAAGAACACTATGTAATTTGTCTAATTGTCTCACTACTATGTACCTTATGCTGTTGTAATGAAAATACCATGGGTTTGCACTTGTATCTCTGAGAGGAGGAGGGAACCTTGCCTATTCCATCAGCCTAACATGCAAGCTCTTCATGGCAGTATGTAGTACCCATGGGCTAGAAGGTACCCAGTCTATACAGGATATTAAATGTTTACTTTGTTTCTCGTCTCTGTAGTTCTTTTTTATCCTTTACTGCATTCAAAATTTTAACCTGTTGAGTTCATACTGACCATTTGGAAGTGCACACCCAATTGGTGCATTCTTCCCTGGAGAACATTACCTCTCCCACTCCCAGCTTTACTCAGTTGATGCCTATAGTTTTGTGTTTGTTTGTTTGGTGTGTGTGTGTGTGTGTGTGTGTGTGTGTGTGTGTGTGTGTGTGTGTAGGTTTGATGCCTTGTGGGCCTTTCCTCATCCAGTTTGGTATGTTCACAGTCAGCTCATGTTTGGGTAGTCATATTGGTGAGGCTTTGTGGATATAGCTTCTGATGTTAGTAGTGGGACATCCAGTCTCACGGCAAACTCCCTCATCCTCTGACTCTTACAGTCTTTCCACCCCCTCTTCCTCAATATTCCCTGAGCCTTAGGTGCACTGGGTATTTGTAGATATATCCATTTGTACTGGGCTCCACAAATCTGCATCGAGATTGGTTTTGAATCCCCCCAGCTTAGTTCTGATACAAATTGTTTGCATTCCTTCTACATTTAAATGATTATGTTGTTCGTATTTAAATTCTTATACATCTGGAGTTCATTTTGGTGTAGGATGTGAACTAAGACTTACTTCTATTTTTCTAATTAGTGAACAAAATTGTTGTTATTTGTAACTAGCCTTTCCCTTTCATATTCGTTAGAAACACGACAGCTGAAGCTTATTACATTCAGACAAATCTGATTGGCTAGTTCTCAGATTTTCTTTTAAAAAAAATCTGTCCATTTAAGTTTATAAAAATTAAACCCAGTTGTAGCATTTTAATACTAAATGATGCTAGAAAACCAATCTCCTATTTCAGTTTCAAAACTGTATTAGCCTTTCATGGACTGTTTTTATGTTTATGGTCAACACTAAAACTTACTTCATCAATTCTCTTGTTCTTTCATTTAAATCAAACCAAACAGAAACTAAACTAATTTCTTAAACAAACAAAATCTGCAGTGTTACTTTTATATAGTTTCAGTGAATGTGAAAATTGGAGGAATTGGTTCACATTGTGATAACATACACTATTTACATTTATAGCCATTATGTCTCTCTTATCAGTGATGTCACAGTACCACCGAATAAATGAGAGGATTCCCAGAAGAAGAAGAGGTACTTTGTAGAGGTGGCTAGTATACTCTCAGGATCCCTTTCAAGATCCAGGGTACCTATGTGGGGATCATACTTGGGCAGTTCTGCTTGGTGGCAGGCTCCTTCACCTACTGGGACATCTTGACAGCATTTTACTTATTTTTTGGCCTATGATTAAACTGTTTGTTTTGCTTCATTGTCCACATTGGGAGAGAGAAGCTACATTTCTGTTAGAATCTGCTCCCCAAGGCAGGACACTGACCCAACTGCTCAACTAGCAGGATTGTTTCTCTTGGAGTAAAATTTAAAATTATGTAAGGAATTTTCTCATGAAAATTTCTAAATTACAAAGAGCAAGCACCCCTTGGTTTACCAAACTGAGGAAAGAAAAACAAAACAAAACAAAATACAGCCTACAAACTGGATATCATTAGTTCTTCATCCTTGTACTTGGAAGTCACTTGCTTTTACTGTTGAAAGAAAAAATATTTTTGAATATCTGAAAGTGGTTTTCAAAGGCACTTGAAGTGTGCAACATCACCATGCCAAATGAAGTGTATAAACCAAGTGGCGATATTGCCATGGCTTATCAAGGGGATGTATTTTCTTTAGCTAAGCATCCATAGAAGGAACTAATCTACAGAGAATGGCTATAATTTACTGAAGCATGAGCTTTGCTCAAAGTTTGCCATGAAATTTAATATCAACAAGCAAAATGGAAGAAGGATCCAGGTGCAGATGCAGAGCCCGTGCCTAGTTGAATACTCTATTTATAGCTGAAGCATCCCTAGTAGTTCATGGTACTTTTTGAGTATCTTCCTGCCTCTCACTGAGTCAAAAATAAATTCAACAAAGGCAGAGGCAGTAACCAGTAATTGTCTTCATCCCACATAGTGGTAACAGGAAAGATGATCAATTAGTCTTGATTGACAGCTGTGCTAATCATTGGCTCGAAGGGGTAGTCTAGTAGGATGTCCCAGCTTGAACCTGAGCTATATTTACAGACAGTTTAAGGCATGTTTTGGAATGTTATATGGATATATAAGCTGAGTTTTCAGACATCTTATACATGTAGCTAAGACTTTCCTACTCAGAGTACAGTATGAGGACCAACAATATTGAGGTCAGTGGGAGCTTGCTGAAGATTAGCATCTTGAGTCGCCTCATGTTCATCTTGACTAGAAAACCATTCCATTTTGAAAAACACTATACCCAGAGATTTCTGTCCTAGATACAGCCTAAAGGAAAAAGTGATGATTTGTGCAGAGGGTAGTGTGAAAGAGAGAGAGAGAGAGAGAGAGAGAGAGAGAGAGAGAGAGAGAGAAGGCTGGACACCCTCTGGCTCTGTTCTCATAAGTTGAATATGATGAGCTTAATAAAACAACTGGTGGAAATTAAAATCTGTGTGGGCTTTGAGTTCAGCAGTCCCCTGTAGTGTTGACGCATGCAGTTTTGCCAAGTGCAAGACACAGACTTGGAGCTCCTGTTGTGCTGGGATGCCCTTAACATTGGCCTTGGTGGACTGGCTGGCATCTGCACTGGGCACTAGCTACATTGCTGCCACTCTTGGCTTCCCAGTGAGAGGCTTTGACCCAATAAACTGGAGAGGAAAGAGGAAAAGTACTGTCAGCTCCCTGTTGCCAAGAGAACTAGCTTTTGGAACACAATCTCATTGCCTACCAAGCAGATTAAATGAAGCCATCACAAGGCTGTTACTGACAAAGTTACTGTCATCTGTGCCTATCTATCCTTTATCTTTCATATCGACATTCTGAGGGATGACACCACCTTTATTTATTTTTTATTTATCTCTATCCTCCTTTAGTGTCTTTAATGTCTTATTTAAGATGTGTATTTTCTTTTTAGTAATTTCAAGTGCATGCTTGCCAATGTGTGTACATGTTCATATATATGTGTGTGTGTGTGTGTGTGTGTGTGTGTGTGTGTGTGTGTGTGTGTATACGTGTGTGCACATATCTGTGGAGGCCACAGGTTAACAGTGAATGTCAGCCATCTTGTTTATGGAGGCAAGATCTCACACTTTTACCAATTCAGCGAGGCCAGAAAGCTCCAGGAATTTGCTTGTTTCTGACTCCTCAGCCCTGAGGTTACAAGTCTTTGGCACCACTTCTCACATTTTTGTGGGTTCTGACAATAGAACTTGGATCCTTGAGCACTTTACCAGCTGAGCCATCTCCCCAGATCCTCATGCTGGAAGCTTATAAATTTTTTAAAAAAATAATGAAATATTTATCATTCTAAGAAAGTGCCTCTAAGCATACTTCATGTATACAGGTATATTCCACAGGTCTATTTCCTTAGTAAATATATTGGGCTTGAAAATGTTTGCAATTAATTGACTTAAATTTATCATTGTGTGTGTATGTTTGTGTGCATATGCATGCCTGCATTGCTAACATGCCATGGTGCTTGTCTACAGGTAGAAGACAATTTTCAGGAGTAGGTTTTCTTCATCTAGAACAAATGTTCCTGAGATAAAAACATGCATAGTTTAAGGAATAGTTAAGATCTTAATATAAGTACAAGCTCATCCCATCTCAAGAAAAATGTTGCTTATGTTTATTACTAATTATGTACTTGTCAGGAGAGCAAATTTTGAGGTTTTTCAATGTTGTTGGCTGGTTTTACATCATCTAGACAGAAGCTAGAATGATTTGAGAAAAGAGACCCTCAATTGAGAAAAGTGCCCCCATAAGATTAGCCTGTGGGCAAGTACATTTTCTTCACTAGTGATTGATATGAGAGAGCCCACTCATTTTGGGTGGTGTTGCCTCTGTGTAGGTGATTCTAGATGTTATAAAAAAGAAGACTGATCTCTAACTGGATGTCTACATGTAGAAAGATGCAAGTAGATCCATAGTTATCACAATGTACAAAACTTAAGTCCAAGTGAATTAAAGACCTCAACATAAAACCAGAGACACTAAATCGGTTAGAAGAAAAAGTGGGGAACAGCCTGTAACTCATTGGCACAGGAGACAACTTCCAGAACAGAATTCCAACACCCCAGGCCTTAAGATCAACAATTAATAAATGGGACTTCATGAGGCTGAGAAGCTTCTGTAAGGCAGAAGACTCTGTCAACAGAACAAAGTGACAGCCTACAGATTGGGAAAAGATCTTTAGCAACCTTACATCAGAAAAAGGTCTAATATCCAAAATATATAAAGAACTCAAGAAATTAAACACCACCAAACCAAATAACCCAATTAAGAAATGGGGCTCAGAATTAGACGGAGAATTCTCAACAGAGGAACATCCAATGGCTGAGAAACACTTAAAAATTCCCGAAATTTGTGAAAAAATGGATTGAACTAGAAATTATCATAATGAGTGAGTTAACCCAGAAGCAGAAAGAGTCAAATGGTATATACTCACTTATATCTGGACACTAGCCCAAGGGGCAGGTCTCATGAAAATCTTCACTTACCAAGAAAGTGGTACACAGGTGAGGACTTCCTATTGGGACTCTAGGTGAGAGAAGCATGGGAGAATGGGGAAATAGAAGGATCTAGAGGGTCCTAGAAACCTGCAAGAAGAACATTATAATGCACAGATCTGGGCCCAGGGGTCCTGCTCAAACTATGGCACCAGCCAAGGACAATACATGCAGTAAACTTTGAACCCCTACCCAGAACTAGCCAATGGACAGGACATTCTCCATAGTTGAGTGGAGAATGGGGACTGACTTTCACACAAACTCTGGTGCCCCATATTCAACCATGTCCCCTGGATGGGGAGGCCTGGTGTCACTCAAAGGAAGGATAGCAGGCTACCAAGAAGAGACTTGATACCCTATGAGCATGTACAGGGGGAGGGGTACTCCTCAGTCACAGTCATAAGGGAGGGGAGTAAGGAGAAATGGGAGGGAGGAAGGGAGGAATGGGAGCATACAAGGATGGAACAACAGTTGAGTTATAAGATGAATAAATTAATAAAATATATTTTAAAAAAGAAATGCTCAATGTCTTTAGTTACCAGAGAAATGCAAATCAAAACAACTCTGAGATTCCATCTTACACCCATCAGAATGACTAAGATAAAAACCTCAAATGACAGTACATGCTAGTGACGATGTGGAGAAAGGGGAACACTCTTTCATTGCTGGTGGGAGTGCAAACATGTACAACTACTTTGGAAACCAATCTGACACTTTCTAAGAAAAGTGGGAATAGGGCTACCTCAAGATTCAGCTATTCCACTCCTTGGAATATGCTCAGAAGATGCTTCACCATGCAACAAGGGCATATGCTCAACCATGTTCATAACAGCCTTATTCATAACAGCCAGAACCTGGAAACAACCTAAATATCTTTCAGTTGAAGAATGGATAAAGAAACTGTAGTACATTTACACTATGGAATACTACTGAACTATTATAAACAAGGAAATCCTGAAATTTGCGGGTAAACAGATGGAACTAGAAATATGATCATACTGAGTGAGTATATACTCATTTATAATTGGACACTAGCTCAGAAGAGATGTCCCATGAAAATCTTCACTTACCAGGAGATTGGGATAGAAGCAAGGAACTCCTATTGGGACTGTAGGTTAGAGCGGTTTGGGAGAATAGGGAAATAGAAGGACCCAGAGGGTCCTTGAAACCTACAAGAAGAATGTCATGATGGGTGGATCTGGACCCAGGGGAGTCTACTTAAACTACTGCACCAACCAAGGACAATCCATGCAGTAAGCATTGAACCCCTGCTCGGATCTAGCCAATTGACAGGACATTCTCCACAGTTGTGTGGAGAGTGGAGACTGACTCTGACATGAACTCTGGTGCCCCATATTTGACTACTTCCTCTTGATGGGGAGTCCTGTTGGCACTCAGAGAAAAGATAAGCAGGCTAATAAGATGAGACCTGATAGGCTGTGACCATATGGTGGGGGAGGAGGTTCCGTTCTGTCACAGACCTAGGAGAGGAAAATAGGATGAAATAGGGAAGGAAGGAGGAAGGGGAGGATACAAGTGAAGGTATAACAATTGAGATGTAATCTGAATAAATTAATAAAAATAAAAAATAATAAGAAAAGAAGAGTGAGCAATCCAGTAAGAAGCACTCTTCCATGGCCTCTGGATTCTTGCCTTGAATTTCTCTGCTGACTCTCCTGGATGATAATTACAAGCTGTAACATGAAGCAAACTCTTTGTTCCCCAAATTGCTTTTGGTTATGGTTCTTATTAAAGCAATAGAGTACTAAAATTCAAACACAAAGGAAGGATACATATTTAACATGATCAACATGCCAATCACTTTAACTTTAGCCATTATACATTACACATCATATACGTGTATTGAAATGCTACACCTAATGTATTGAAATACAAATCTCATGAATGTGTAAAAGTAAATGTGTATGCAAGAAAATCCCTCACATGCATAACCAGGTCTATTTCCTTGACCATGTTTAGTCTATGCTTTTTCCTCTCATCTTGGCCAATATTTGGTATTTGAAGACTAGGGCTGGAGACATGGTCAGTTGGCTAGAATGTTTTCTTAGCACGCATGAAGCCCTGTGTTCTGTACCCAACACCGCTTAAAGCATGGTGACTTACACTTGTATTCTCAGCATTCATGAGGTGAAGGCAGGAAAACCAGAAGTTCAAGATTATCGTTAGCTACATAGTGAGTTTGAAGCCAATGTAAACATGTGACAAAGACTGATTGGTTGGATGGATGGATGGAGGGATGGATAGAAGGACAGACAGATGGACGGACACACACACACTCATATACATACACACACATGACACCCCTTTCCAGATTAAAGATACAATACCCTTGAGTATATGGGGCCACTAATACATACTTGGGCATGGGAATATGCTCAATGTCTGAGCTGTGTGGTTTGTAGTAAAAGAAATGACAAAAGGATCCTAATATGTTTAAGAATGGTCTATATGTATTTATATAGACAAGAAAGAAAACAAATGCCATACTGAAAGGATTCCTCAAGAGGAATGAAATCTGCAAACAGACAGGAGACAGAAGTGCTTGAAAGGATAACTCTGTCCACAGTTGACCTTTCTTTCTTTCTTTCTTTCTTTCTTTCTTTCTTTCTTTCTTTCTTTCTTTC
>OU015747.1:82136044-82156302 GCA_907169655.1 Acomys percivali | reverse complement strand
TTCTTTCTTTCTTTCTTTCTTTCTTTCTTTCTTTCTTTCTTTCTTTCCTAAACATGTCATGTTTTCCTACTTTTGCATGAATGTTTGAGGCAGTCTCCTATAGCCTAGCCTGGCTTTGAACTCTGTATGAAACCAAGAATGACCTTAAACTCCCAAGCTTCCTGACTGAACCCCCAAGGTGTTGGTATTAGAGGCATATGCCACCATTCCCAGGTTATGTGGTGCTAGGGAATGAACCCAGGGCTTTGTGAGTGCACAGCAAGCACTCTACTGACTGAGCCCTAGCCCCAGGAAGCAGTGTTATAGAAACAGGGCATTTAGTATTTGTTATCCTTTCTCAGGAATAGAGGAAGTACTTAGAGCCAGAAAAGGATCACAGAACAGAAGTGCCCTGTCCCACCTGCTGCCAAAACAGTGGGCAGGCTGCCCACAGTTTTTCCAAGTGCTCCCCTGTGCCTTCATCCTATTTGCATCTCAGTATTGCTCCCACATCAGCCCAGTGAACCTTAAGAGGCAAGACAGTGTATACTTGTTGAAAAAAATAGTTTTCCTGACTTTAGTTTTCTGTGATAAGGGCCCCAGGTGGAATCAGAGGAGTTAAGGTAGTTTGTTTGAGAGAAGTGGGCTTTGGGGATGATTGGGACTTTTCATACATAAGGAAAATATTTCATGCTGGAGAAAAGGAAGAATCTTGCAGATGATAAGAATTCAGAATTTATGGAGGCTCAGAGATGGGGCCTTGCAAAGCAGTCTCCTGGCTGAAACAGACTCCTGCATTTTCTCTCACAGTGCCTTTTAAAAATCTGATAGGTAGGACAAAAGACTAACACATAGAGCTTACTGAACTAACAACAAACCCTGAAGATACATCTATAGTCGTAACAGCACAGAATGGTGGCTAAGGTCCAGCACACAGCACACGAAGCAGATACTCCCCACCCAGTGGTAGTAGTTGCTTTGTTTATTACTACAACCAAACCTGACAAAGGTTTCTTAAGGGAGGAAGGGTTTATCTTGGATCATAGTTCAAGGTGCAGTCTGTCATGGCAGGGATCGCTTGGCTGCAGGAGGGGGAGTTTGCTGGTCACACTTCACCAGCAGTCAGGAAGCAGAGAGAGATGGATGCTGGTGCTCCTCGGCTCACTTTCTCCAGCTTTGTTTGTTTGTTGGTTGTCTTTTGTTTTGTTTCCCAGCCCTGGACCATAATCCACTGAGAGGTGCCTCCCACCTTTAGGGTGAGTCTTCTAACCTCAATCTAGTCTAGACCCTCCTTCATAGGCATGCCCAGAAGTTTGTCTCCATGAAAAGTTTCTAATAAAGATAACCATCATGCCAAGCAATACCCCAAAACCACAAGTCTCTCTCTTTCTCTCTTTCCCCCCTCTCTCACATAGCGTGTTGATTTTTTAAAAACCTGGCAAGCTCATTGTGATTATAGACATGCTTTGCTTAATTTCCACAGTAACCTTGACAGAAGGTATCATGGTCATTTCACACACAGGAAACCACAGGTTGGTTGGTTTAAACTTAAGTTTTAAACTTAAGTGGGATCTTACCCTGGATTTCATCCTTGTGCCCTATCGCTATATAAGCCCTCTTATCATTCCAATTTTGCCTTCATGGTCTACCTATAGATTGCCAGATTTGTAAAGGTTTTCCCCCCTCATCTAACAGTTACTAGAAACATAATGATGGAATTGTGTGAGCAGCTCTGAGTTAGTGTATGAACATGGCCATATCAAAGATGCCAATGCCATAGGAGGCCTTGCCATTCCAATGAACCATGCCTAGCCAAATGGCAAAGCGTTTGCTGGTCCGAGTATGGATGCTGACGAGTGGTTGGCTTTTACCTATAATGGTTGTGTGCAGGAAGTATGAACTGAAGAGTCCTCCTCTTACAACCTGGGACTGCTCCTTACAGAGAGCACCTACAAGTGAACTGATCTGCCTCCTCGCCGTTCCTGCTGTATATAATAAATGTGCCGAGTTCCTGGGATGTTGATGGTGCATCTACATCAGAGGGATGTGTTAGTTCTACTCTTGGTTGTCAACTTGACTACACCTGGAATTAACTAAAACTCAAGTTGCTAGGTACACCTGTGGAGGACTCTTTTTCTTAATTAAATCATTTGAAGTAGAAAGACCCACTTATTAATCTGGATCTTTTGAGGTGGGAAGATCCACCTTTAGTCTGCGTCATACCTTCTGGTGGGAACCTTTTTAGAGCATATGGAAGAAGGAAGCTCTCTCTTTTCCTGCCAGCCCTTATTCTCACTGGCAAGTTGATTCCTTCCCTGGCATTGGAAACTATTTCTTTGGTGTTCAGAATATACTGAGGACCAGCTAAGACATCTGGCCTGTCAACTGAAAAAACTACTGGATAATTATACTTTCCACTGGTAGACAAACAACCATTCTTAGCCTGGCTGGACCACAGTCTGTAAACAACTCAAATCACATTTCTACATCTAAATATGGATTCATTCCACCAGTTTTGTTTCTCTAGAGAACCTAAGACAGCATGTTCCACCTACTCCCAGATTTTCTCCATGTGTGTTTGTAGTATCTTTATTCTTTACTATGCCAGTTACGTCACTCCTTAAACTGTGCAGGTCATGACACAGTTAGTAATTAATAATGATGATCAGTTAGTCATTAATAAAACCACTCTATATAAGGCATTTTATTTTCTAAGAAGATGTGAGGGACATAAGAAATATGAGTGATTAAAATAAAACACAGTTTCTTAGTCCAAAGCATCTGCGTGTGTGTGTGTGTGTGTGTGTGTGTGTGTGTGTGTGTGTTATATGTACATGTTCATATGCATGAGCACATTGGAGTGTTCCATTAAGTGTGCATGTGGATGTCAACAGTGGTGTCTTTCTTTGTCTTTCTCCATTTTGTTTGTTTTTGTTTGTTTTGTTAAGGTATGGTCTTTTCAATGAATTCAGAGCCCATTGTCTCATCAAGCCCTTCTAATCGGCAAATCTCAAGGCTCCCCCTTTCTTCACGACAGTGGTGGGATCATAGATGTACACCTACACCTGACTTTATTTTTTATTTCTGAGATTGCACTTTAATTACAAATATTTCCCTTCCCCTTTCTCCCTGTAAACACTTTTATATACCCCTTCCCACTCTCCTTCAACTTCATGGCCTCTTTGTTTAAATCAATTGTATTACATGCATATATGTATTTGCATACCTAAATATCATTTGTTGAATATTATTTGTATGTACTTTTTCACACCTGACTTTTATGTGGGTTCTGGTTATTGAACTCAGATCCTCATGCTTGCATGGTGAGCACTTTGCTGACTGAGTCATCTTCTGGGCTCCAGAAAGAGTCTGGAACTTAGTTGTGGTATGGTTAAAGAAGAATTTTGAAACAGAATTCATAGATCTAAAGGGAAGGAAGAATGGTGGGGAATCAGACACCCCAGGGCTGTCTGAGGTAAGGGCTAAAGTCAAAATTCTAAATTTTCATCTCAGTGATGTAGTTGATCTTGGAAGTGTCTATGAGACACTTAAGTCACATGCATAAGGAAAGCTAATACAGACAGGAACCAGTGTCATTTACTCTTATTCTGGAAAGGCTGTTCCCTGAATATTATGAAGGAATGACAGCTGAAACACTGTCATTTTCATAACCATAGTCATTTTCGTTTCCTGAGCCCATGGGAAATATTCTAGTAACGGAACTTTAAACACTCAGGGTAAACCTGCAACAGGCGCAAGGGGGACCTCATAGTATAAGCACCATTTATGTCTTTATGAGGCAAAAGTGGGAATTCTGAAAGCCTGATTTAAAGACACAACATAAACCCAGAGCCCCTCCCTTCCTTTTCTTTCTCTGCCCTCCAATTTTCTTCCTTGGCTGCATCCTCTTTTTGTTTGTTGAGACAAGGTTTCTTTGTGTAGCCTGGCTGTCCTGAACTCACTTTGTAGATCAGGATGGCCTTGAACTCACAAAGATCTCCCTGCCTCTATCTCTGTAAGTGCTGGAATTATTGGCGTGTGCCACATGCCCTGCTTGCACCCTTAGTTTTTTTTTTTTGTTGTTGTTGTTTTGTTTTGTTTTGTTTTGTTTTTCTGAATGTTTTATAACTCCACTACCTTGGTTATAAAAAGCATCCTTATTCCTGGCTGAGCAAATAAGGGCTGTTAAGGCCTAACCTGCTTCCTGACACAGACTTGGGGTTGACTTCCTTTGACATAGCACTCACAGGTCTGTCATCACAGGTCTGTCAGGGTGTCTTAAGAAGACAAGATATTTTTGGTTGTGAGCCTAGCCTTTAATGGCTGGTCCCGCTCAAACTAAGGCACCAGCCAAGGACAAGAGAGGCGGTAAACTTTAAACCCCTACCCAGATCTAGCTAATGGTCAGAACAGTCTCCACACTTGAGTGGAGAGTGGGATATGACTTTCTCACGTACTCTGGTGCCTCACATTTGACCATGTCCCCTGGAGGGGGAGACCTGGTGGCACTCAGAGGAAGAACAGCAGGTCACCGAGAAGAGACTTGATACCCTATGAGCATATACAGGGGGAGGTAATCCCCCTCAGGAACAGTGGTAGGGGAGGGGAATAAGGGGAAAATGGGAGGGAGGGAAAACTGGGAGGATACAAGGGATGGGATAACCATAGAGATGTAACAAGAATAAAATAATAAAAAAAAAACAGTAAAAAAAAAAAGACAAGATAATCTTAATATCCTTTTAGATTGTGTGTGTGTGTGTGTGTGTGTGTGTGTGTGTGTGTGTGTGTGTGTGTGTGCATTCACATTGTGTGAGTTTGTGTGTAGAGGCTAGAGGCCAACCTCTGGTGTTCTGGTGTCAGCCCTTAGGCACTTTCCACTTATTTTTTGAGACAAAGTCCCTCACCAGCCCTTTTGCTTGCCCAGAGCATGTAGAACTTCAGTGATGAGTTGTCTTCTTAGTCCTTGAGTTTATTTTATTTTATTTTATTTATGATTTTTGAAAACAGTTGTCTTTCTTAATCTTTCTAGGAATGGATTGACAAGCATCTGTGAGAGTGAGAGGCTTTGGAAATTTCCCTTGATCCTTCAGTTGGAAATGATAGTTTCTGTGTCTGAGGTCTTGCTATTCTCTATTTTCTGTTCAATCCTCTCCCCCTTTCTTTTATGTTTGTCTCAAAGTAATAGCCTGAGCCCATCTGTACCCTGTCTGGCCATTGATTAGTAAAACGATGCTATACTTGCCTTATCCCAGAAGCTGAAGTGTGTTTGCGTTAGTACAGAAAACATCAACAGTTTTTATCTAAACAGTGCTATGTGTGTGTCTGTGTGTGGGTATGTGCACATGAGCACAGGTGTCCATCAAGGTCCCAAGAGGGATTAAGGGTCCCTGGAACTGGGTAAACAGGCATGACCTGTCTTGCATGTGCTAGGAATCAAACCTGGGTCCTTTGCAAGAGCAGAAAGTGCTCTTAAGTGTTGAGCCATCTCTCCAGGCCCCTCAATTTCAACACCTGCCTTCAAAAACTCCTTTTACCATTCCACACTTTTATAACAGGTATTGATGTTAGGGCCGGGTGCTTTGAAGCACTGGGTAGAACGTCCAGCTTGTATCTGTCCTAGCTCACTATTATCTTGTCCTTACTTGTCTGGTCTTTAATGAAATCAGTGGAGAACTAGAGATCTTCCTTGAGATTTTTTTCTTTTCTTTGTTCTCGTCTTAAAAAAACAACTCTTAATATATTTAGAAAGGGATGAATAAGAAGAATAGTTTTTCTTTCCCCTTGTAGTACAAGCTAAAGCAATGTGACTACAGCCACATCAACTTGTTACATATTGTAATTTTTGAATAGTCCTAAACTTTAGACTCTAAAGGAATTAGTCTAAGCTGTACTTTCATGTTGAAAGAGAAAGAGAGGGGCATATGATGCTATTTGACCCTGAACTCAGTGTTTTCTTGGGCTAATTTTATTTTATTCATATAATCATGTCATAATTGCTAAAAATCATTGCTTACTTATGTTGAGGCTTGAATGTAACTTCGGTGAGTGAGAGGAAACTTTTCCTCCTTATTTGTTCCATTGCTGTGAGGCTGAGTGTCTAGAATGTTGCTTGCCATACAAGTAGCCAATGAACATTTTCTTTTTTGTTTCTGTGTATGAATTGTATTAGATAATGCTTCAACTTCGATGTTTGCGTGCACGCATATGACATAGTTTGATCATATTCACATTTATTATTCTTTCAGTCAGTACTTCAGTGAATATTTGCACCTCAAAGAAACAGAAAAATTAGAAAATTAATATTGTTCCAATTATTTGATGGGATTGTGGGGCAGAAAAATACCTGAAATCTGTCACCAATAGTCTGGTGAGAAGTGTACTTAGTTTGAGGGGCTGTGGTTGGTGTACATTGGTTGTTATTCTGTGTAGTTTTTATTTTTGTATATAACACCAAAAGAAATGCATAAAATAAAAATAACCACTATCATGGAAATAGAACCCAGAAACTAGAGCCAAGCTGAAAACAGAATGCTACAAGATATTTCAGAAACTTCTAGACTAGTCCTTGTGTATCAGTGGGATTTCCCCCTCTTCATGTGGTAAAGATAACCAGTGAATTTTATGGTAATTACTTCATTGCTTTGCTTTCTCACTTTATCAGCACCCAGATTGCTCCACACCACTGATTAGTTTTGCATTTTGTGAACTTAATATAGATTTATGGAATACATGTGTTATTTCCTGTCATGCTTATTTTACTCAATATACATTTATAGGATTTGTCTAAATTGATGCACACTGCTTTGGGTTTTATTTCCTTGATGCATTTTTATCAAAATAGCATATTTTGATGCCAAAATTGTCTTTGCTTTGGTTTAAGACATAGTACCATATGCTAATATTAAAATATTACCCCTGCATCATCATATTTATGAGTCTGTTTTTTTTCTATGTGTTGTTTACTTGGGAGTAAACTACTGAGTCCATACCATTTGCCTCTTTTGAACTTCAGCTAATAATGCATTTTTAGGATTTATTTTTATTTCTTTAATTATTTATATTTGTTTACACCTGTGTATGTGGGTGTGCAGGTGAATGTAGTACCTGTGGAGGCCAAAGGAGGGCATGAGATTGCTGTGGAGCTTGAGTTAGTGGTAGCTGGGAGCTGCCTTTTGTGAGTGTTAGGAACTGAACTCTGGTCCTCTGCAAGAACAGCATGTATGCTTAACTGCTGAGCCACCTCTCCAGCCCTTCGGCTGCTAATGCTTTCCATAGACACCAGGACTATACTTCCTCAATTTCCATTTTATTCATCTTGATGGGTGTATGTAAGTGTAGAGGGTTTGTTTGCATTTTCTGGTTGATCTTAATTTGTTTATAGATGTTATGTTGGCACTTTCCTGGAGCTGAAACATCTTCTCATGGGTGGTGGGATTGGGGTGAATACTCATGAAATTTAAGAGGTAAACAAAAGGTCACTAGTTTGGGAGAACTGAAATTTGAAAGATTCTCTGGGCTCTCCCCCCGGGAATATAAAAAGGAGTAAACAACCACTGAGGGAGGGAGACTATGGCCAGCCAAGTAGTGAGGAGATTCTGTGAGTCTTACAGTCCTGATCCCTACGCAAAGAGCTCCAGGTCTACAGGTGTCATGAGTCGTCACTTGTGTCAGGAAGGGTCTTCAGCGATGAGGCTCTTTCCAGTCATCCCTCTCCCTGGAAGTCACCCATCACCCATGGTCCTGTCAGACCCCAATGATAATCATTGGTTCACCAAGCTGGGCTGGACGTAGTCTTTACTTTGGCTTGTAGGTTCTCTTTCTGAAGTGAATAGATATGTGTGTTGTATCTCGACAGGGAAAGTCTGTCCCACAACTGTCTCCTTGGGTTTTTGACTTTTGTAAAGTATCGAGTTGAGTCTTCAGCCAACTGATTTCTCTTTTTCTTACAGTTCTTACCCTGTGTTCAATCTGGAAACAGGTCCACTGAATAACAGCAAAATAGCTAAAACCAGTTGCCATTCCTTTGCTTATTTCCTGTTTTTACTTTGTTTTAGCAAGTCATCATTGCACCATTGTCAAGTACACAGATCTCTTGCCCTGTGCACAATGTTTTTGGCACTTATATTGAGCCAATCACAATAATGGCAGAACATCACTTTTTCCATATTTAATTAGCTAGAATCACTTGCCCATGACTGAAAGAGAGGATCCTATCCCATGGAATCACACCAGAGGAAACTTTCAGAGGAAAGGAGCAGAGTGCACATTTAGGAAAGACACCCCAGATAGGTTGGGACAAAAGAGATTAGAATACATATACACCAGGAAAGCCAAGGCTACATGGAGAAACCCTGTCTCAAAAACAAAAACAAAAACAACAAACAAACAAACAAGCAAAAAAAACCATAGACAATATCTCACAGATGCCATCTCTGGTTTAAGCAGAGATTTAGTTAGTGACAAATTTCTTGTAATAAATGAGTCCTTAATCCCTGAGCAAGTTTCCCTTAAAGATTAATTAATTTTATTTTTACTGTATGTGTGTTTGTATGTGTGCATGCCAGCAGGTCGAAGACAGATGTATGTTTGTTTTGGCTGTCATTTCATTTTTTAAATTTTATTTTATTAATTTATCCATATTACATCTCAATGGTTATCCCCTCCCTTGTATCCTCCCATTCCTCCCTCCCTCCCATTTTCCCCTTACTCCCCTCCCCTATGACTGTTCCTGAGGGGGACTTCCTCCCCCTGTATATGCTCATAGGGTATCAAGTCTCTTCTTGATAGCCTGCTATCCTTCCTCTGAGTGCCACCAGGCCTCCCCATTCAGGGGACGTGGTCAAATATGCTAGCCCAAGCGGCATGTCCCATGAAAGTCTTCACTAACCAGGAAACTGGGACAGAGGGGAGGACATCCTATTGGGACTCTAGATGAGAGAAGCATGGGAGAATGGCAAAGCTGAAAGATCCAGAGGATCCTAGAAACCTACAAGAAGAAAATTATGATAGGCAGATGTAGGCCCAGGGGTCCTGCTCAAACTATGGCACCAGCCGAGGACAATACAGGCCATAATCTTCAATCCCCTACCCAGATCTAGCCAATGGCCAGGACATTCTCCACAGTTGAGTGAAGAGTGGGGTCTGACTTTCACACGTACTCTGGTGCCTCATATTTGGCTGTCATTTCTTAAGATCTCTCTGCCTTGTTTCCTGAGACACAGTTGGCCCCTGGCCTGGAATTAACTGGTTGAGTTGCCCAGCTCAGTGTTAGGATCGCAAGCACAAACCACCACACCCCATTTTTAAATGTAGGTTTTGGGGGTCAATCTCAGGTCCTCATGCTTGCTTGCATAGCAAGCGGTTGACTGAGGCGTCTTCTTATCCAAATTTCTGTGGCAGTTCTTTCAGCTTGCCCCACTAGATCAAAGTATTGGTTGTCTTGCTCTAAAAACTGAATTAAGAGAGGAAATTAAAGTCAGGTCCCTCTGATTATAGTCATGACCAGAAGTCCCCAAGGCTTCTTCTGCCTTTTTTCATCTAGTTTCCCTGCATTTCTTCCCCTTGAAAACAAGCTGTTCTATTTCCGCGTGCCCATTCTGTCACATCTAGAAAGTTCTGCCAAATTTATCCTGGATAAGAACTTACTGCTAATGCTTAATAGAAAATATTACACAGAGTTATATTTTTGCATTTTAACAGCATTCTTTTGGAGATACAATGCTTTAATCTAAAGTGATTACTTTTTTATGTGTATAGGAGAATAGAGAACCATCATTCACATACTTGCTAATGCCCAGAGACTCGGGACAAAAGCCATTAAAAGTAATGAGCTATTCCATTGACAGGCAAGAATTTCTTCAGATAGCTGTATTCTGGTCTGCCTTGCTATATAGGTTTGCCCTTGTCTGTATCCAGATGCAAATCAGCAGCGTATTGCCTTGGCACTTGTGTATCTGTGCAGCGGTGACTTTGCTTTTCTTCCCAATTAGCCACCTCTCTAATCAATTTAATCCATCTCTGACAGAAAGCCATATTTTCCCACCTTGTTGATGACCATGTCATGTGGAACAGAATCGGAAGCCTTCCTGAAGTCAAAATGTATTATGTCTGTCCATTTCTTCCTGCATGCAAGGCCTGCTGCTCTGTCAGAGGAGGTGAGTGAACTGGCCTAACATGATTTGTTGGTCACAAAGTCAAGTTGCTTATTACCCGTCATTCTGAGCCCTTCCACGTGGTTGGAAATTGAATAGGCATCTTGATCTTGTGGTTAATGCACTTTTTGTCATTGCTTAGAGCCTAGGACACTGCACAACAGTCCTAGTATGCTGTGAGGATGCACTTGCTCCCGTTCTCCTTAAAGAAACACAGTGCACTTGCTTACATGGTTCAGAATGTCTCAAAAAGAAGAGTTGGTGCACCAGCAAAGTCTGAGGCATTTTTTAGTATCATACATTTAGTATGAAAGAAAAACATAAAGAGATGGCTGGGCCGAAGCTCAATCTGTAACACACTCATTGCAGAAGTATGAGGAACTGAGCCCATGGGATGAGCCCATCCGAGAGCCCATGGTGAAGAAAACCAGCTGGGCAGGGTCTGTTATCTCAGTGCTGGGGGCCACAGAGACAGGGGTATCCCTGGAGCTCGCTGGCCAGCCAGCCTAGACAAATCAGCAAACTACAGGTTTGGTGGGAGACTGTCTCCTAAACTGAACTGACGAGTAATAGAGACACTTCACATTAACTTTTGGCCTCCACATACCCATGCACATGTGCACATGTGTCCCGTATTTACACACATGAATGTATGTACACTCACTCACACACACACACACACACACACACACACACACACACACACACACACACTTTTTTCTGAAAAAAGATTTGCTTTCTCTGCATAAAAGGAAAAGTAAATAAAGTACTCAAAATAAGATCTTGTTGTGATGCAACTTGGATCATGGTATAATCATTTCCCTGAGGGTAAAGTGTTAAAGCAGATCTGGAAACTTTACAATTTTCTTTCAATAAGGCAAAATCCATCCTCATGATGTATACTGCTGAAATCTAAGCACGCTGTCCCATCACATAATTGCACACAAGTGTCCATGAAGAAAGAATGCTGATCAATAATTGATTTTCTCTCATTTGAATTTTTCATTCTCTGTTGGTCAGAATGCACACCAGAGAGAATGAGGACCCTTTTAAGCCCTCCACTTATTTGAAGTGAGTGATGGATGGATAAAAGCAAGTGTGCCCTGAACATAGTTCTCTCTCTCTCACCCCATTTCAGCTCCCGAGCCCTCTCATCCCTCTTCTCATGCAAAGAATACGGAGCTCTAGTTTTTGAAGTACATTAAAGACAACAGCTACAAAGGAAGATCAAGCTTGAGTTAATAAAGGATATGGACCAGAGGATAAACTGGCTACAGTAAGCACATTTTATTTTCTGATTCTTTCTCATCTCTCTCTCTCTCTCTCTCTCTCTCTCTCTCTCTCTCTCTCTCTCTCTCTCTCTCTCTCTCTCATTCATTCATGATTCTGAAGTAGTATAGGTCTTTTGGGTTGACATTTCAGTGTGTGTGTGTGTGTGTGTGTGTGTGTGTGTGTGTGTGCAGGTCGGGTACACATATGTGCTTGTGGAGGCTAGAAGCCAATCTCGTGGCTTGTTTCCCAGGAGCTGTCTACCTTGTTTTTTTGAGACAGGGAATTTCCCTGGCATCTGATGCTAGGAGATTCGGCCATATAAGGTGTTCTGGAAGCCACAGGAATCCACCTGCATCTTCCTCCCCAGTGCTGGGATTACAGAGAGGGCTTGAACTCATGTCCTTATGCTTGTATGGCAAACACTTTACTGGTGGGATGGTTCTCCCTGTTCTTGGTTGTTCACTGAAGGACCCCAAAGTAGTGATTATCTCATCTGAAGGCCCTAGGAGACTTCCTCTGTGCATAGAACTTAGAGTTGCTGTTCTTGGACAAAGTCAGTTCTAGAAATTCTTCTAGTTGTGTTGAATGTAATCTATTGCTGCCATGGATTCCAGGCTTTCTTGGTAGCTATAAAGAGTACACACAGGGCTAGGGAGATGGCTACTACTACATAGTCATAAAAAAAATCTGAATTTGGACTCCTACCACCTATATAAAAACCCTTGTGTAGTATGTCCCCAACCACAGTGCTGAGCAGGGAGAGACAGGAGGATCCTTAGGGCTAGATGGTCAGCCTGTCTACAAAATCAGTGAGCTCCAGGTTCAGTGGGAGATGCTGTCGCAGAAAATGAGATGGAAAGCTATAGAGGAAGAAAACTTAGGTGGGCACAAGTATCCACATGCTCTATTGTGCATCGTTAACACACACACACACACACACACACACACACACACACACACACACACACACACACACACACACACACCAGGACTGCAAAGATAAGAAAGTGGTTCTTCAGTTTCTAGACTCACCTAGAAACCAATTAAGAGTACAGCTTTGAGGCTTTATTCTAGACGGAAATCTAGGGTGAGACTCGACAGCATGTGTCTGAATGGTCCTCCAGATAATCCAGAAGCAACCTCAATTCGAAGATCCTCACTTCATCTAGTCCTCCATCTAGGCTGGCTTCTCGGACATAGAAGATAAATGTGGAAACGAACACAATAATCTATTTCATTAAAACTATTTTAAGTCAAGTTCATTAAAGTCAATTTGATAAGCAGCAAACATGATTGATTAGATCAAAGACCATGGCAAAACAGCAAATGATTTTGTCATTTTACATTTGGCCATTAATTGGATTATTATTAGCCTTGCGGAATAACTGTCACTATAGGGAAAGGTCCAGCAAGAAAACTTGTGGCAAGAAAATTTTGTATCTCTCTTCCCTTCCCTCTCCTCCCTTCCCCCTCCCCTTCCTTCCCCCCTTCCCCTTTCCATCCTCTTCTCTTCCCTCCCCTCCCCTCCCTTGCCCTTCCTTTCCCCTCCCCTCCCCTCCCCTTCCCCCTTCCCTCCCCTCCCTTACCCCTCCTCCTCCCCTTCTCCTTCCCTTCCCCTTCTGTGGGGTTTTGCTGGGCAAGGGTGAAGGTCCACTTCCTTCTGGAAAGCTGGACTATTGCTTGGAAAGGGGAGAGACTCCATTTTTTTTTTTTTATTTCAGCAGACCCATAAATCCCATCTGTTGAGAAGTATCACAGACCTGGTCTTACTTTGATTTAAAAAAAAAAATCTTCAAAGCCACCTCTGGATCACCAAGAGGCTGTTCCTCTTTCTGAGCTGGACACTCAGGATATTTACTATAAACAGAAGCCATATCCTGAGATCTCCCCTTCTCTTTGACAACCTTCAGGCATAAAAAACCAAGATTCTCTAGTGGGGTTCACCTTTTGAGCCTTTTGGCTCTTCTGGTTACTTTTCTGGTCCTTCCTGCTTGAGCCTCAGGTCCCTTGTCCTTCCTTCTCACCCTGCTTTTTGTTCCCTTTTTAATCTTTTGGCTTTTGACTCTGCCTGCTACATTGAATGCTGGAGGCTTAGGATGCACATTAAAGTTTAGTTCCTCATTTTTTGGTTGCCTCATTTTGGCTCATGATTCTGACTGCTGCTTTTTGCACTTCCCAAGTCCTGGCTTCCCTCCCTGCTTCAGCGGGACAGCCAGCGCAGCAGAGGCACCTTCCCACAGAGAGGCATGAGAATCTGGATTCTCTCAGTCCTATAGCCCATGAATTCTCCTGCACTCCCTCCAGGACAGTGGCCACTGCCCTTCATTGTTGCTTCAAGGCCTAAGAAGCACTGACCCACACCCCTGAGCCACTTCCTGGAGCTTGGAGAAGCAGACAGATCTACCCTTGGCTAGATCTGGGTAGGGGTTTGAAGTTTACCGCCTGTATTGTCCTTGGCTGGTGCCATGGTTTGAGCGGGATCCCTGGGCCCAAATCTGCCTATCATAATTTTCTTCTTGTAGGTTTCTAGGATCCTCTGGATCCTTTAACTTTGCCATTCTCCCATGCTTCTCTCATCTAGAGTCCCAATAGGATGTCCTCCCCTCTGTCCCAGTTTCCTGGTTAGTGAAGACTTTCATGGGACATGCCCCTTGGGCTAGTATGCAGATATAAGTGAGTATATACCATTTAACTCTTTCTGCTTCTGGGTTGACTCACTCATTGTGATCATTTCTAGTTCAATCCATTTGTCCACAAATTTCGGGAAGTTCTTGTTTTTAATAGCTGAATAGTATTCCATAGTGGACAGGACATTCTCCACAGTTGAGTGGAGAGTAGGGACTGACTTTCACATGAACTCTGGTGCCTCATATTGACCATGTCCCCCTGGATGGGGAGGCCTGATGGCACTCAGAGGAAGGATAGCAGGCTACCAAGAAGAGACTTGATACCCTATAAGCATATACAGGGGGAGGAGGTCCCCCTCAGTCACAGTCATAGGGGAGGGGAGTAAGGGGAAAATAAGAGGGAGGGAGGAATGGGAGGATACAAGGAAATGGATAACCATTGAGATGTAATATGAATAAATTAATAAAATAAAATAAAAAAGGCCACCCTGCCCACCTCACCCCTCCCTGTCCTGCCCTGCCCTTCCACCCCTTCTCCTCTCCTTCTCTTCCTTTCCCTCCTCTTTCCTTCCTCTCCCTCATCTGCATTCCCACCTCCTAATTAATAGTTATTTTTTGTTTTTATAAGTATCTATTTTAAGCACTGGAGCAAACTTATTTGCAGTGTTCTCATATCTAATCAAGAGTATAGTAGGTGCCAGCTGTGATGGTGCATGCCTTTAATCTCTACACTCAGAGGGCAGAGGCAGGTAGGTCTATATGACATTAGGCCAGCCTGGTCTATATAGCGAGTTCCACACCAGCCAGGGTACATAGTGAGACCTTACGTCAAAAAACAAAAACAAACAAACAAAAATAAAACAAGCCAAACAAAACCAACCAACTAACTGCCGCTACCACCACCACGACCACCACCACCACCACCATCACCACCACGACCACCACCACCACGACGACCACCACCACGACCACCACCACCACGACCACCACCACCACCACCACCACCATTACCACCACCACCACCACCACCACCACCACCACCACCACCATCACCACCACCACTACCACCACCACCACCACCGACAGAAAAACAACAACAAAAGGAAGGAAGGAAGGAAAATAAAAGGGTCATAATAAATGAGTGTTGGAGGGCTTCTGGCATTGACAGCAACCTACTCCTCAGTGTAGACCAGAAAGCCATCCTTACAGAATTACAGGTTCACACACACACACATATCTCACTATATATTCCTGATTCTTCATGTAGTTTCAATCATGTCTGGCTGCCATTCTCTTCATTCTTTGAATCTTTTCTTGTTACCATGGAAGCCACCGAAATAATGTAGCACTATTCAGGACTGTCAGGCTGGAACAGTTTGTGGCTTTGATTGTGGCTTGGCATACCATGGTGACAATGCAACATTTTATAAAATGAGATGATGGAAACACTGAAAGACACAAAAATGCTTTGTTCTACCTGCTGTTTGCTCACCTACATAATCATTCTAGGTTCATGTAATATATTTAATTGACTTTTTTTTTTTTTTTTTTGTCTATTACCTGATACTTTTTGGGCATTTGGTGTCACAGAGTCAAAGGCCAGTTGTATGAACATCAAGGAAATGTGTTTAAGGCTGGACCTGTATCTCAATTGGAATAATACTTGTCTAGCTTGCACAAAGCCTAGGTCCAACTCCAGCAGTCCGTGAACTGGGAATGGTGGTGCATGCTTGCAATCTCAGCACGTGAGAAGTAAAGGCAGGAGATCAGAAATGCAAGACCTTCCTTGGCTATTCTATTTGGAGTTTGAGAATAGCTTTACATATATGAGATCTTGTGTTACAACAAGAGAGAAAGAGAAGAGAAGAGAAGAGGGGGGAGGGAGGGAGGGAGGGAGGGAGGGAGAGACAGAGAGAGAGAGAGAGAGAGAGAGAGAGAGAGAGAGAGAGAGAGAGAGAGAGACAGACAGACAGACAGACAGAGAGACAGAGACAGAGACAGAGACAGAGAGAGAAGAATTTCATACAACTTGAAAACTTTGTAGTAATTAATCCACTGCCTTGCCAGGGGTGTTGATGACACACACCTTTCATTTCAGCCCTCAGGAGGCAGATCTCTGTGAATCTGAGGGCAGCCAAGTATACAGAGTGAGCTCCAGGTCAGCCAGTTACTTTGTGAGACCTTGTCTCAAAAACAAACACAAAACATAACGTGGAAATGAATATTCATTGTTGAGTCTGTGTGGGAGGGCAGGGAAGGGAGGAGGCGGTAAGTCTCCCTCCTTGCTGGGGTAGAGAAGGCAGGGGAGCCCTGGAAATCCAGCTCAGCAGTCAGTGGTCCTTTGGGATTTCAAAGTCCCATGGGTGAGGGGCGATAGAAGGCATGGTTTTCAGCATTCCTAACATGAGCAGGACCCTCCAGTTTTGGAGGGCCAATGGGGCATTTGGGTGGCATCGAATCAGAAAGGACTACTGTCTATCACTAAACTTAGCCTCCTTAATTATCTTTCAATTGTGGCCTTTAAACTTTACACACCTGGAGTTTTTTTACTTTAAGTACCGTAAAAATAGTAAGGTCTTTGTTAATGTAGAGGAATTTTTATGGCGGGGGTTGTTTTAATGTCTCCCAGACCTCTTTCCAGACAGAGCGCTGGGTATCAGGAACTGTCTGAACAATGAAAAGTAAGACCCATTTATTGAGCTAGTACAGCAATGGGAAGCTCTGAGCTCAGGGTAAGAAATGGAGCTGATTCTAAAATTGTTGGCTAAGTTATCTCTAGGCTTAAGCTCTCTTGTTCTAACCATCTATGATGTATATGTGTGCACATGTGTGTTGTGCTGGACATGCATGTGTCTACATGTTCTTGTGTGCTTGTGGAGGCCAGAGGTCAGGCAGTTTCAGCTAATGCTCCTTAAGCATATTCTATCTGATTCTGTTGAGGCAGTGTCTTGCTTTGGCCTGTAACTCACCAGGTAGGCCAGGATAGCCAGCCAGCAAGACTCAGGAATGCACCTGTCTCAGGCTCTCTAGCATTGGATGTACAAACCTGTGCCACCACACCCTGGCTTTTACACAAATTCTGGGGATGGATTTCAGGCCCTCATGCTTGTGTGGCACACATTGTGCTGTCTGTGTTGTTTCTTCCAAGCCCCCTCTCTCAGACTTGAGTTAGAGTCCTGTTAATATATTAAGCTTGGTGAGGTATTCAGGGGATCAGAAAGTAAAGCAGGTGAAGGGTACACAGTAAGATAATAATATAATATTGAAAGATAAGGGCAATATATAATAAAACAGCAATCCGGTTCTCCAATACTATGATTTTAAAAGGAGAACCTAGACACACCATCAGTGGATAAAGAAAATTTGGCACATATATAATACATGTACACACATGTATAATAGTAAATGTGTATATGCACACCATAAGATCTTATTCAACCTTGAAGGGAAGTCTCTCAGCTTTGATTGCATACATAAATCTGGAAGATGTTCATGAGATACCCAGCACAGAAACACAAGTAACCTTAAGTCCTGACTTGTACGTGGACTCTAAAAATGTTATACCGAAAAGTAGCTAGCAAAACCATCACTGGAGTTTTCTGTAACATTATCAACAAGAATACCTGATGCCTATTTAAACCACACACCTGGACTCAAATTACACACCCAACTGTTTCTTACTTTTAGCAGAGGGTGGGCCAACATAGGCAAGTGCTAGTGGAAAGGCAGCTTTAATTAGGAGGGACATAGTTTGTTCACCATACTATAAAGTATGGTGACTGTAGTTAACAATGTATACCATATACAAAACTGTTAAAGAGATAGATTTAAAATAGCCACACTGTAAAAAGTGGTGAGTAGATCTGATGTTTAATATGTTACTATCCTTTACACTTGATACATCCATCCCAAAATGTATATATATAGTGAGAGCTCGAAGGGCTACTAGCCTACTAGAGCATATGGCTGTGGCAGGTCTTGCCCTTCTCCCCATCTCCTCTGCCTTGCTAAAACATATTAGATTGCATCCCTAAAGGGAGCCACCAAGGTCTCTTCCCTTATTTGGCTATTTCTTCCTCCTGAGGCTGACTACCAAGGTCCAGCTACCAAAGTATTGAAACCCAGCAATCAAAAGCCCCCTTTGGCTCACCCAATTAACATGCCCAATTAATATTACCCAACTCATCCTTACACATGGTTTCCTTTTTACTCTTATAAACTGCCATTTTCCTATGGACCTTGTCTGTCTCCTCTCTATCCAGAGGTAGTCCTTTGTTCCTCTGGGATAAATACCCCCTTCCCTTTCTCCCAAACCTCCTTTCTTTCTTCCTTTCTCCTTCTCCTTCCTCTCTTGCCTATCTCTGTACATTATCTCTGCCATCTGTCCCTCTGGGACAAATACATCTCCTCTGTGCTGAGAACTTGGTCTTGTGATGTTTTGAGCCTACTTAGAGGCTTCTTATACATATCCCGTAGTATCAGTAATATATGTAATTATTTGGTCAGCTCAAAATACTAAGGAGAGTGTAAGAAAATATGTTCTTTGAAAAGTCGCTCAAAATGCTCTCCAATTTATATAGCATTATCTCAGCCAAACAACAAGGATAGCAACTTTCACCAGGACCTGAGCTTTGGTTTGGAAGTTGTGGGCTAGGTATTTCTCAAGACTTTCCAAGAAACAAGTTATTAGTGGAATACTGGGATCTTTGGTGTAACAGCCTTTGTCAAATTGACACAGACCAAGGCATACTGCAGAAGAGGGACACTCAGCTGACAAAGCGTCTCCCTAGAACTGGCTTGCAGGCTTGTCTGGGTGGCATTTTCTTCATTGCTGGTTGAGATGGGAGTGCCTAGCCCACTGCCCACCCTGGACAGGTGGTCCTGGCCACTATAAGAAAGGTAACCGAAAAGCTAGGAGAAGAAAGCCCGTAACCCCCCTCTGCTTCAGTTGTTGGCTACAGGTTCCTGACTTGAGTTACTGTCTTCGTTTTGCTAATGATGAAGTGTACCCTGTAAACCAAATACATGCCACCCCCTCCCCAGTTGGTTTCAGTCAGTGGTTTGTCATAGTGATGGAAACCAAACTAGAACATTTAGTGTGCAATTTTGTCATCGCTTTGGTTCTCATAAGCAGCATCTAACTTCCTAGTAGCTCTCGTTTCTGGTGCCAACAATATACCCCTAGCTGGGTATGGCAGTACCAGGTCTCATCTGCAAAATCAATGCCCACCGGGTTTCCTGTTAGAAAATTTGGCTTGGCTCATATCTCCCAAGCTTCTCACTGCACTGCTAGCCACATAATGTAATCATCATCCCTGGAGTGTCCCCAAAAGCTCCTGCAGAAGTGTGAGTACCCACAAATGTTGGAGTAAAAATACTGAACCTGACTTTATGAATTGGAACAACTCAGCAGTTCAAAGCCAGCAATAAAGTGAAGGAACTGGCCAGTGTGAAGATGCCTGCTGGGAACTGGACCAGGATTCAGTATGCTACAGGAAACTGCACATATTGAGCCTTCCATGGATCCTGGGACTTCAGTGAGATCACAACAGGGTGTTTAGTGAACATTGCCATTTATTGATGTATCTGTGGCTTCAGGTTAAGCTGACTGTGAAGACCCTAGACTTCTGCTTTACAAAGGAATCATTTGATCATTTGTTATGATTCTTTAGAGTGGTGTCTCAAATGGATTGAAAATCAGCAAATACAAAATACATTATTATTCTTACATAGCACACACACACATACACACGTGTACACACATACACATACATGACACACCACATACATACACACACATGACACACCATACACCACACACACTCACAAACCACACATACACACTATACACCCCCCCTTTCTCTCAGAGAGAGACACAGAGAGACAGAGAGAGACACACAGGGAAACACACACAGAGACAGAGACAGACAGACATGCAGTCAAGTAAGATTTCAAGAAAAAGTATTTACTCTTACTAAATAAGATACACTATTGGGGCTGGAGAGATGGCTCAGTGGATAAAGTGGCTATTGATCAGGGATAAGGACTGAGCTCAGGTGCCTCCACTCCTGTTAAATCCAGGCATGATGGCATGTGTCTGTAATCCAGCACTAGAAGTGGAGACAGAAAGGTTTCTGGAGCTCCTTGGCAAGCCAGTCTACTAATTCGTGATCTTTGGTTTTAGAGAGAGAGAGAGAGAGAGAGAGAGAGAGAGAGAGAGAGAGAGAGA
>OU015747.1:82110051-82136034 GCA_907169655.1 Acomys percivali | reverse complement strand
GAGAGAGAGAGAGAGAGAGAGAGAGAGAGAGAGAGAGAGAGAGAGAGGAGATTCTGTCTCAAAGAGAAGGTGGAGAGTAATAAAGCAGGACATCTGACATCAAGTTCTGGTCTCCACCCATGCCACATGCACACGTACACCTGCGCACATACAAAAACAAGCACAAAACAATAAACAATTACATAATAAAAGAAAAAGTATAGTGTGACATTATATTTTATGCTTTCCTTTTTATGCTAGCCTTTTCTAAATGACTCCATTTTGTCACACTAGTGACAAAGGTATAAAATTCTGGTGATTTGTATGCCAACATTTCAGCCATTCTTCTCAAATATATTCATGTTAAATGGTTTGATGCTAGTTTGATATAGCTACACAAATTCAGTGTGGGATGAATCCTGAATTTCCCTGTAGCAAGAAGAGCGAAGAAGAAGAAAGAAGAGGAGGAGGAGGAAGAGGAGGAAAAATTGAACAAAGCAAGCTGCTGGATGTCTACATTAGGGCCTTGTAAGGGCAATCTTTAGGAACGAATAAACAGTAGCCAGAGGCCATGTATCAAACCCTGGGACAAATGGCTGAGGTGCTTATTAAACTTATCAAAGTGAACCTGCATGCTCCTTGGTTGATGGTTTAGGTCTTCTTATCATGTCCTCGATCTCACTGGCTCCTTCTATCCTTCCTTGTTTGGCTGTGGATCTCTGTATCTATTTCCATCAGCTGCAGGATGAAGCCTCTCGGGGGACAGCTATGCTAGGCTCCTGTCTGCAGACATAGCAGAGTATCATTATCAGTGTCAGGGGTTGGCTCTCTCCCTTGGGGTGGGTCTCAAGTTGGCCCACGCATTGGCTTGCCATTTCCTTAATCTTAGCTCCATCTTTGTCTCTACACTTCTTGTAAGCAGGGCAAGTATTGGGTCTAAGATTTGATGGGTGGGCTGGTGTTCCCCTCCCTCCACTGGAAGTCCCACCTGGCTACAGGAGGTGATGACTTTAGACTCCATATCCCCTGCTGCTAGGAGTCTCAGCTAGAGTCACCCCCATAGGCTGCTGGGAGCCTCCTCCATCCAAGAGATGCCCACCCCACCCATTTCTGTTTTCTCTCCCAGTCCTCTCCGTCTTTCCACACCTCCTTTCCCACCCTGTTTCCTCCCTCCATCTACTTCAGATATATATTTTCTTTCCCCTTCTGAGTGACCAGCATGCATGGGATGGACCCAGGCCCCCCTACATATAGGTAGCAGAAATACAGCTTATTCTCCATGTGGGTCCCCTAACAATTTAAGTGGGCAGGGTCATTTCTGACTTTGTTACCTGCCTCTGGATACATTTCCCATAGCTGGGCTGCCTTGTCTAGCTGCAACTGGAGGTTCCAGGGTGGATTGGTACCCATGTGGAGCCTCCCATTCTCTGAGAAGAAAGAGGGAAATGGATTGTATGTGAGGGTACAACTAGAAAGAGAGGAGGGAAGGGGCTGAGATCAGGCTGTAAAGTAATTAAATAATGAAAAAAGGAGACCTAGCTCTCAGGTTCTCTTAGCCTTCCTCAGTCTTTATGTATTACAGGGTGTGGCTAGCATACCTGCCTCTACTCCTCCCAACTCTCTAGTCAGGTAGCTGGTCTGCCCTTCCCCCAGAGGCTCTTCCCTATATAATCCAGCAATTTTGGCTACCCGCCCCTTTGTGTACTTTCGCCATCTTGGATGCTGCATCTAGTTTCCTTCTTCCCTTCTCCTATTTCTCTTCTCACATGGTTCAGGGTCATGTCCACTCTGTATTCTCCCCGATGTCCCTACCTCTGGAGACTAAATGTGCCTATCTATGGTCAGTGAAAGCAGATAGTGGAGGATTGCTGACTTAATTTCTACTCAATTTCCACCCTGCATTGTGTTACTGAATTAGATTGAAAACTTTTTTCGCTTCCTATTTCTGAGTTAAATAGGCTTAATTTCTAAGCATCAGCACAGAAAATCAAGAATCCAGTCCTAATACCTGGAACATGACGGAGACATTCCCAGCATCCATTGGTGACCTCCAAGTGAAATACTGAGTTCTAAGCGCAGAGAACAGAGGTCTCTGAACTGGCCATTCAAAGCCCCACAAATCATCTCGGGGATACTTAGGCAGCTATTTTTGATCATGTATTCTTTATTTCATGCAACCATTTCAACAAAAGTTCAAGGAGCAGGTTAGAGTCGACCTTCCGTCTTAGACTTAGATTTAATTTAGAGAAATAAATGCTAAAAAGAAACAAGTTTTTAAAAATTTTTTATTTGAATTTTAATGGGACGTTAGCTTAAGCCCTGCTTTCAGGTAAAAGCCTTCTTTCCACAGCTGACATCATTTTAAGTGCTCCATATTGATTAAACACTTTAGCTGGATTTGTAAGTCTGATCAGAAAATATAAGTTGTAAATCACAGTGAGATCCTCTCTTTTGATACCACATTAGCTCTTTCTCCTTTTCCTAAGATGATCATTTCTGCTAAAATTCTAGAAACTAAATCCATTTGATTGGTAATAACTGCCCTTGTTAAAAAAAAACAGTTGAATGTACAGTTTCATTAACATGTGTGAATGCAGATTCATTGGAACTGTGAGACCAAAACAGGAACAGTGTACCTTGCAAGTTAATGGGAGACCAGCACAGGAAAAAATATGCCTTGCAGGTCAAGGTTTCTGTTTGCAGTAAAGTCAGCTAAGAATAAGTTTCTGTCTGTCTTTTGTTAAGCCCTTGCAAGCTAATGTTTCTATTTGTAATTGAGAATAAGTTCCTGTTTCTTAGATCTGATGTAAACTGCAGAACTTGTTTTCCTCCTAGACTAATTCACACAATGCATATGCTTAACCTTGTTATTCTTTTCATTGTATCATTCTAACAATGCGTAAGAACCAACTCTCTGGCCCCTGTGAACACCTTATCTCTCCTATAAAAAGGGATTTCAAGAGGCCAGCAGGGGCTGCTCTCTCAAATCCTAATTTAAGGTGGGACATCTGGCTGGCTAGTCCTGGGGAAACCCCTAAATACAACTTGTTTTAGTTGGACAACCTTGGATTTGGTCCTTTCTCCTCAGCATTCTAAGGTTTAATAGGACCTTGCTTTGTCAAGAAGGAAACCAATTTCCTTATATTCATCATCGTTCAATAACGTGTCAATTCTGTACTCAACTCACATGATGATGATGATGATGACTGCCTTTCAGACTCTTTCATCTGAATCATAGGCTGTCATCTTAGGAAAGAATGAAAATATTCAGATTTCTTGCTTGACAGGTGTTGTAGAGTGCCATTCTGAGAGCCTCTGTAACTGTGTGCAGGAGGCTCCTAAGGTCCAGCTTGTTGACTGTTGGCATTCCCCACTTCCAGGAGGGAGTCAGGAAGATCACTGGGTCATCACCCAAGAGTCCTCTGCTCTCTCCTGCACCTACTGCGGGATGTTTGTAATTCTGTTCTAAGTACCTGTTGTGGTCTTTGGAGGTTCTAGAGTGTATAGGCTATGGAAGGCAAACTGAAGTGGGGGTGGGGGCACATCTTGGCAGGAAAAGTTGTCATTCTGGCTGGGGAAAGACTATTTAGTAGAGTAGCTGTTTTAGGGTCACTCAAGTCCTGAACGAACCCCCTCCCTCATACTCTGTAAGTAAGCCCTGTTAACCTGTTTCCCAGAGGCTGGAGTTTGGTGTGAGTGTAGTATGCTTTGTTATTGGAGTGCTAGAATAGAGAGTGGATGTTTATTTTCATCTCCCCAGGGAAAGAGTTCCTGAAATAGCAGACTTGACTTGATTTCTCCTTTAAACTTTACTGGTTGAATATAAATCAAGGTTCTAATCCAGTCTATGCCTTCTTACAGTGTTATTTATGACATTGTTTTCTGCATCTCGACAGAATTGAGTGGGTACCTATAAAACCCCCAAGTTATATTTAACAAGGGCCATTTAAGTGTTGGGAACACAACACCAAATGCTAATCTGGCCCTGAGAACAGTATAATGTCTGGGGCTTTGCCTTTCCAGGCCAAGTGGACAACTGAGCAGAACTGATTTGTTGATGTTCACAAACACGACAGCATTTATTTTCTGGTGCAATTAGAGGCTTGAGTTACATGCAAGTCTTGCTCATTTGGTTTTTGGGTGTAGTGTCGCAGGATGAGACTTAAGTCCACTGAAGTTGGGAATAAATTGGCTACCACTGTAAAGGCTGCTGTTTATTAAACAGCATCATGCATAGAGTAGGAGGGAGAAGAAAGTTTCAATTTGTCTTTGAAAATGTTTCCCATTCACAGGTGAACTGTAGAGCCTGAGGCTATGAAACTACATGATAATATTAGCCACAGATCCCAAGTGTTCATACACTCTCTGGAATGGTGGTTATTACTCTAAAAAAAAAAAGTGTTTTCCTGTCCTTAGATGATTTGTGGAAAGGACAGTCTTGAATGAAGGAGCATGAATGTAGGTGGTCTCTTCCTCTCCCACCCTCACCTACATTTCTGCTCCAGGGCCATGTGTTAACAAGAACATCAAAGGTGAACTTGATCAGAAGCACTGAGGGCTAAAATTCTGTAGAGCTATGGCTACTCCAGGGAACTGTTGAAGGAGGAAAGCTTGCAAGCTGATGCAAATTTGAATTTTTTTTTTTCCTTCCTTTGCTGAACAGCAGCTGCAGCTTCTCCCTGGCCTGTCTTCTTGCTCTGGACATCCAGTATAGTGGATACTCTAGGCAGCCTATCACCATATTTCATGTAGCATGCTCCTGATGTTCAGTTTTCTATGTCACAGTGTTCTGTAGCAGTATGGTGTTCCGGAAGTCCCTAGTCCTACATCACATAAAGTACTGGAATTGACTTTTTTTTTTAATTGGCAGAACTCAATGGAGGCAAGGACAATGAGTAAACAATAAATATGATTGTTCAAAATCAGCCCATTATTTCTACTAGAATGAATGAAAATAGATGGCACAATGGTGGAAAACAACGGGGAAAGACAACGCCTCTCATTTGTAATTGTAACCACTAAATATTTATTATTCATTAAATTTAGTCTCTAAAAATTTCATTCATCTGGGTAGGGTTTCGAAGTTTATTGCACGTATTGTCCTTGGCTGGTGCCATAGTTTGAGCAGGACCCCTGGCCCAGATTCGCCTGTCATAATGTTCTTCTTGTAGGTTTCTAGGACCCTCTGGATCCTTCTATTTCCCCATTCTCCAATGTTTCTCTCGCCTAGAGTCCCAATAGGATGTCCTCCCCTCTGTCCCAGTTTCCTGGTAAGTGAAGACTTTCATGGGACATGCCCATTGGGCTAATATGCAGATATAAGTGAGTCTATACCATTTGAGTCTTTCTGGTTCTGGGTTAGCTCAGTCATTATGATCATTTCTAGTTCAATCCATTTATCCACAAATTTCGGGAATTCCTTGTTTTTAATAGCTGAGTAGTATTCAACAGTGTAAATGTACCACTACCCAGATCTAGCCAATGGACAGGACATTCTTCACAGTTGAGTGGAGAGTGGGGACTGACTTTCACACGAACTCTGGTGTCCCATATTTGACCATGTCTCCCTGGATGGGGAGGCCAGGTGGCACTCAGAGGAAGGATAGCAGGTTACCAAGAAGAGATGTGATATCTTATGAGCATATACAGGGGGAAGAGGTCCCCCTCATTCACAGTCATAGGGGAGGGGAGTAAGGGGGAAATGGGAGGGAGGGAGGAATGGGAGGATATAAGGGATGGGATAACAATTGAGATGTAACATGAATAAATTAATAAAATATATTTTAAAATTTTCATTCATGTATATAGTGCATTTTTATTACTCTTAAACCTTACTCTTTCTTATGTCTCTCCCACCCCAGCCAACTCCCTTGTCTTTTCCTACAGCTTCCTAACCCAAATTCATGTCGTTTTGTTTTGTTTCACAACTCACTGAATCTAATGGTATTGATGTGTGCATTAATTTGACACCTTACATAGGAAAAAAGTGGGTTCACCAGTGGGTACAACAGAAGACAATGCACCCCCTCTCCAAGAATCCTTCAGTAGTAGCCAATAGTTCACCAAGGAGGATATAATCTAATGGACCCTTCTTCTATCTAGGACTTACTGCCAACAGGTTCCAGTTTCGTGTGCACCCAGCGGAGGCAACAGCAACCGCCTGTTGTGAATCAGTTCATGATTGCCATGGCTGTGTCCTGCCCAGAAGGTAGCGTTTCACAGCCACCCTTCCTATCTGGCTTATCATCATCATTTGAAGCAACAATATATTGTATTCCCCGCTGGCTGCAAAATTGCTCTATGGCAGAGAAGGACCTCAGATTTTTGATCCTCTGACTGCCACTCCCCTTCACTGCTAGGATTACAGATGTGGCTCACTCAAGTGCGTCCATGTTCACTATGTTCGCCATGTGCACCATGTTTGCTGGGCACCAAAGCCAGGGCTCCGTGTATGCCAGGCAAGTGATGTCCTAACTCAGCTACATCCCTTAAATGGTACTTTTAAGACTAGCATTCCATCATGTACATGAAATGAAGTGAGCACTCCTCCCATTTCATGCTCTGGAGGTAACTGTTGGCCACTTTCTTGGTCCACCTTCTTCTACTTTGCCAAGCATATTCATTGTACCCTCCATTTTGTCCTCTACGCATTGTTCATAAAGCCAGCAGGAGGTTTCTGATGCCAAGGTTTTGCGCTTTAGCTCAGGAAACACATGCTACCATCCATTACTGTGGCTGCCGGGACTAAGTCACAGCTTCCTCTGCATCCTCCTTTCTCCCTTCCATCACAGTAGTCAGGTTCTGCATTGTGTTACTTTGATCTTTTCCATCTTCTTATCACTTCTGACAGTCATGACGTGTAGGCCTTTATTAGAGTGAACTTAGACATGAGCTGGGGCACAGGTCTTAACCTTGACTACACTTTAGAACCACCTGGAGAGCACTTAAAACTATTTGATGCCTGGGTCTTGACCCAGGATAATTAAATTAGAGTTTCTGAAGGTAGGGCCCAGGCACGGCTGGCGTTTCAAAGCTCCCCAGCTGGTGATAATGTGCAGCCCTGTTTGAGAAGTGCTGGTTCAGGGCTTCAGCTATCGGGGCACTTTAGGTCTTAATTCTGTAATCTAGCACTGTAGTTCTTGATTTTTTGTATTATGCATAACTTTTTATACATTTGCCTGCTGATATTTTTATTCATGTTCCTGGCAGGAAATCTCTGTGAAGTGTCTACTTTTCTTTTGGGAATCCAAGTCCTTTTCTCTAAAATTAAGTATAAAAAGTTGGTTTGGGGGAGGTGGCTCAATGGGTAAAGCTCTTGCCTTGCAAGCATGAGGACCTGAGTTCAGATCCTGAGAAATCATGTAGAAATGGAGCAGGTGCCTATAATCTCGGCACTACTATAGAAAGATGAGAGGAAAAGGCAGGAGACCCACTGCAGGCTTGAGGGCCAGTTGGCCTGGAGTTTTTTTTTTAAACACAGCTTTGTGTTAAACAGGTGGAAAGTGAAGACTGACACCTGAGGTGTTGTTCTGCCTTCTATATACATGTAGTAGGCAAGCACATTCACTTGCACACACAAACAATGCACACATACTACATACACATTGACACATACCACAAACACATCACACATGCAGCATATATCACACATACCACACACACATACACACATCACAAACACATCACATATGCACACACACACACCACACATCACACACACATCACATACACATATACATACACATTATTTCTCTCATACGCACACCTCACACACCACACACACACATACTCATGCAATGCAAATCTATCACACCACACATACACACATACACACCACACACACACTCACTTAAAGTTCCTATAAATTTGAAGTTTGGGGGTTATTTCCATTCTGACTCTGAATCATCAATCTGAGTCTGTAGCCGAGCATCAATTTGGGTAACGCTGAAACAGTTTGATCTCCATCTTGGTAATGATTTGCAGCCTGTGTCCCTCCTTTCATAGCATTTCACTTTGGCATACACATGCCTTAGTGGGCATTAGCACTCACAATGATGAGACTGATAACATCATCCCAGGACTTGGGATCACTGGTTTGTGTTTTAGGATTCTGGGAATTATAGCAACAGTGTCCATGGGACATCAGACAGGCTTAATGTGGGCATAAACATTCAAGAAGAGTAAGGGTCTATTAATAGTGCTTCCTTCCCCTCCCTAACCCCCTCCCTATTCCCCAACCCCTCCCCACCAACATATGGCAAAGTCATTTCTGGCCAGACTGTCATAAAGATGCTACAAAGGTTTTAAGCTTCCCTCAGCTCTCACTCCACAGCTGCAGTCCTGGAATGGTAGAGCATGCATCTATAGTTACAAAGTGTGATTTCTAAGGTGACATCATTTCAGCAGCATACACATGAGTGTTAAAAGAGCTATTTACAGTTAGATCACTGAGGAGGAAGTGGTGGCACTTATTCCTGCGTGTAGAGGGACTGCTAAAGTGTCTTAGTATAGTGCCATGCACATTTGAGTTGGCTTAAGAGAGCTGTGAGTAGTGTAACAGAGGACAACTGAAGTTCAGAAATAGTATTACAAGTTAATAGTAGACATTGGATCCTAAGAATGCATACTCCCTCCACCCATCTCCTTATAATGATTGACAATCAGAGGTAGAGTTGTATTGCCTGAAATGTTCTCAACTCTATCAAATGAACAAACTATTGTAGGAGTATCTTGTAAAAGTCTCAAGCTATAACTATCCTAAAATTTATATATCTATATTAATGCCTATATAACTACATTCACTATATATAATTTAAAACAGGACTTTTAGTACTTTAAATGTAAGATAAGGAACAATAAAGAAAATAATTTCTGATGAAATGCTAATATATTTCAATGTGTACTCTCTTAGACACACATAGGAAATGAACGTTTGTTAAAGATAAATAGATACTTTTAAGTTTTATTTATTTATTTGTTTACTTAGTTTGAGACATGGTTTCTCTGTGTAGCCCTTACGGTCCTGGAACATATGTTATAGATTAGTCTGGTCTCTAACTCAGAGTTCCGCCTGCTTCTGCCTCCCAGAGCACTGGGGTAAAAGGTGTGCACCACCACGCAGGACTTATGTTTTTACTTTTATGTATGTGTGTGCCTGTTTGTAGGAAGTCATATATTCATGTGGGTGTCCAAGGAGGCAAAAAAGACTGTCAGGTTTCCTGGATCTGGGAAATGCTTATAGATAGGTATAAGCCACCCAATATGGACACTGGAAATTGAGCAGATGTTCTGCAAGAGTAGTGAGTAATCTTAACTACTGCCCCATCTCTCCAGCTCCAGGTGATTTGGTACATAAAACTCTTCATGTTTGCATGTGTACAAATATGAACATATTACAAACTCAGACTAAGATGGAAGCTTCCCTCAGTGACACAATTTTCTGATCAAGGCAACTACGTGATGGCTTCAAATATAATAGAGTATAAGCTTCCAAAATGGCTTGGTGGAGAAAACACTTCAATTGAAATGTGAGGAATTGAGTCCAGATGCCCAGAACCCATATTAAAGCCAGGCAGGTGTGGTGAATATCTGCAATCTTAGTGTCTGCAAAGCAGAGATGGGAGTACCTTGAGCAAGGTGACTAGGAAGACTACGCAGAGGAAGAGAGCTCTGAGCTCAGCGAAAGACCCTATCTCAATAAATAAAATGGAGCATGATTCAGACTGTGGCCTAGTGTCAACCTCAGGCCTCCATGTCCATCCTTATGCATGCATATCTGCACACACGTGCACCAAGACACATATTCTGAGCAGTGCTTCTCATTTGGAAAGATGGTTTTGATTATTTAGTGAGGATATATGTATTTTACTTTTTAAAACATTTGCAAAACAAAAAGAAGTAAATGATTCACTTCTCTGCCTAGTGGAATATTCTTTAAAAATGTTTTTCTTTTTTAATTATGTGTGTGTGGTAGTGGGAGGGGTGTGCATGAGATAAGGTGTCCTGGAAGGTAAGAAGAGGATGTCAGATCCCTTGGGGTTGGAGTTGCAGGCAGCGGTGAACTGCCTGCGGTTGGCACTGGGAACCATACTTGGGTCGTCAGCATCCAAACCATTATTTTCCTAGAAGTCTTTTTATTTGACTTATCTTTTTAATTTAAAGCAATGTATTCTGAAAAAAAAAACATTATATCATTTTTACATAAGTAGAAAATTAAATGTAGTTGGTATAGATAGTAATTATACTAAAATGTTTCTCATTGTATGTTAAAATATACTAGACTGAAATATTAACCCAGCATATGGTTTGCAAAATATGTTAGAATAACCATTCCTAGCTCTCTCTCTGTCTCTGTCTCTCTCTGTCTCTGTCTCTGTCTCTCTCTGTCTCTGTCTCTCTCTGTTTCTGTCTCTCTCTTTCTCTGTGTCTCTGTGTCTCTGTCTCTGTCTCTGTCTCTGTCTCTCTGTCTCTCTCTCTCTCTCTCTCTCTCTGTGTGTGTGTGTGTGTGTGTGTGTGTGTGTAGGTCAGAGAACAACTCTGCCTGGCTCTTGCTTCTCAGGTACTATCTATCTTTGTCTTTTGACACAGTTCACTTACCATCCCAGAACTCACCAGCTAGGCTAGGCTAGGTGGCCTGTGGGTTTAGGGAGCTTCTTTTGTCTACCTCCCCGATATTAGAATCACAAGCATGCACCGTCTTGCCTGGATTTTGTTTTCCATTGCCCTCTAGGATTTGAATTCAGGTCATTGTGGTTATTAAATAGTCACTTTACCAACTGAGTCAGCTCCCTAGCACAGAGTGTTTGCTTTTAAAAAAATTCTTTGATACTTTGATACATGCAACTACTGAATTTCGGTCATTCTGTCCCTTCCCTTACTCCCTCTCTTCCTCCCATCCCACCTATTTCCTGCTGAAACCCTGGGAGTTTGTTGCCTCCCATTGGGTCCCTTCTGCTTACTGTCTTGTTACTCTCCATCCACTGAGCTTAATTAGGATAGCTTACATGAGCATGAATCAGGGAGGAACTGCTGGAACATAGACAACTCACCAGTGGCTATACCACTGCAAAAATGAGCTAATATCAGAATTATAGTACAATAAAATAGCACCCAGCTGAGACATGACATGACCAAAGAATTAGGAAAATAATGGCATTAATTGCCACGTTTAGATTGCTCACTTTGTCATGTTTGTTATATGAACAGTGAATGAACGAACTTCCATGCTTCAGCCATCCTGATTTCCCCTAATCTCTGAAGACAATGAAAACTAATTCACATTGGCATCTCTTCCTAGATGGGTATACTTACACTTTCTATGGTTTTTCAGTAAATGGCTGGACTATTTTTCAAAAAATATACCAATGTGGGGTTAGTTTAGCAGTTAAAATAAGAGCTAGATATTTAACTTTAGTTAATTTGCAATGAGTGAGTGGATTTTAGCCTGGGGGAGGGTGACTGAATTGTGTTTAGCAACAAGACAACTCAAATTAATGTGAAAAAACAATAGAAAATTCCAACTCTGGATTGATTTTTTTTTTTAGCAAAAAAATGGCAATCAGGAGTTCTCTCCATTAAGAATAAAGGTACATATGTCATGTTTCTGTGTTGCTAATTTCAGAGATGTTTTGAACCCAGAAGCATAATTTGATTATATGTATGAACCACATACATAAATGTATACATGTCCTATGTGTATGTCCACATACATGACATGTAAATTTCTAACATCAACTATAAAAACTATAATATGTTGAGTTTAATATTAATATAGGAAGTATACAGAAAGACATGCCTAAGTTTCAAGACCCAAATACTAACCTGGAGAAGCATCTAAGTTGGTAGAGTGCTTGTCTGAAATACACAAAGGCCTGGGTTTGAGCCTTAGCATCCAACAGACCAGATATGATAGCACCCACCTGTAATCCCAGCACTTGGAAAGTGGATGCAGGAGCAGCACAGGTTAAAGGTCATCCTGAGATACATAGTAAGATTGAGATAGCCTGGGTTATGGGTGATCCATCTACAAACAAACACCTGTCATCTCAGAAAAAAAGAATCACTTCAATATCAGTTTGAATAAGATACAATGAAGGTTTTTGAAGATCAAAAATAATTGACTCCTGGCAACCATTTACATATTCCATTGTGAGTTTTAAAGGGTGTGCTTCCCATTTTTAGCTAGTGAAAGATTATGCGGAAAAACAACTTGAGTAGTAAGGACCAATTAACAGCCACAGGGGAGGCAGAGAGCAAGTCAGGAGTGAGGCCTCAGTCTCTGCTGAGGTGATGTCTAGTAATTAACTTTCATTGGAACAAAGGAGCATGTGGGAAGCAAAAAGGTCCTCAGCTAGGTTCACTGCAAGTGTCTAGAGGGAAAAGTGTCTAGAGGGCCAGTCTGGAAAATGGCCCACGATGCTTTCTCAACTTGTAGTTGAATGATTCAAGACAATCTAAAGGAAGTTTATGTTTTGAGAATATTATTTGTTGTATATGCACACACACACACACACACACACACACACAAACACATAGACAGAAAGGCACAAACACATACAGAAGTGCTCAAACATACGGGAACATATGCATAGACACACATTAGCACACAGATGACCAACCATCCAAGCTTCCAGTTGAAATATAAGTCTGTGAATATGTGTAATATGATCATGAAGGCTTCCAGCTTACTGGGAAAGCTTTCTCATGTTTTAAGGGGCATCAGTGTTCTCTTCACATGGAATCAAGTATAAGGAACACTGAAGGGTTTCCCAGAGATCAGAACCAAGAACTGGCACTAGAGGCCTTCAGACATCATTTCACAGCCTCAAAGAAGGGGTCTTTGCACACTGGCCAGCATGATTTCAGAGCTAAGGCCTAAGTTCAATGTCCAAGAGGAAGTACTCAGCACCATAAATATCTCAGTTGGTAGGGTGCTTGCTTTGGATGCATAAAGGCCAGGTTTTGAGCCTCAGTATGCCATGAACCAGATGTGATGGCACATACCTGTAATCCCAGCACTTGGAATGTGTAGGCAGGAGGATACATAGTGAGTCAGAGGACAGCCTAGGTTGTGAGTCACTAGACTCATGATTGGCAATGTTGTCAGTTCTTCCATCATGGTATTTCTTAAGACAGACATTGTACCCTGTTCCCAACATCACCTTTGGGTGCCTAGTGAGCTTGTTACTGGCCATTTTAGTTTACAGTTTTCCAAGTTGAGAGGAATCATGTTTGGAGTGGTTGGATAATAGATACTTTTACAAAGTTCTAGAATTTGAGCCTCAAATTGCAATAATATCTTATGCTTTTACTGTTTTTCATGGAGAATGATTCATTAGAAGGACATGGGGTTACATAACTCAAAGACCAATCTTTGTAGTTGTAGAAGGCATTTTTGCCTTGCTCAGTTTTGATATGATGGTTTGCACCTTCTCTTATTGTTATTTCTTATGCCATGTTCTACTGATAACTCTGGGGTGCCTGCTCTTTGTGTGTGAATTGAAATGGAGAAGGAGTGGATCTGTGAGAGTGTGGAAGGAGACTGGGAAGACTGGAGGGAGGAAAACTGCAGTCAGGATGTAACATATAGGAGAATAATAATAAAAAAGTAATAATCTGCTCCTCACTCATTTTGTTCTTTTCTAGTTGGTCTTGCTAGTCCTGTGACCTGCTTTAAAAATCAGTCTGTCGAAGTCCTACTAGAAGTTATAGCCAGGTGATTTCTTCCGATTCTCCCTTCTAAGCAACCTTCCCAGATCTAGCCTGGGTCCCAGATGCAGTGTCCCATCCTGCTCTTGTCACTATCTACATCATGACTCACCTCTAGGCTTCTGCCAGGACTTGCCTATTTTTATCCAGGCTCTATGCAGGTAAGAATGCCTGATCCTCTCCTCCACACATACTTTGCAACAGTCAGGTCTACCCTACACTCCAGGCCTGGACCAGTATTCACATCCTGTCCACCTGACTTCAACACATCTATGCCATATCCAACCCGTAGGGCCACATTGACATTCACAGCCTCTCTCATGCCCCAACCTGCTGTGTCCATATCAGACACTGAACTAACAAAAGTTTATATATCTAGATCTCATTCCAAAATGTAAACAAAATGAAAGGTAAAAGTAGACACCCCCATAGGAACCCCCAGAAGTCCTATAGAAGTGTTTACCAATGACAATTACCTAAATGAACCCCATGATGCAGAGTTTAAAAGAACAGACATAAACTACATCAAATAACTTCAAGGAAGTTACAGAAGACACAAAGAAACCACTCAGTGAACTTAAAGAAAAATAACAAAAAGTTAAAGATAATAAAAACCTGAGTGATACCCAAGAAAGCACAAATTTAAGCCTGATGGAAATTATAAAACAACCCAGGATTTGAGAATGGGACTCAATAAAAAGATAGAAACATTTGAAAATACTTAAGATGCAATGGCAATGGAACTGAAAAATATGATGATCCAAATAGAAAGTTTAAAGGAAATACCCACAAGTAGAATGACTCAAGCAGAAGGCAAAATATAAGGACTCAAAGACAAATGTGAACATCTAGATGAAATATGCATAGAACATGAAAAAATATAGAAAAGGACAATACCAGAAATTAGACCACCATTCGAGGTGTAGTGGGGAATCGAACCTTTACATGACAAGAAAAGATGAGAAAGAAGAATCTTAAGCCAATGGCACAGACACGATATTCAACAGGAGTTTCAAAGAAAGTTCCCCAAGTTAATGAAAGACATGCCCATGCAGATAAAAAGAAAATGCACAAAACACCACGTAGACAGGATCAGCAAAGACTAAGTATACAAAACAAAGAAAGTATTTTGAAAGCTGCAAGAGAAAAAGCACAAGTCACATATAAAGGAAAACTGATTAGAGAACAGGTGACTTTTCAATGGAAACCTTAAACTCCAGGAGAACTAGGAGCAATGCATTCCATGTCCCAAATGACCATAACAGCCTTTCTAAGCTAATAAACCCTGGAAAAGTAGTCATCATAGTTGGATGAATGAAAGGAAAAAGAATAACATTCCATGATTTAAAAAAAGCAGCCTTAAACTTTACGTTAAACAAACCAAACAAGGAAAATACAGAAAGCAGTATTTTGCATTGAAGAGATGAATGAGAATAGACAAAGGGATTGTAGGAAGAAATATGAAGCCACAATTATTAAATACAAAGTACCACTGAGAACACAAATAACACCAACAATCAACAACACAAAGATCTTGATCAACACACACACACTTCAGCAATAACTACAAATACCAATGATCTTAATCCTCTGATTAAAAGACACAGGATGGATGAATGGGTTGAAATACATCTTAGTTTTAAAGATAGGTACCACCTTAGAGTAAAGGGAAGGTGGGACCAGGAAGCAAGAATCCATTAATATCCAAATATCTGACAAATGGAGGAAAAATTAAGACCAATCCAAAGACATAAAGAGGGATACTTCATCCTAAACAAGGGAGCAGGTCTTGGTTAAGAACACATTATTATCAAAAACATATATGCACCAAACACTGGTATGCCCAATTTCATACAGAGTGTATTGCTGTATTTTAAGACAGTGATTAACACCAATTCATTAATAGTGTGTGATTTCAATATCCCACTTTCTCCAATAGACAGGTCATCCAAACAAAAACCAGAGTGATATTAGATTTAACATCTGTACAGCATATTCTACCAAAACACTCTACTCAAGAGCACACAGAATCTTCTTTAAAATGGACTACATTATGAGATGCAAAACAAATCTTTGCATTATTGGCAGATAGGGTACATGGAATTATTGAAATGCCTTTGAATTTATAATCAAACTTAAAGTTAACAACAAGCAAATCTCTAGTAAATACCCAAAACTCACAAAGATTAAATAACTTATTACTTAATGATGAGTGAGCCACAGGAAGAAATCAAGATATAATAATAATAATAGTAAACTTTCTCAAACTAAATATAAATGTACACAATGTAACAAAACATTTGGGACACATTGAACTCAGTTCTTAGGGAACTTTACAGCTGTAAGTGCCAACATTAAAAAATTAGAAAGAACACAAAGAAGTGACTTAATGATACAACTCAAACATTTGGAAAAACAGGAACAAACCAAATCCATACCCAATCAATGAGAAAAAAATAGTGACAACCAGAGCAGAACTTGATGGAATAGAAACAAAGAAAACAATGTAAGGATCAACAAATCCAAGAGTTGCTTCTTTGAGAACACAAACAAGATCAACTAACCCTTGGCTCAATGAACCAAAACAAATGAGAGGACTCAAATTAACAGAATCAGAAATGAACAGGAAAACATTACAACAGGCACAAAATAATTCCAGAATATCAAAAAGGGATAGTTTTCAGGGAATATTCCATTAAGTCACAAAACCTAAAAGAAATGGACTAATTTCTATATTATATACTAACTATTATATACTAATATACTAACATTAAACTAAGTGGTCAAACAACCTAAGCATACCTATAACAAAAGAAGAAGTTGAAATAGCAAGAAAACGCATTCCAGTTTTTAAAAAAGCCCAAGGCCAAATGGATTCCCAGCAAAATTCTACTGAACTATCTCCAGCCAAACCTTCTTAAACTACTAAACCAAACCAAACAAAACCAGTAGAATGCCCACCCCTATACTCCTTCTAAGAAGCCAGTATTATTCCAATACTCAAACTAGGTAATGACACACAAAGATAAAACTGCACGGCAAAATGCCTGATAAACATTGACTAAAAAATGGTCAATACAGTACTTATAAACAGAATATAGACAGATGTCAAAAAGATTATCTGCCATGACCAAGTTGGATTTGTCTCTGAGATGCACAGATGGCTCAACATAGTCAACAAACCACATAATGTCATAAACCACATAAATGGATTTGAAGACAAAAATCACATGATCATCTCAATGGATGCAGAAAAAGCCTTTGCAAAATCTAGCATGCCTTCTGATAAAAATTTTAAAGAAACTAGGACTAGAGGGAACATAGCTCAACATAATAAAAATCATATATGAGAAACTCACATCCAACATCATCCTAAGTCAAGAAAAACTTGAAGTAACGCACTGAATTCAGAAATAAAACAGGCTGTCCCATATCACCTGTCCTTTTCAATTTTATTCAGCAATAAAGCAAGAGAAGTGAATTAAAGGGATACAAATAAAGGGAAAGAAAGTTGAACTATAGCTATTTACAGACAAGATAATACTGTGCAATTAGGATCCCAAAAATTCTACCAGAAAACTTCTAGATATGGTAAAAAAATTCAGCAATATGGAAGGATACACAACCAATTTACACAAATGAATAGCATTTCTATACACCAATCACAAAAATACAGAGAGAATGACCATGGACACGTTTCCATTCACAAAAGCCTAAAAACAAATCTAGATATAAACTTCACTGAGGAAGTGAAGGACATCTACAAGAAAACTTCAAACCTCTGGAGAAGCAGATAAAGACACTAGAAAATGGAAATTAATATTGTGAGTGCATCTATATATTCAATACTACTTAATCAAAATCCAATCTTAGTCTTCACAGAAAAAAAAAAAAACTTCTGTCCTAAAATGTATATAAAACCCCAAATACCACAGATAGTCAAAATAATCCTGAACTAAAAGACCAATGCTGAAGAGATTGCAATTCTGATCTTAAGGTATATTACAGAGCTGTAGTAATAATAACAATATGGTCCTTGCACAAATATGATGCATGGAGCAATGAAAGAAAATTGAAGACTCAAATATTAGCATATTTAACTTCAGCCCTTTAACATTTAACAAAAATATCAAAGCTGCAAGCTGTGTGGAAAAGAATGCATCTTTAATAAATAGTGTTTTGGAAAACTGGAAATCCACATGCAGAAGAATGCTATTAGACCCATATTTATCCTTTGTACAAAAACTAACTCCAAATGGATTGAAGACCTAAATGTGAAACCTGAGACACTGACATTGACACGGACAAACAAACGGACACATGGGCAGTGCCTGCACGATACAGGGGTAGGAAAGGACGTTTTGACTAGGACTCTATTTGCCCAAGATTCAAGGCCAACAATTAATAAGTGGGACTTCATAAACCTAAACCTCTCCTGCATAGCTAAAGAAACAACCAATTAATTGAAGAGGAAGCCTAGAGAAAGGAAGAAAATCTTTGCCAGCTATCCATCTGACAGGATTAATATCTAGAATACATGAGAACTTTAAAAAGCAAAGAGTCAAAAAGCCAACGACTCATTGAAAAATTGTTTCTGAGATCTGAACAAAAAATTCTCAAAGGAAGTAAATATGTTGACAGCAAGCATTTTTTAAATGTTCATTGTCCCTAACAATTACACAAATGAAACCAAATTTGAGATTACATTGTATCTTAGTCAGAATTCCAAAGTTCAACAAAACAACTACAGCCCAATGATGGAGAGGATGCATGGGAAAGGGAACATCCATTCTCTGTTGGCGGGATTGCAAATTGGAATAGACACTGTGGAAATCAGTGTGGAGAATCATCACAAAGCTAAAAATAAATCTGCCACATGACCCAGCTATACTATTCCTTGACATATGTCCAAAGCATTTGGTATTCTACCCCACAGACACTTGCTGAACCATATTCACTGGTTATCTATTTTTTTTAAACCTGGAACATCAAAACAATCTAAATGTCATTTAACTGATTAATGGAAATGAATATGAGATTCATATACAATATGAAATAATACTCAGCTTCAAAAAATTAAAAACATGTAATATGTAGGGAAATGGGTAGAACTAGAAAATATCATACTGAGTGAGGTAATCCAGACCTAGAGAGACAAAAGTCACATGATCTTTATCATCTGTTGGCCCTATTTCCATATCTTTGTATATGTGTACATACAGAGAGGACTGGCAGGATATAAATTATCTGGATAGATAAGTAGAAAAATGTGGGGCTCTAATTAAAGAGGAGAGAGGGAGGTAAATACAGAAAAAGAGAGGGGCAGGTAAAATAACAGGAGGAGTATCTGAAAGGTTTGTAAGAAATCATACTATTAACCACTTAACTAAAAGTACCTATATTACACATTAAATTTGCTGTATACATATACATATGTAGTTTAAACGAAATCTTCCAATCTGGACTAACAATGTTCTCCCCAAGAGCCAAAAAGCATCTAACAAAAGCCTCTAACACCAGGCATGAAAATTCATCTGTTCAGGTTTTGGTCAGGGTTGCCCAAGAAAAGTATTACAGGTTATTGCTATCGTCCTCGGTTGCCCAACAAAGGTGGAAGGTTGAGTCCCCATTGCTGAATACATGATGCATTTTGGACTCAGGGCTCAGAGGCCCCTGAATTGGATCTCATCTGAAAGCCTCTTCTCTGAGAAGGTACCGTGCGCACTTGCAATAGAAGGAAGCAACCATCAAACTTACTCAGTTATGACACCTATGAGCCGCAAAAAGAACAGCATGGTACCATAACCCAAAGGATGCAATAGTGGCACCCATACCTTGGCAGTAACCAACAGATCTTGAACTGGACTGAAGACCTGCTCAATGGAAGATCTGCTCAACAAGAGGGAAATCATACCTGGTACTTGAAACCTAGTATAGCTGTGGATTTCAATGGAGACACTACAACTGCTCCCTTGTAAACCAGAACAATCCAATATTACATTCTAAATATTTATTCTTAGACCCACAGATAAATGTATTTTTTAAATCTTCATCAAAGAAGAAGTTCTTTGTAGCATGTAGAAATCATTATAGAAAACCACAACTGTTCAAAATGCAGAGATGTAGAGTCCAGTCCCAAATAATATGCCTACAAAAACAATTCCTATACTTAAGGCTCAGAGATCATTGTGGAAGAGAGGGCAAACAGATTCCAAGAACAGAGGAACAGGGACATTGATGCGAGATTGTATCTCGTAGAAATATGAGAAGATATACCCATAAAGCCTTACTAGCATGGCTTCCAGAACATGACCTGCACAAGGACAACACCAATAGGCATGGTAATGTTGACAGGGGAAAGATCACACTACCTGAGAAATAAGCAAGAACCATAGGCAACAAAGGAATGATGACAGTGAGAGAAATAGTCTTGCCCAGGGAGGAGTATATCAGTCGGTTAATCAACACCAAATAGTAAGCTCTGAGAACATATACATACATGTATAATTATACAAACTGAGTATATGTGCACAGAAATACAGAAATTCTATGTATTACAAAGATATCACACACACACACACACACACACACACACACACACACACACACACACACGGAAAGAGAAGCCATGATTTTGAGAAAGTAGGGGATGGTATTATGGGAGGGTTTAGAAAGATGAAATAGAAGAGGAAATGAAATTATATTTTAAGCTAAAAAAAAACTTTAGGACAACAAAAACTAAATACATCCATATGCTAACATTCATTTTTGTGTCACACATTCTGTGTGGAATCTGTTCCTTAAGCTCTAGCCTTGGAATGAAGTGGCCTCTGAGCAGAGATATATGTAGCCAGTCCTCATGTGATGTGATGAGTGAGCAATAAATAAACCAGTATTGTTAGTAAATTATTAATATATGGGAAATATGTTTTGTTGCAGTGTAGTCTAGCAAATAATATGACTCCTACCACAGAGATAAGTATGTGAAAGCACAAGATGGAGTCAAAGCTCTGGGTTTCTTGTCCCAGAAGAGTTTTTATGTCACCCCAAGCCTGTTCATCAACACCAGTATACTTGAATGCTTATGAAGAATCATCATTTTTAGCCATTTCTGGAACACACAACTATTACACCATAAAGATGTTCTCACACAGACTTGAGCCACAGAAGCACAAGGACAAGAGTTCAGATCCCCAGAACCCACACAAAAGTCTGGACATCATGGCAACTCACTTCTGTGATCTCAGTGCCAAGAAGACAGACAGACAGTTTCCTCGAGCTTGCTGACTTGGCCGTCTAGGAAAGCTGGTGAGCTGCAGACACAGGGAGAGACCCTGTGTCAAAAGTTAACTTTTAAGGTAAGTTAACCTATATGAGCATGCACAAATGTACACAAGACACTTGCAGAATCCATCAGACTGCACTTGTAATGTATGTGAATGCCCAAGTGACACAGAATATGGAAGTAATTGCCTCACTCACTTTTTTCTTTAAAATTTTCCTTTGTCTCTGTGTGTATGTTACGCATGTAAGTATGTATATGTTTGCATGTGTATCAGTGTTCATGCACATGGAAGTCCAAAGTGGATGCAAAGAATAATCCTCTATCACTACCACTGCAACATTCAATTGAGGCAGGTCTCTCAATCAATCCCAGAGCCCAAAAACATGGCTGTTTCCACTAGACCGCTTGCTCTTGGGATCCCACGTTTATCTTTGAAGGATGCCATATGTCCTGTATCTTTGTGCAGGTTCTGGGGATCTGAACTCTGGTTGTTATGCTTACCTGGCAATAACTGTAGCCACTGAGGCATCCACCTGGACCATACCCAAAACACTTAGCTTCTGGGATCCCTTGCTTTAGCTGTTTAGATTTTGAAAAGTAAAGATTTGCTAATGTTATTCTTTTTTTTTTTTTTTCTATTTTACTCTCTTGGGTTTCAAGCTTACTTAGGCATACATTCAATCTTAAAGTTTCCAAATTCCCACTAAAGACAGTTTGAAATAAACTTAACTCTCAGAGTAGAACAAAACACTTCACTAGAAATGGCCTTGTTCTTCTTTCATTTGAGACCAGAGCTCTGGTAAAACTCAGACTAAATTAACTAGAAAATCTTGCACAAAGGTCCCAAGCCAGAAGAAAATCAGCCCATGCTATAGTCACATCACCGAACAACACCTGCGCCTTCTGAAAGCGGTGCGTACAGTAACACTGGATTTTACTGTAGAAACTCTTAATCTTGTCTCCTTTTCAGAACTACTGTAACTGTTCTTTTCTCTTTGTGCAAATGAGCCTGATACACTGCTTTCTGTGTTCTGAGGTAACTGCAGCTTCAATATATTCAACAGCAACTGCCCTTTATTAAGGCAGAAGGTCTTTTGCCCTGCAGCTAAATCTGAAAGCTGCTTGAGATGAAATTGTGACTTCATAATAAAACCTGTTCTGGAGAAATTGCCACTTGGCTCTCAGTGTTTCGGGTTTTTTTTCTTTATTGAAGTAACAATGCAGTCACATATATAAGGTTTATCTTCCATCATTCCTCTCTATTCTTTTAGTTCAAATGTTTTTTTTTCCTCTTAAAGGCAATTTTCTTCTTGCTTGCTTCTTTATGGCTTAAAATAAAATTGTAGCAAAATTTATTGAGGAATATCTAAATGTAAAAAAAGCTGGATCTTCATGAACAAGTAGTCTAATGTGAAAAAAAAGAAATGAAAGAAAACATAGTGTATCTCAAAGATGATAGATAGATAGATAGATAGATAGATAGATAGATAGAAATGAAATGAAAAGGAACAAAAGAATTCTGCCCCGCTCTCTGAGTGCAGTTCAGAAAGACATGTACACAAATGATGGTAGTAAAAAATGACAACAGAGCCTGAAGAATCACACTCTAATTTGAATGGCCAATCAAGGAAGGCCATTTCCAAGCAGAAATCTGAGTGCCCTTCAATTGCTTTGTGCACAAAATGAAGCTGATAGATCAGTACAGAGTTATCTGTGTTTGACTGTGACCTTCTGACTCAAACAAATTAACGTTGTAGTTCAGATGTGTTTTATCCATGACCTTTGGTTCTAGCTTGCTTTTCTGTTGCAATAATTAACAACAACAATAGTCATAGTCTGACCAAGTGCAACTGAAGGGAGAAAAGGGTTTATTTATGCTTACACTTCTGAGCTACAGCCATCTTTGAGGAAACTGAAGCAGACACCATGGCAGAACATGGCTTACTGGTGCTCTCATTCATCACATACCTTACATAGCCACAATCTACCTGCCCTGGCATGGCACCACCCACGGTGGGCTTGTCTCTTTCACCTCAAGATAATGCTCCACAAACAAGTTTATAGGCCAATCTGGTGGAAGCACATTTTCACCGGAGGTTCCCTCTTCCCAGGAGACTCTAGATTTTGGGGATTTTAAAAGATCATGGTGGCACTCAGAGGAAGGACAAGGTTACCAAGAAGAGACTTGATACCCTATGAGCATATACAGGGGGAAGTAATCCCCTGCAGGAACAGTCATAGGGGAGAGGAATAAGGGGAAACTCAGAGGGAGGGAAGAATGGGAGGATACAAGGGATGGGAGGATAACCATTGAGATGTATCAAGAATAAATTAATTAAAAAAATCACAGGAATAGGATTTACTCAGCCTAAATAAGTGGCTTCTGTCTTATGTTCACAGTCAGTTTCTATGAGTTTCTGAGGTACCAAGGTGACAGTTGCCTGAGCATTCATAGCTAGAAAAAAAATCTAATCACTTTAAGTGCAAGGCAAAGTTTTCAAATGCTACACAGTTAGTTTTATTCTTTTTTTAAGAGTTCGGTAACTCTTGTTGGGAATTTCTCAAATAAACTTTTCCTGTTCCATTTTTGTCTTGCTTTTCTTACACCTCGAATTGTCAGCTGCTCAGTATGAATGGGAGACTTTTTTTTTTTTTTTTTGGTATAACACATTGAAGAGAGCATACCACTCTGAACATTTTCCAAGAAAATGACCTCTTACCTACAGAATTGCCCAGGCATTTGTACTAAAGAATTGCTCTTTTCTCCCAAAGGTAATTTGGTGTATTTTGATTTACAATCTTGATGTGTTTTAAAGGTTAAGAAAAATGCTCAATTCGTTTCTCTATCTGAGGCTCAAAGATCTACTTTTCAGGCCTAGTTGCTTGATGTTTAGTATCCAAAAATAATAGGTGAAGTGACAAGTTCAGTTCTTAAATGTAGTAAGTACACATTCTGCTGGCATGATTAAGATAACATTGGGGAGAAACTGAGGCATTTTATGGGGTGTGGAATCAGGGGGAGAGAAGTTATGCTTGAAAGTAAAATACATTCTCTCCTAGCTCTCACTCTGAGAGATAAGGCATCTTGATTGACAGGATATGTTCTAAGGATGCATCCTGGGAACCCATCTTTACCAGGAATTGACAGCATTTGTTGGTACAAATGAGAAGCAAATACTAGAACAAAAAAAGCTCTTGGATCTTTCTGTATGAAAACGTAAGAATAAATTGCTTGATCGGACAGATTTGGTTAAAGGTGGTTTATATTTGGATTCTGTTGATCCTGGGCCCAACTTTGAAATGCGTGGTGAGGCATGTAGGAAGAGCCCTTCAGTGCTGGGCCACATCAGAGAAGGACACAGCTGTTTCTCTAAGTTGCCTTTCCCTGGCCCTTTCTTCCACATTCTGTAAAATGAAGTCATAAGACTAGATTTTATTTTAGATGTGCGTGTGTGTGTGCGCGTGTGTGTGTGTGTGTGTGTGTGTCTGTCTGTCTGTCTTTTTCTTTTGTCACACATCCTCTCTCTTCTATGTACGTCTGATCTTGCATGTACTCAGGTGTGTGCTATGCATATGTATGTGCTCATGTGTGTGCACATTATATGAAGTGCATCATCTCTATCAACTGCTATTTATTCTTTTACTCAGAAGCCTCATCCTAGGACATCCTCTGCCATGTTCTGCTCCACATGTTTGCTATTAGGAGTTCTAGTTGACTTTCGTAGTGGGGCTTTCCCAGGATAATTTTGTTGGATGTTTTTGGTACCTTATATGATGAAGTTTTGTTATCTATCTATCTATCTATCTATCTATCTATCTATCTCTCTATCTCTCTATCTATTTAGTATGTATGTATGTATGTATGTATGTATGTATGTATGTATCTATCTATCTATCTATCTATCTATCTATCTATCTATCTATCTTCTATCTATCCATCTACCTGTCAATCATCTGTCTAATCTATCATCTATGTCTATCAACCTAACTGTGTATCTCTCTATATATTCATAGTCTGCCATTTATTATACTTGATCTTGCAATATACTTAGTAAACTAGTCATTCAAAACAGGAACCATGCTAGCATAGAACGTTCTTTGGACCACGCAGAACAGAAGTGTGTGATTTTGGGTACTCTGCTTCTGTATCACACCCCTAATAGTAAATACAAGGACATAGGAATCCCATCTCTATGGTAGTTGGGATGGTTCTACAAGGCTCCGTTTCATTGGCAGAGCTAGGACTTTTTTCCTTATGATCTGATCAAAACAAAGGCTCAAGTTTACCTTCTATGAAAAAAAATCCTTAAGACCAAACACATCCATGGTTCTTCTCATGTCTTTTGCTACTTGATTTTTCCTCAGATTTAATCTTGTAGGGTGTATGTGTGTGTGTGTGTGTGTGTGTGTGTGTGTGTGTGTGTGTGTGTGTACTATATCCACGTGAGCATGGATGTGTGTGTGAATTTGGATGTACATATGCCGCAGAGTGTGTACACGTGTAGGCCCTTATCTTCTACCCTTTTTTGAGGATGTCTCTCTGCCTTTTGTTGCTATGTGTACCAGACTAGCTGGCCCACAAGTTTCTAAAAAATCTCCCTGTCATTGCCTCCCACCATTCCAGATGCACGCTGATGTGTTCTGCTTTACACGGTTCATCAGATTCTCAGCTCAGATCCCCACAGTTGTGACAAATCCTTTGCCCCTGAGGTAGTCCAGGTTCTATTTATTCATTTTTAGTAAATACTTCCTGATCTTGAAATTTTAAAGAAAGCATTTAGGTGTTGAAATATAAATCTTAATTCTAGTTCACAATTTTATATGCCATCTGCCACTTTCAGTTGGTTTTCTTGGAGGTTAAGTAAAAAGAAAGATCTAACCAATCCATAATTTTCCAAAATAACTTCTCTCATCTTATTTAGTGACTGTAGCTTCTCCTGAAATTCTCCCTGCCTCTTCAGCCTGCCATGACACCCCTGCCTCTTCAGCTGCCTTCTCCCATGACACCCCTG
>OU015747.1:82097496-82108667 GCA_907169655.1 Acomys percivali | reverse complement strand
TTTCTTTCTTTCTTTCTTTCTTTCTTTCTTTCTTTCTTTCTTTCTTTCTTTTCTTCCCTTCTGACATTGTTTCATAATACATTTCAGGCTGACTCAACAACCCACTGCATAGCAGACTGGCTTTCACACTTGATGTACTTCTGTCTTGGCTCCCTGCCAAGCACACACCATGCCTGCCCTGTTTTTTCTTGCTGTTGTGTCTAGTGCTGAGAATGTGTGGCTCCCTGTGTTCAGAGCTTTGGTTTTCTTCCTGTTCAGCAGCTCAGGTGTGGCCACCTTGCCCTGCTCATACTGGTTCAATACTCTGCCACCTGTGTGAGTTTCTATGCGTGGATTTCCTGAGGTAGATGGTGTCATCTGAAAGGCCATTTCCTGACCTAGGTTCTGACACTCTTTCACAAGGACACTAGTCACTCTCCTTTTCCTCAGCCTATCTGGAATAAGGCTTAGATCCTAGATCGTGACTATGACTCTTTGTTAGCTCTGTCTCCATTTCCGCATTTTGTTGCCCACACCCTCCCAGACAAGATAAACATCTTTTCTAACACATACTGGTTATCTTTACAATAACTTTTGGAAAGAAGATGCCATTTGTTGCAAGATTCATACAACTATTGAATGTGTTAGAACTGGGGCAGGGAAAACATCAAATAGTTAAAATGTGATATATTTCCAAGTAAGTCACACGGTATTTGCAAGTATTCAGAGAACCCTGAAAAACTCTAGATAACTGAACACAATTAGCCAATTTGAGACTTTTTACTGTGCAGAGATATAGATGCCTGGGATTGGAAGGTGCTAGAAACATCATGAGGACATTTGAGTGGATGAGGTTCCTGTCTACTGAGAAAGAAGGGAGGAGAGGGATCAACCAGGAAGGGAGAAAGTCAGCACAGAGGGGAGTGCCACCATTTGTACCCTTCATTTGGACCTTTATTATGAAACACAACTTTTAGAGCCTCCACTTTGTAATATCTTTATGGAGATGCTTATTTTTTATACCATAACTTATTGAGATATCTTATACACATAAAAATGTGGTTTTAAAATGAAGAATACCAACGCACTTAGGAACCGGTACAAGAAAACATGGGATAATACCAACAAACTCATTTTGTAAATACATGCTTAGAGTGAATTATAAGTAATTATAAAGTAATTATGCAAATTGCCAAGTGACAGTGAGTTAATATAGCAGATATTTAAGAAGCAAATTATTGTTGTTCAGCTTTTTGCAATACTAATGTTAATTACCAAAGGCTGTGCTATACAGCTTGGCAAGAAGGCTGAGTCCTAATGGATGCCTGAGGATATCAGGGGCAAGAGAGGAACACCAGCCTACCTGCAAATGGTTCAAATATGCGGGCCTTTTCCTTGATTTTTTAGGAGTTTTAAGTTTATTTTTTGGCAACTCGACACACGCATATATTGTATTTTGATCATATTCATGCCACTGCTTTTTACTCCACTCTCACATCCTATGAACCCCTCCTTCTTTCCAAGTTTTTCTCCTCCTTTCAGGCTTTCTAAAACATTTAGTCTTTTTGTTTTTGGTTTTATTTATGTGTATTGAGTGCCTGTGTGCGTGCAGATGACTGTGCAGGGCAGAAGAGGACACTGGAGACCCTGGAGTTACAGGCCATTGTGAAGCAGCTGATGTAGGAGATTGGACCACAACTCTGAGTCTTTTCCTCAGGTAGCAGGTGCTCTTAGCTCTTCCCCTGCTCTCCAGGCCCTTCTGGGTGACTCACTGAGTTTAATTACTTCCATGGTGACAGCTGTACAGGTCATTTAATAGAGGAACTAGAAACTTACCCATTGCCAAGCCTCTGAAGAAAAAAAAAGACACATTGTTTCCAGCGGCCATCAATTTTCAATTTTCTTGATGTATAAACCTTAAAAACAACTCAGTTCAGTGTTCATGAGCCAGTTCTGGGAGCCAGTGATAACAGTTGCTCTGGAAGACATTTCTCAAGGCAACACTCGCATGGGGGATGGAAGGGAGTTCTGTGTAAGTTGGGAAAATCAGTGCTGTTCTTAATGTAACAATGATGGGAAGAAACCACAGGAACAACACAAGGCAGTGTTTCCTGTAAACTATTGTGTTTGTGCAATATTTTAATTTTACCACCAGTCTTCCTTGGTGCTTCTATTGCTATGATAAACACCATGACCAAAACGACTTGGAGAGAAAAGAGTTGATTTCACCTCTCACTTTATAAATCCATCACTGAGGTAGCCCAAGGTGAAGAACTCAGGGTAGGTACCTGGAGCCAGAACCATGGATTGAGGCCACAGGTGAATGCTGATTACTGGCTTGCTCCTGATGGCTTTTTCAGCCCACTTTCTTACAGCATCCAGCACTACCAACCCATGGGAGGCACTAAGCTCAGTGAGCTGAGTCCTTCCACATCAATCACCAATCAAGAAAATGAACTATAGGCCTGCCCACAGGACAACCTGGTGCTTGCATTTCTCAACTGAAGTTTCCTCTTCCACAATGACTGTAGCTTATGTCAAGTCAACATAAAACCAGACAGTGTACCACCAAATGTAAAACCATACAATGTACCAGTCACAGTGTAGGTAAGTAATGGCTATCTGTGTGTGTTTACTTGTGTCTTTGCCTGGGGGTGTTCACAGGGCATGTATGGAGGACAGAGGGCAACTTTGAGTGTTGTTCCTTAGGCACCTTCTGTCTCTTGTTCGGGACAAGGTCTCTCATCGGCTTAGAACTTCACCAGGCTGAGCTGACTCACAAGTTTCCAGGGATCTGTTTGGTCACCACCCCCCATCTCACAGCACTGTGATTACAAGTCCTCTCCAGCCACTGTAATGGATTTTTATATTAGTTTTGGGGATCCAAACTCAGGTTCTCACGCTTGAGAGGCGAGTGCTTTACCAACCAAATGCCATGCATCTAATTTAATTGTCATGTCCAACTTATGCTGGGCCTTCATTCCCAAGATCTGGGCTCTTTAGGGTATAATCATACCACTGAATAGCAGTTTTGTATCACTAGAGAAAATTTTAAGAGATACTCAACAAAAATGCACAAGTGGGTGTGCAAGTGTCCAGGCTCAGGAACTACCCAAGAAAAAAAATCAGTATCCTCTCAGATTACTGCATAGGGTGTTCCTATGTTGGATTCTACTGCCGTGGAGAGTAGTGTTAAGTGTCTAAAGCTAAGTGAGACTATTAGAAGACAGAATTATGACTTTGGTGGCTGGTGTACTTGTCCTGTAGGAAGGGAAGTTAGTGTCCTTTCAGTTAAAAGAGAGTCCTTGCAATTTTTTGATGTTATAAAGACAGCTTTAGCTGCCAGTCTTCAGGTGCCATCTCCCTTATTTTTGTTTGTTTGTTTGTTTGTTTTGTTTTGTGGTGTGGTAGAGTCTCTCATTGCCCTGAAACTTGCTGACTCGTCAGACTGGCTTGCAGCGAGTGCCAGGGCTCTTGTCTCCCGAGCTCTGAGGTTACCAGCCTGTGCAACAAGGCTCAGCTTTTTGCAGATGCCCTAGGGATGGAATGCAGGTCCTCATGCTTGCAAAGCAAGCACATAACCTAGTGAACTCTATCTCTAGTACCAAGAGATTCCTTCTTAAAGAGAATAGTGGTAGATATAGTACTCTGGGTCATCTCACATCTCTTAGCTAAGAACCAAAGAGGTACATTTGATTTGGAAAAATGAGTCAAAACTAGACGTAGGACATAATATCTTAGAAGCCATATAATCCTGAGGAAAAAGTCTCAGTCCTGAGATATAGGAACATTTGTAATGATCATAAACAGGGCAAATATATCTTTAAAAAGTCATATTTATGCACAAAAATGAAAACATCTCAAACTTTTATGTGATCATCTTTGTTTTATTAGTTAGGTATATGTATATTATATATATGTATATATATATTGTGTGTGTGTGTTTGTGTATGTGTGGAAATGGAGAAATGTGGGAGAGGTTGAAGAGACAAAGAAAGGCATAGGCTGATAAGAAGAGTTAAACTTTATTCTGAATACTCTTTCTCCCTCAGTTGTGGGTGACGTTCACCTCCATTCTTCTAAACCTTTGGGAATGTGGAGGAGGAGGTAGTGATAATGTAATAAAAACTTCAGCCTGGTGGATCTCAAAGTTATTAAAATGGTTTGACTTATACCTTTCTGTTGTAGTTACTACACTCATTGCTGTGACAAAATATCTGAAAAAGGCAACTCAGGAAAGAAAGGCTTTCTTCTGACTCACAGTTCGAGGGTATAGTCCTTCACTGCAGGAAAGCCATGGAGCATGACACAATGGTCACACTGCAGTCACAGTCAGAAAGTGAAGGGAGAGAAAGAGATGAATGCCTGTGCCTATCTTGCTCTTTCCTTTTCATTCAGTTTGGCCCACCAGCTGAGGGGTGGGCTTAGGGTGGCTCCTGCTTATGTGCATCTTCCCACCTCACTTAGTCAGGTCTGGGAACCCTCACAGAAGTCCTCATCTCCTAGGCAAATCTAGATCCTGTCAACTTGATGCCAACACTACCTATCCTACTCTCCTTATGAAACGATCAAAATAATACCTATTTTTTGTCTCCCTCCCACACGCCTAATGCAAACATCTATCTAGTAACAGAAAAGGAAACTTGCTATGTCCATACAGATGAAACTTAGTTCAAACACCACACATTAGCATAGTTTACCTTGCATGTGGAGGCCGTGGAATTCTTGGGGGAAGGATGTCTTTCAAGTCTTCTCAGCTAAAGAAACCCAATAGATTGCCCTCTATCCCGTTTAAATAGCTCATGGGGGTTACGTTAGATTTTTCAAAGTACTATTTGAATAATATTAACTTGGAATATTTTGTTGGAGCCCCCAAAGATTTAATTTTTAAAAAATGCTCCTTGATCATTAGCACAATTGGTGTCCTCATTAATAACCTGAGCTGCCAACCGTCACGTCCTGGTTACCTCTGTGGCTCGCTGTTTGCAAGCTGGTCACAAGGAGCACTCTCAAATCATTGCATAATAATCAATTTACTTTGCTTTGCTTCTGGATTCATTAAATTGTCTTCAAGGATGCCCATTAAGCATGCATTTCTCATCAACTAAGTGGCTCAAAATAAGAGCTTTTGAACACTTCTAATTAGCTAGGTAAAGTTTAGAACAAAGTTATCAAAGTCCCCAAAAGACAGGTGTTTGCAGTTTTAGGCTACACAGTGCTAGTGGCTTAGTAATGTAAAATCATAAATGCACTTTTATTTTTTTTTTTACCCTTGAAGATCTCTTTGAAAAAACAAGATAAAAGGGAGTTCATTATTTACAGGACTTGCCACATTTGTGGATAATAATTGTTATTTAGGTTAATTCACTTGAGGAAGAAACAAGTTACTTTGTATGGAAGGTGATGGATAGGTTTTGCAAGCCCTCCAGGCTTTGGGCACAACTTGAGCTTTCAGAAGTTTAACATCTATGAAAGAGTATTATAACACTTCAGGAGGGGGGCACTTTTTTCCTAGGAAGACAGCAGTGGTAGAACCTATCCTTACACAGCTACAGAGATGGGTGAGATTTTATAAGACAACCTGTGAACTTTGAGGGACATAATAAGAAAACAAGTAATATATCTGAAGTATCTTTATTCTTAATTGGCAACATGATTGGATCTGGACTTAAGGAAGAAATGCACTCTTGGGTCTTTCAAGGCCTTTCTGAGAAGGGTATGAGCATCTTTCCCTAGGGTGTGGCACCTTCCAATGGGGTCTAGGTATAAAATGGTCCCAGGAAGAGGCAGGCTGGTAACTTGCCTAACTTTTCTTCTTCTAGTAAGTGCATCTATGCCTGGGGTGTTGGTGCTGATGCCATCCACCTTTTACTGCCATCCCAAAGCAGCTTCTTCATTGTTCTAGTGCAGAATGAGGACCACCACTCAGGAAGTGTTCAGTCCTTCAGAGTCAGGCTGGAGCTGCTGAGTCACCCAGCCTCGTGGTCTGAGCAACTACTGGGTTCTCAGCCTTTCCAGTATACAGATGGCCATTGTTGGACTGCCCAGGCCCTATTAGTTGCAGTCCAGTCTAGAATAATACACACACACACACACAGACACACACAGACACACACACACACAGACACACACAGACACACAAACACACACACACACTCTTTATTGTTCTAGAGACGCCTAATAATACCATCATTTCAGGAAAGCAGTTTATCAATTATCAATCCTAGTTGTAAACTGGAATAATTGGTGAGGTTTGGACAAGTAGTCCTGGCTGATCCTCAAGACAAGTTGATCAAAACTTTCTTCTTAGTGGTATACCAATACCATAATACTTTTTAAAGTACTGTTCATGATTAAATGACAGCAAAGGTTGAGGATTTCTGTCTTAGAATCTACTAGTCATCAATTTCTGGATCGTACAAATATTGAGGTCCACTTGAATACACAGATGCTCTTTCCTTCTTTCAGGTAGGATGCAAGATATTCCTAAGTGGGTAACGATTTCTATATGGTATGTTTTTTAGAACAACACCATTGAGGCCATTCAAAAGTTTTTGGTTGCTTTGTTAAATCTTTTTTAAAAATCCCCTGGTTGAACTTTGCATTAGTGAATATTAAAACGACTTCGCATCCAAGCCAATTCAATTGGAAGTCAATGACCAAGTCTGTTGGTACTTACAGGCAAGACCATGTTAACTTTAGCTCACTGTTTTAGAATGTTGCAGACTATTGTAGCAAGGAGAGCATGGTAGACAAGCCTAGTTTCAGGTACTGAGAACACATACCAAAGGCTGTTTCACATCTTGGTGGATAAGAAAGCAGAGCAACCAGGTCAGAACCATGGATAAGTTCAACATTCAAAGCCCCAGCCTTAGAGACTCTATTTTCTTCAGACACCCATAGCCTTCAAGATTGTGTTAGAAGTTGAGGGCCAACATTCATAGCACAATCCTATAGGGGAATATTTCAACTTTGTTTTTTTTTCTCTCTTTTTTTTTAATTAATTTATTCTTGTTACATCTCAATGGTTATCCCATCCCTTGTATCCTCCCATTCTTCCCTCCTTCCCATTTTCCCCTTATTTCCCTCTCCTATGACTGTTCCTGAGGGGGATTACCTCCCTCTGTATATGCTCATAGGGTATCAAGTCTCTTCTCAGTGCTGTCCTTCCTCTGAGTGCCACTAGGTCTCCCCAACCAGGGGACATAGTCAAATGTGAGGCACCAGAGTACATGAGAAAGTCATATTCCACTCTCCACTCAACTGTGGAGAATGTTCTGACCATTGGCTAGATCTGGGTAGGGGTTTAAAATTTACCGCCTGTACTGTCCTTGGCTGGTGCCTTAGTTTGAGTGGGACCCCTTGGCCCAAATCTGCCTATCATAATGTTCTACTTGTAGGTTTCTAGGACCCACTGGATCCTTCTACATTGCTATTCTCACATGGTTCTCTCATCTAGAGTCCCAATAGGATGTCCTCCCTTCTGTCCCAGTTTCCTGGTAAGTGAAGGCTTTTGTGGGACATGCCCATTGGGCTAGTATGCAGATATAAGTGAGTATATACCATTTGAGTCTTTCTGCTTCCGGGTAAACTCACTCATTATGATCATTTCTAGCTCAATCCATTTATCCACAAATTTCGGGAATTCCTTGTTTTTAATAGCTGAGTAGTATTCCATAGTGTATATGTACCACAGTTTCTTTATCCATTCTTCTACTGAGGGACATTTAGGCTGTTTCCATGATCTGGCGATTATGAATAAGGCTGCTATGAACATGGTTGAGCAAATTTTCTTGTTGTGTGCTGGTGCATCTTCTGGGTATATTCCAAGGAGTGGAATAGCTGGGTCTTGAGGAAGCCCTATTCCCAGTTTTCTGAAATAGCACCAGATAGATTTCCAAAGTGGTTGTACTAGTTTGCATTCCCACCAGCAATGAAGGAGTGTTCCTCTCTCCCCACATCCTCTCCAGCATGTGGTGTCGCTTGAGTTTTTAATCTTAGCCATTCTGATGGGTGTAAGATGGAATCTCAGAGTTGTTTTGATTTGCATTTCCCTGATGACTAAGGAGGTTGAGCATTTCTTTAAGTGTTTCTCAGCCATTTGACATTCTTCTGTTGAGAATTCTCTGTTTAGTTCCAAGCCCCGTTTCTCAATTGGGTTATTTGGTTTGGTGGTGTTTAACTTCTTGAGTTCTTTTTATATTTTGGATATTAGACCTTTGTCAGATGTAGGGTTGGTGAAGATCTTTTCCCAGTCTGTAGGCTGTCGCTTTGTTCTCTTGACAGTGTCTCCAGCCTTACAGAAGCTTCTCAGCCTCATGAGGTCCCATTTATTAATTGTTGACATTAAGGCCTGGGCTGTTGGTGTTCTGTTTAAGAAGTTGTCTCCTGTGCCAATATGTTCCAGACTCTTCCCCACTTTTTCTTGTAAGTGACTTAGTGACTCTGGTTTTATGTTGAGGTCTTTAATCCACTTGGATTTGAGTATTGTGCAAGGTGACAAATATGGGTCCAGTTGCATTTTTTTACACATAGACATCCAGTTAGACCAGCACCATTTGTTGAAGATGCTATCCTTTTTCCATTGAATGGATTTGGCTTCTTTGTCAAAAGTCAAGTGACCATATGTGTGTGGATTTATATCTGGGTCTTCAATTCGATTCCACTGATCAACCAGCTTGTTGCTGTGCCAGTACCATGCTGTTTTAATTACTATTGCTTTATAGTACAATTTGAGATCAGGTATGGAGATTCCTCCAGAACACTTTTTATTGTACAAGATCATTTTTGCTATTTTGGTTTTTTTGTTTTTCCATATGAAGTTCAGAATTGAACTTTCAATGTCTTTAAAAAATTGTGTAGGTATTTTGATAGGGATTGCATTGAATCTGTAGATTGCTTTTGGCAGGATGGCCATTTTTACTATGTTAATTCTCCCTATCCATGAGCAAGGAAGATCCTTCCATCTTCTCATGTCATCTTCAATCTCCTTCTTCCGAGTTTTGAAATTTTTTTCAAACAAGTCCTTCACTTGCTTAGTTAGAGTAACTCCTAAATATTTTATACAAGAACACATAAAGAATATTTTAACTTTGATTCATAACATTACACATACAAGTGAGTCTCTTAAAGGACCTATACACCTAAGCCAGAAATAGAAAGCATAGGAGTGACAGACAGTGATGTCTAAGAAAGCTATAAACATTCAGAACTAAAGAATATATACTTATTATGAAAGGAGTTTATGAAAATGGCTTCTAGCTGATAGGGACTGGTAGCCCAACAAAGGCCATCTGCACACTGAAGGGACTGAGAACACTGTAGCTACTCAGTCTGCAGAGTTGGATGCACCTATCATCAGTCTGGCCCTGAGCTCCACAAATTTTCCACAGTGTGTTTGGGCTCTGGTGATCTGAGGGAGAACAAGTGGATTAGAAAGATGCCCACCATGACAGTTATGGCTCTCCGTAGCTTTTGACTGTGGCTCAAGCTACCACTTCAGTGAGCCAATTAGAATCTTCAAATCTCAGAAGGTCCCACATTCAGTGAACATGGAAAGAAAAATATATCATGTAATCCATATTATTTCTCTGTATAATCTTAAGTATTTTTTTTTAGAGGAATTAGGTCAGACTTGAAAACTAGAAGCTACAGTTTTGTTTGGCTAGGCCAGGGCTGTTATCCCCTAAGTCAGTGGTGTCCCTGGTATTTGAGAAGGAGGTATCATGAACCACAAGGATTGGTTTTATGGACTTCTAATTCTTCAAGTTAAAATGGATGAGGGTCTGGAAAGATGGCTCAGTGACTAAGAGTTCATATTGATCTTGCAGGTGACCTTAGTACCCAGCACCCATGTAGATTACAATGACCTAAAATACAGCTGCAGGAGCTTTGATACTGTCTTCTGACCTCTGTGAGTACCTGCACTCACATGCACATAAATCCTCCTATTATTAAATTAAAATAAAATAAATCTTAAAAAGAAAAAAAAATTGACAAATGTCACAGATGCCCTGATGATGTCGGCAAGGATAGAAACAATTCCAGCATAAACAAATAACACAGATACACAACCCAGCATGTTCTAAGTGGATCAGATGTCCTAACTTTATGCTCTGGCTGCCAGATGGGATATGAGTGCTTAGAACTAACATCTGGCGATGGCTATTAAATAAAAAATGAAAACAAGAGTTAGTAAAGACATTTTTCCCCCTTCCTTGCTTTAGGCTTCGGTTCAAACTAATTTCCTTGTGTCCTCTATTGCTTCTTATGATGTAGAACTTTATTTTCTGGGGAATCGTAGGCCCACTAGAAGAGCATATTAAACGATTATTCTTATCACTGAAGGCTGTTCTTTGACAGGTACACTTAGAGACTAAAGAGAAACACCTTCCCCTGGAGGAAATAGAGAATAAGGATAAAGAATACATGGTATAATTCTAATGTGGTACAGGCCAGTCATTCTGGGGAAATGTGATGAATAATTCAGGAAGATATAATGTAGGATTCTGGAGCCTTTTGTGAGCACACTACCGATCTTAGAGGAGAGGGAAGCTAAAACAACTTACTGAGGAATTTAGATGGCTTGAAATTCAGTGTTATTTTCATCTGAGTCGTTGTCCCAGCTCCAGAGTGGCCCAAGAGAGGCTGACAAGTGAGAAATGGAGAAAGGAAGCTCAGGGGACTAGTCAGTGAATGACCCAAGTGCTGCAAAACTTAGACCTTGCTTTGTGCAATGACAAGGGACTTGTGCGCCACCTCTCTTTCAGTCATGGCGATGTATGCCTTGTAACCTCAGACATTCTTTGGCAGGACCCAACCCTGAACTCTCAGTGTTTCCTTAAGCTGACAAATAAAGTGTAAAGTACAGAAGACCAATATTGGGGTTGAACTGTGTCCATGCTGAGCCTGTTGGCCTCCTGACTACTGATCCCTGGGTGGCTGCAAACTTGGTTGGACTAGTGTGGCTCTTTGAGTCTTAACTTAGAACTGGGATAAAAACAATGGCTACAAGAGACTGAAATTTACAAAATTTCTCCTAGTCATATCAAATATATTTCATTCACTCTTATCCTTTTCTAGACAGAATTATCACATTTCTGCCATTGACTGACATTTCCCTTTTTTTCTCCTCTTTTCTTCATGGTGTGTGTGTGTGTGTGTGTGTGTGTGTGTGTGTGTGTGTGTGTGTG
>OU015747.1:82086719-82097486 GCA_907169655.1 Acomys percivali | reverse complement strand
TGTGTGTGTGTGTGTGTGTGTGTGTGTGTGTGTGTGTGTGTGTGTGTACGTGTGCACACGGGTGCCTGCGCTCATGAATACACCTATCTCTGTCCTCCCACTGCCAATGCTGTGGTCCCAGGTGTTCACAGCCAATCCTGACTTTTTCCTGGGTGCTGAAGATCTCAGCTCAGGTCCTCATGCTTGCACTCCAAGCACTGAACCCACGGAGCCATCTCCCACACCCTGACATTTCTTTCTTCATTTTCCACAGGCAGCGCAAATCTCAGACTCCTTTCAAGCTGTCCAAGGACTCAAAAGTCAAGAGAATTGCTGATCTAGGAGATTAGAGAGCCGCCTTTTGGAATACTGGTTCCTATTAGTTGATTGGAAAAATTTACTTCAGATATGGTGCTGGACATGCACTCTAAAACCACTGCCACTCAAGTCTGGATTTCACCATGATAAAGCAGGCAGCTAGTACAGGGGGCATTGTCCCAGAGCACGTCTGTTGTGAAGTCACACACACACAAACTCTGTGTTTTAATGCACATGCAAGGCAACCAAAGTGCAGCCTGTAGCTTTATAATGCCACATGTCTTAACAGTAGTATCCTCTTCTAACCAAACATTTCCTGTTCATAAAGGCAATAAAATATTTTAAAATAAAAAACAAAAAACAAAAAACAAAAAACAAAAAACAGTATGTTATTCTAAGGATTGGACCCAGAGGAGTCTGCTCAAACTACTCCACCAACCAAGGACAATACATGCAGTAAGCATTGAACCCCTATTCAGAAGTAGCCAATGGACAGGACATTTTTCACAGTTCGTGGGGAGAGTGGAGACTATCTCTGACATGAACTCTGGTGCCCCATATTTGCCCACTTCTCCTTGGTGGGGAGGCACTTAGAGGAAAGATAAGCAGGCTACTAAGATGAGACCTGATAAGCTGTGACCATATGGTGGGGGAGGAGGTCCCCTTCTGTCACAGACCTAAGGGACGGGAGTGGAGTGAAAGAGGGAGGGAGGGAGGAATGTGAGGATACAAGTGAGAGGATAACAATTGAGAGGTAATCTGAGTAAATCAATTAAATAAAAAAATGAAAAAAGATAATTAACTTTTGTACTTCTCTTCTAAGACAGATACATATAGTGAGAGAATTATAATTTGAGATTTAAAAAAATAGTAGAGATAGAATTTTAGTATCTGAGGAATAGGTTATAATTTATCCAGAGGAAGAGACTCTAGTCAGAAATGTGGGAATTGGTGTTTTTCTCCTCCTTCCTTTTTTCATTCAAGCTTTTTTGTTTTCTTGTTTAAACCAAACATTTCCTGTTCATAAAGGCAATAAAATATTTTAAAATAAAAAACAAAAAACAAAAAACAAAAAACAAAAAACAAAAAACAAAAAACAAAAAACAGTATGTTATTCTAAGTTTTGAAGTTACAGTTTCAGTCACAGGGCTGGCTTTACAATAATTTCATTTAAAAATAGTAAAATAAGATAAAAACAAAAGCTAACACACCAGAATAAGACAAAACAAACAGGAGGAAAAGAGCCCAAGAGAAGGCACAAGAAACAGAAACTCACTCTTTTTGTATTCAGGAATCCTATAAAAAGATTGAACTGGAAGGCATACTATATACACAAAGGACCTGTAGATAAAACGAGAAGAAAAATATAAAGAAAATGAGAACATAATTACCAATTTTATTTTATTTTTTAAAATTTATTCTTGTTACATCTCAATGGTGATCCCATCCCTTGTATCCTCCCATTCTTCCCTCCCTCCCATTTTCCCCTTATTCTCCTCCCCTATTACTGTTCCTGAGGGGGATTACCTCCCTCTGTATGCAACTGGACCCCTATTTGTCACCTTGCACAAACTCAAATCCAAGTGGATTAAAGACCTCAACATAAAACCAGAGACACTAAGTCACTTAGAAGAAAAAGTGGGGAAGAGCCTGGAACATATTGGCACAGGAGACAACTTCCTGAACAGAACACCAACAGCTCAGGCCTTAATGTCAACAAAAATCTTTAAAAAAATCTCTGATACAATGTTGTAAGAAAAGAAAGCCCCAAACATGCTGTTGGCCATCTATGATTGGGCCGTAGTTTGTTTCCCCAGTGAGATTCTCTTGGAAGAATCTAAATTCTCATTTTGCAAGTGGTTATCAATTGGGGATGATTTCTGGGTTAGGGATGGGGGCACATGTCCACTTCTCCTTTCAGCTCTAGAACCCCATCTGATGCACACCATTGCAGGCCCCGAGCATGCTGCCTCATTCTATGAGAGTACATATATAATTTGATCTTGCTAATTTAGAGGGCCTTGTTTCTCAGTGTTCTCGATCCTCTCTGGCTCTTAAATTCTTTTCCTTTCCTCTTCCCTAGGAGTCCCTGAAACTTGAGGGGACATGTTGAATACAGAAATCCTGCTTAGGGAGAGTCTTCCAAGGTGTGAAGGTTCTGTGTAGGCACCAGCTTGACTTCTCCATGCTCCATAAGTTGCCTTCAGGAATAGAGTCCTGCCTTCAGTTTGTAGAGAGCCACCAATAGCCTTGGGAAAGCCTAGGTTGTTTGATGTTCCCATGGGACCCATTTAGCCAATGTCTCAATTACATGTAACCCAATCCAGTACTCGAAACTTCATTTGGAGACAAGAGATGTCTACTTGGGCCTCTGTCTCCCTGAATGTTGGGTGATTTCACTTAGATCACATTCATATATCTATATTTTAGGAAGATTTTACTGTGTCAGGTTGCTGCACTACTTCTTAAATGTCCTTTAATTTTAGATGTATCTCTCTGTATCTCCTCCCTTCCCTCCCTCCTCTTCCCTGACCCCTCCAGGAGGTGCTTTTGTTCCAGTCACGCTCCATTCATGGATATCTATTCTATTTCCCATTCATTGGGAGGTCCATCTGCTCCCCCTTTCCCCAGTTCCTTACTCTATACCTAATACCTGTGGTGCTATGGGTTATGGTTTGCTTATCAACAACTCAATAGCTAATATTAGTGATGACATATCATATTTACCTTTCTGGGTCTTACCTTCTTCAGGATAATTTTTTTCTGTTTCTATCCATTCACCTGTGAATTTCATTATTTCATATTTTAAAATGGATGATAATACTATATTGTGTGAAGTATGACATTTTCTTTAATGGTTCATCCATTTACAGGCATCTAGGTAGTTTACAACTTTTAGCTATTATGAATCAAGTAGCAATGTTCCTATTTTGTAGAAAAATTTGAGGACTATTGGTCTTAATTCTTTTTTGAATCTCTAGTAGAATTCTATGCTAAGACCATCTGGCCCTGAGCATTTTTTGAAAGACCAAAAATTATGTTAATGACTGCTTCTATTTCACTGGTTATTATAGGTTTGTTTAAATTGCTTATCTGAGCTTGATTTAACTTTAGTAAGTGACATGTATCCAGGTCTTTCAAAGTTTCCAATTGTTTCATTTAAATTTTCAAATTTCCAATAAATATTCTAATTTCCAAGTGGAACAATATCCATTTCTTTTAGATTTTCGTTTGTTATTTCCTACCTTTCACTTTTAATGTTGTTAATTTGGATCTCCTCTCCCTGCCTTTCAGTGAATTTGGCTAAGAGTTTGTCAATCTTTCTGATTTTCTCAAAGAACCAACTTTTTGTTTCACTGATTCTTTGCAATTTTTTTCAGGGTATTGAAGTCTCCCACTCTTGGTGTGTGAGGGTCAACATGTGATTTAAACAGTCATGGAATTTATTTTTTGAATTTGTATTTATTTATTTGTTACATAGATGTTAAGAACTGAAACAAACTCTTGGTGGAATTTTCCTATGATAAATATGTAGGGCTCTTTCCTTTCTCTTCTGATTAGTTTTGGTTTGAAGTCTATTTTGTCAGATATTAAAATGGGTATACTAACTTGCTTCCTATGCCCATTTGCTTGGGATTTTTTTTCATCCATTTACCCTGATGTTACATGATTCTTTCTTGTGTGTGTGTGTGTGTGTGTGTGTGTGTGTGTGTGTTGTTTATTTGATTTGGTTTGGTTTGGTGTGGTTTACTTTTCGTTGCAGGGAAAGAATGGATTCTATTTTCTCCATTGTGCTAATCTGTCTCCTTTTACTGGGTAATTGAGGTCGTTGATGGTGACAGTTATCAATGAGAAATGTTTGTTGATTCCTTTTATTTTGTTATAGTGATTTCCCCTCTTTTGATTTTCTGGTCAAGATTATTTATTCCTCATGTTTAGTTGGATGTGCTCAACTTCTTCAGGTTGATGTTTTCTGTCTAGCAACTTCTGTAGAGCTGGATTTGTAGATATAGATGTTGCTTACATTTAGTTTTATCTTGGAAAGTCCTTTTTCTCTCTATTTTTTCATCTATTGTGATTGAAAGTTTTGCTGAGTATAATAGTCTGAGCTGGCCTCTGTGGTCGCTTAGAATCTGAAGAACATGGGTTCAGGATATTTTGGTTTTAGGGTCACCATCAACATATTAGGTGTTTCTAGCACCTTTATAAGTTACTTGGTATTTTTCATTTGCAGTTTTTTGATATTCTTTATTCTCTAAATTCATTGTTTGACTATTATGTGCCCCATGGATAATTTCTTCCCTGTTCAGTTTATCTGGTGTTCTGTATGCTTCTTTTATCCTTATAGGCATCTCCTTCTTTATGTTAGGGAGAATATTTTCTTGTATAATTTTGTGTAAAATATATTCTGTGCCTTTGATCTTTATTCTGATGATTCTTAGAGTTTGTCTTTTCATAATGTTCCAGATTTCCTGGATTTTTTTTTTTTTGGTCAGGAATTTTTTAGATTTAAATTTTTCTTTGACTGTTTTATTCATTTCTTCTATCATATCTTCAAGACCTGAGATCCTCCCTCGCATTTCTTGTATTCTGTTGGTGAGATTTGCTTCTGAAGTTCCCTGTCGAGTTCCTAAATTTTTCATTTCTAGTTTCCCCTCAGTTTAGATTTTCTTTATTGATTCTTTTTCTACTTTCAGATCTTTACTGTTTTATTCATTTCCTCCCACTGCTGGCTTAGGTTTTCATAGATTTCTTTAAGGAACTTATGCATTTCCTCTTTAAGACCTCTGTCATGTTTATAAAGGTTCTTCTAAGGTCTTTATCTTATGCTTCAGCTATGTTGCAACATTCAGAGCCTACAGTGGTGTGATGGCATTGCCAGGTTCTAGTGGAAATATACTATGCTCTCCTGGATTTGGGATGATTAAAATTCTAGGTGTTGGCATCAGGTCTTTTCTTTGTTGGATGGGTGTTCTGTTCCTTGGTTACTGTTGCCCTCTGCAGTTCTCAGAAGAGCATCGTGGCTGTGTGATGTCTGGTTGGAAATTCTTCTGGGATCCTGATAGGCCCCTGAGGGTTCTGGGTAAAATGTGTTTCTAGGTATTGGATGCCGACATTTAAGAACAGGAGGGGAGTGAGCTAGGAGGCGAAGACTGAGGGGGCCTACAGGAGGGAGGAAAGCAGGGTGTCTTCTTAGTCTCTTGGAAATGGGGGCAGAGAGTAAGGAGAAGCTACAACATGTGGTCTGCTGCAGATCTGGGGATGACGCTAAGGAATTGGATATGGGAAAGAGGAAGGAGAGTGAGGTGCTGAAGCTTGCTTACCTGCTGGGCTGCCCTACCTGCTTCTCTGGAAGACTTGGCTGGTGGCTTCCCAGAGAATGTCTGCTGGAGATGAGGGCTGGGGTAACTGGATAAGTGGGGAGGAAGGCTGGAGAAGGTCTGAATGCTCTGCTGGAGATTTGAGCAGAGAAGAGGGAGAGGACACAGCAGGTGGTCTGCTACGGGAACAAGGGTGAGACTTGGGCATCGGATTTTGAGGGAAAGTCTTGTAGTTCAACTACATAACCCCCTTGACGGAGTGGCCAGGAAACTACCTGCTGGGGTAGAGATGAGAGATAAAATGATGGAGGCAGTGGAAGAAACGTTCAGGGGAAGATATGTGGCAAAGGGTAAGAAGCTGCATATGTGGTTGACTGCAAAGCTAGGGATAAGACTGTGGCATCCGATTTGGGGAAGAGAGAGAAAAGGGAAGATCTGCAGTTAGCTTACCTGCTGCCCTGGCTGGAATCTGTAATTAATTTCAATAGCAATGTGTGAGTAAAAAAAAAGTGTTAGGTGGGATGGAAAAGAATAGAAAACTGAAAGTAAAGGATGAATGTAGTTTACTAGGGTCTTAGAGGAAAATATAAACAAAAGAAAATCTTTCTTAGGGCAGGTGAGAAGAAATGGCTCCGTGAATCAGTTTGATGCCTTGCAAATGATAGGACTTGGGTTCAGACCCAAAGAACCTGGGTTAAACCAGACAGTGTAGCATTAATCTACAAGCCTAGTGCTTGTTCAGTAGAGAGAGGAAGGTGGGGAGGAAGAATCCTGAAAGTTTATGGGTAAGTTAGCCCAGAGGTCAAGGTGGCAGGTAAGAGATCCTGTATCACACAAGGTAGAGGGCAAGAAAACGGATACCTACCTGTGTCTGACCTCTGACCTCCACAAGGGTGTCATGCCAGGGGCATGCCTGCATTCACACGATGATACACACACGTGGTTAGAAACAGTCTTTTCTTGTTATGCGCCTATGCTTTGTTCTGTGTGCCATTGCGCTATTTAGAGATACTGTCTCCTGACACATAATTTCCGGAAAGTTCGTTTACAGATTGAGTTTTGTTGATGGATCTAACAGGGTTAGAAATGACAGTGTGATTTCCAGGCCTGTCCACATTAACTTACTGAGTTCATAGCAGTAGTTGAGATGTGGCATGCTCTTGGCACTGAAAATCTTTATAGTGAGTTTGGGGGAAGAGGTAAGTTAGTTAAGATTGAGTTGGGAAACTGATGTGCATTTCTCAGAAGCTCTAAGAGAACCTAGTAGCGCCCACGTGCCCGTGGAAGAGGAAGTCTTATTAGCGTTACCTGCCGTGCCCCCTTCTTTTCAGCTCAAATGTTTCTCTGCTTACTTCCTTTTTTTTAACGAGATAAAATTAAAACAAGTTCTTGTTCCAGTCTTGCTTCATCAATCGAACCCAAGGTACAGGGAAAAGAGGATGGAATGGAACTGTGGAGAACAGCATTGAAAATAATTCAAAGCTTTGGAAGAACTTCTCACTGTGTGGCTCTGGCTGGCCTTGAATTCACAAAGACCCACCTGCCTCTGACTCTGGAGGACTGGAATTGAAGGTGTGCACCACGACGCCAGTCAAAGTAGAATTTAAATTAACTATAATATGTAGGTGGGAAATAGGAAAGGATACGGCAAAAGGAGACCTGGCAGATTGCCCTGGCATCATTTTGGAAGTCCTGGTGTTTGCTGAGAGACCTTGTCTCTAGACAGTGAAGTGACCCAACTAGAAAACGGATGATTGTTCACCTCAGTGGGTCAGAAGAAATCATTAAGCAGAGGCATCACCCTTTGATTTTATTGACAATAGAGTTTCCTTTCTTTATCTGGTATTAGAAATGAGAAAATAAACCCACCTACCCTTCTATAACAACACAAGCCTTTAGAGAAGAGTTTTTAAAATATATTTATTTATTTATTCATTTTTACATCCCAATCATAGCTCCCTCCCTCCGCTCCTTCTTGCCCCACCCTCCCTCCCTCTTCCTTCATCCCCCACCCTCCCTCCCTCTTCCTTCATCCCTTCTCCCCCGTTCTGGAGAACAGTGAAGCTCCTCCTCTTCCCACCCATTCCAGCTTATCAAGTTGCATCAGGGCTGAACACCACCTACTCTTCCTCTGTGGCTTGATAAGGCAGCGCCCCCACTGGGGAGTGATCAAAAAAAGAGGCAGCAGAGTCCATGTCAGAGACAGCCCCTGCTCCCCTTACTAGGGGACTCCCATGAAGCCTGAGCTGCCCATTGGCTACATCTGTACAAAGGACCTAGGTCCATTAGGTCCCGTCCATGTCCATGTCTCTCCTTGGTTGGTGCTTCAGTCTCCACAAACTCCTCTGGGTCACAGTTAGTTGGCTCTGTTGGTATTTTGTGGAGCTCCCGTCACCTCCAGGTTAGAGCAGAGTCTTAACAGAACAGAGACTTACTCAATAGACTTTAGGCACACTTCTCTTTAAATTTTTCATATTAGAGTACTGAGTTCCGAGTTTTCTAACACCCCCAAATGTGGCAGCCACTGTTTTGGTTTGCTACTTTTTATTTTTAGTCTGATAGAAATCTATCAGTCACTTTCTGAGTCACAGATGATACAAAATATATTTTGAATAAAACCTGCACTACAGCTACAAAGTACCATTGGGGTCTTTGCTGAAGGGAGATATTTAATGGGGACTTTGTACGATGGAGTTGTGTTTATTTTCTGTCAAAAATAATTGCCTAAAACTTAAGAGCAAATTACAACATTTCCAATTCACCGAGCCCCCAAAACAACACTGTCCTCTGTGATTCGGTTGCTATCAGTGGACCTGTAAGAGAAAGAAAAGATATAATTAATTTTAAAAGTTGCCATTAAATAAAATTATAAGGAAAATGGAGTACACTGGGTGGGGGAGGGGGAGACAGATGCTAATCGGGATGGGGTTATAAGGACTCCAGATGAAGCGTCAGTGCTTTGAGCAGCCTCTTGGAGTGTTGATGTGCTCACTGGGAGGCCGGAATGTACTTCAGGAAATGGGAGCAGACCCACGGAGGAGGCTGTGATGGGAATGAGGCAGACAGTGCAGGGAGAGTGACACCAGTGAAAGGTTCCGGACTTCAGGGGCATTCAGAATGCTTATTGGCATGGAGAGGACAAAAGGAGCAAATGGTGGGAGCTGATTCAAAACTTGGGAGGGTTGCAGCAACTTATCCAGACACAAAGGAGAGCCTGCTTCATTTGTGGAAGTACACAAATGACATAAGGTAATAGGTAAAGTACTGTTTAAATTCCTGGCTGAGGTTTGGGGTTTGTTCTTAGAGTTCCTGCCCTCTTGGGCCAGTGAGACCAGACAGCAAGTTAAGGTATTTCCCATCAAGTCTGATGTCCTGAGTTCAATTCCTGGGACAATTCACTGTGGAAGGAGAGAACCAACTCTTTCAACTCATCATCTAACACCCATATATATGTCCACGTGCATGCAAATACACCATACCCTCTACACACAGGCACACACACACACACACACACAGGCACACACACACAAACACACACATGCACACACACAAACACACACACAAAGAGAGAGAGAAACAGATAACCCATACCTACACAGCATTCATACACACATATACTAAATGTATTATAATTTTTTAAAAATAAGATGTTTCAATTTTTATTGTTTCTGTTTTAAGTTCCAACATGCAAAATATACAAATAAGTGCTGTTCCATTTTTATTTTCCTTCATCCTATACATTTCTAAGTATTAATAGTAGCAGCCCATGAAGATAGCTCAGTAAATAAGGTGCAAGACCACCACTCATGAGGACTTGAGTTCAGATCCTTAGAACTCGTGTAAAGTCTGGCCAATATGTGACTGGAACCATAAAGTAGGGATGACAGACACTGAGGGATCTCTGGGGCCGGTTGGGCAGCCAGTTAAGCCAATTGATAAGCACCAAGTCTATAAGTCAATTGAAGAAGACACCTGACGTTGACGTCACCACACACTTTTACACATGCATATACATACATGTATACACTATATGTATACACACATGCACATCCAAAAGTTAATAGGTTTTCAATATCTTGATCAAAAGTTACAAGGTGCAAGGAACAATTGTAATTTCTCTATTGGATATTAAAGATTCTGTGTGCTGTTTCAGCAGGCCCTATCATTTCTATACCCAGATGGTTGTACAGGGTGAGAACTTAGAACAGTTTGAATTCTGAGTGCACGTTTGTATATGTGTTTATAGGCATGTATTTTTGAGATTATAATCACAACATATCTCCCTTACGGTCCCTCCCTCCAAACTGTCTCATATACCTCTCTCTCCCTGTGCTCTTTTAAAATCATGGCCAGCTTTTTTTAACATGGGCCCTGGACACTGAATTCAGCTTTTCCTGCTGGAAAATGAGCCTTTTTACTGATTCAACTATATCTAGGCCAGTTGCCTGTATTCTTGCTAAGGCAAAACAATATTAGGAGGATTGAACTGGACACAAATGAGATCATAATCTTTGTCCAAGACATCTTGCTTAGTTGTGTTGAGCCATCTGGAAGCTCATCCAGACAGGACATGATCATTCCTTCTGGAAGTTGCATCTAATGTATATCAACAGAAGTAGCATACTAGTGAAACCCACTAAAGTTTGGGTGGAGTCATGCTATCATGAAGTGTAGGCTGGTGTCAAACTTTCAGTGTAGCTTAGGATGGCTTTGAGCTTCTGATGCTCTTGTCTCTGCCTGCAGAACATGTACCACCACACCTGGCCTTAGGTGGTGATAAGGGTTTGTAGTTGCAAACGAAACATTCTAGTAAGTGAGCTACATCCTCAGCCATCTTAAACCAAATTCCTAATGATGAAGAGTCACTCATACATTTGTTGTTAAAAGTTGGTGTTTGGTGGCAGTTGTGGAGTATGACACAGGCTGTACCAGTTGTAAGAAAAGTGAACCATCTCAGCCAATGTAGCTTGTCATTGACTATAGTAAAATGAACTGAGCTTTCTTGACTCCTGGCTTATCATTTTCTTTTTCTTTTAGCTGAAGTAGTTATTATTTATTATTGCTATAGATTATTTTTTACATATACATTTATATTATTACATACACACACACACACACACACACACACACACACACACACACACACACA
>OU015747.1:82073434-82086709 GCA_907169655.1 Acomys percivali | reverse complement strand
ACACACACACACACACACACACACACACACACACACACACACACACATAATGAACTACCTAAAGCAAAAAGAACCATGAAACAATCAAGAATTATATAAATGTTACATTCTTAATGTTTTGGTTATTTGTATTTTGCAACTTTGAAGAAAACATCTTTCCTATCTTGGTGTGACTAAAATTCTGAATGTAAATCAATATCTGTCATATCTCATCACTAGCATCTTAAAATATCTATCTAGACCTAAAAACATCTTAACCCCTAAACAACTAGGCTTAATTGTAAAACTGAGCTATCTGGTCTTCAACCCCATCTGAGACCCAAGAAGGAATAAAATTAATTACCTGAGTATACAGGGGGTGAAGGTTAGAGCTTCCCAAGAGGGAAGGTGACAGAGACAGTTTGATACCTGAGAAATCACCCAAATTTCTCTATAATGTTGGAGCATCTTTTTCAGCCTTCTGGCCCAGTATATCTGGCAGACATATTTGTGAGGCAGGAACTATTGAGGACTTGCTTATCCTGTGTCAGCAGAGTTTGGCTGTCAACTCTGTCTGCATCCAAGCTTGCCCTTTTTAAAGGCAGAATTCTTGCTGTGGTAGAAATGAGGATATTTTTGTCCAGTAGCCTGGTTTCCCCATTTGAAGCCATCTTCATAAGGAGGTTTGTTGGTGCTCATCATCCTCTTTGAGGCAAGCTGGGTGTTGCCAGGAGTGAACTGGTCTCATTGTCAATGAATCATTTTCTTCACTCAAGGCACATCAGAGTGAATCATTTATGATACCACCAGGAAGGCATCTTGTAGACCTACAGAAAAACTGTACTGAGAAGCAGAGTTTTCCAGAGGGCTCTCCTGGTCCTTATATGGCTTTGATGTGTTTTCCACCAGTTGTTTACCTTCTCAGGGGAATGTTTCAAGTCAGGTTAGATTTCCCACAAATAAAGACTATCTCCAAAGGAATTTCTTAAAAGCCATTTACTGTCCCACTAAGTAAGTAACTGCTGATGAGTATTCTTTTTTCAATTAACATATTTATTTATTCTGTTTACATTCCAATTGTAGCCCCTTCCCTTATGTCATATCAATTCCAGTGTTTCTACAGTTAAACCTATGCTGAAATCATTAGTTTCAATTAAACTTGTTTTTATTCTTGTCTCATATTTCAGAAAAAATATTTCTATTTGTGGGCATATTATACAATTTTCTTATAAGATACTGATGAGTGTTCTAATCACCAATGGGATCCGACCTTTCTCTGCTCTGTCACTTGCTTAGTTGTTATCATTTCACACTTTGGTGCCATCTTTTTTTCATCCTTCTGTTTCCTTCTCATCCCAGGCTAGCAGACAGACAAGGAAGACTAGTGTGTGTGTGTGTGTGTGTGTGTGTGTGCATGCATGTGCACTGGGGGTGTTTCCTATCTTGAAATTGTTCATTTGCCATCTCTTTGGAGTTTAAGTAATTTGAGATCTGTGAAGATATATACAAGACAAGAAAACAAACTTAGAGGATTCTTGAAAATTATTGTTTTTGAGACTTCAATGTTCCACCAAGATACATATACCATATTCACATATATTATTCTTCATTTTATAATTATGTCATTTGCAATGACTATTTGAAATTTTTCTTTAATAAATCTGAGATCTTGTCTTACTTTTCTGGTTCATTGGGACCTGTGTTAGTGCTTAGGTTATAGTAAGGAATTCAAATGTTGACAGAATAATTACCAGTTAAAAACAAAAAATGAAGATGAGCAGGAAGGCTCAGTGAGAAAGGGTGCTTGCTGCCAAGTCTGATGTCCTGAGTTCAAACCTAAGAACTACATAGTGGAAGAAGAGCACCTACTCCTTCAAGTTATCCAGTAAGGTAAGTGAATAGATGAAAATAGAATAATAACAAAAGAAATGCATGGTAATAAATGATTGCAACCTCAGCACTTGTGCAACTAAGACAGGAGGAGTATGATTTCAAGACCAGGTTCTGTTAAGTGGCAAGTTCCTACACAGCTGGGCACCAAATCAGGAGTGTATCTGAAACAAAACCAAACAAAATAAGAAGAAAGCAGCATTACATTTCAGAAAAAAACCACACAAAATATAAAAAAGGGGAAACAGAGAGGGAATAATAGAATATATCTACTTATAGAATATTAAAAGGAATAGACTAAGAATGGACGAAAATAACAAATTAGTTGGAATGTGGACCCGTGATACGTATGGGGAAATAATGGTGAGTGAAATCCAGTTCCCGAACAAAAGGATTCCTGGTATGTAGAGAAGTCATGAAGGAAGTTGGTGAAATAGAGCAATGTGCTTAAGGAAGAAAGAGTCCAGAGAAGAGAGCCAGCAGGAAGAAGGATTTCAGGTCAAGCATGAGGTTGTTTTTAAAGTAAGATAAGTGTATACTAAGCAGACACTGGTAGAACAGGGAAAAAGGAATCCTGCTGAGAGGAGAGAGCAAGGGTGAGACAGACACACAAGAGGACAAGACAGTCTGCTGACCTTCCATTGTCACTTGATGTTTCTGCAGCATCAGTGAAGTGGGTTATGGGAAATGGCAGTTACTTCATGGCAAAGAGGATGGATACTCTAATCACTTCCAAGTTTCTATTCTTTGAGAGGTGTTGAATAAGCAATTGAGCAATTACAAGGACTCTGTGTATGCATGTGTGTGTGTGTGTGTGTGTGGTTTGTAGGATAGAGGTCAATCCCTCGTGTCTCTCTTAATGTGTTTTCCAGAGTTTTCTTTTGAGACAGAAGCTTTTGTTGGCTGGCACTTTAGCATGTAAGCAGGCTTGTGAGCTTCTGGGCTCTGGTCTGCCTTCAACTTCCATTTCACCATCACTCAGATTATAGCTGCCTGATACCAAGCTTTTTACTTGGGTTTTAAGAATCTGAACTCAGATCCTCATGCTTTCAAACAAAGCACTTAGTAATGGAGCTGCCTTCTCAGTGCAATGTGAGGGTTTTAAAGAGGTTTAGGATATGAATTTTTCAGGTAACCTTAGAATTAGATAACTTACAGTTAATTTTTTAAAAAAAAGAAGTAAAAATACAGTTAGAATACTCTAAGTATCAAGTGGTCATATTCCCACTAATTGCCTAATCTGTTTACCCCACTTGACTGCTCTTTCTTTTCTGCCTGGCTCATCATAGGAAAGGCTGGCCCCTTTCCTTCTATGGTAAGCCTACTCTTACCTCACAGGCTTGCTAGAAGATCCTCACCCCACAGACTCCTTCTCTAATAGTGTCCTATTTCTTGCTTCTTACCCCTGTCTTCCTTAGGCTGTTATTTTGGAAATAGTCCCTTGCACAGTCTGTTTGACCTAGATATACCTTCTTAGAAAGACCATTCCATTGTTTCAGCCATGAAAATTCTTATAGCAAAATCCCAAAAGGGTACATTTCTAGAATTTTGTGACCACACTTTTTGTTGTTAATTTCTTCAAATTCCTGGAAGTCATGCTGGATCTTTTACTTGTTTTGTTCCTGATAGATATAGACGATATTCTTTTTAGATCACAAAGTCACTCTTTGTAGATTTTGTAATGTCACAGCACTCCCACTGTAGGCATAAGGTTATTGTATAATTCAAATGCTAATTTTTGTATCTCCAATATCTGGTTGCAATCCTTGTTCTGAGAATCTCCTGTCTCAGTGTTGTGTAAACACTGAACCCCAATTGTCCCCTGGTATGCCAATAAAGCAGCTTCCAGCTAATTGCTGAGCAGGGGAGAAGATAGGGCTGCACTTCCTGCCAGCCAGGGGAGGAGACGTTAGAAGAGGAAGTAAGGGATTCAGCTAGGAGCAGAGGTCTCAGAGACACCAGGAGAGAGGTGCCAGAGCAGAAAAGCTACAAAGTTTATCTCTGGGGTGTATGCTGGGAGGAAACCAAATTAGCTTAGGGAGTTAAGAATAGTGTAATAACTGACCAGTTCTCATGCTGTGAAGCTTGTTAAAATAATATAATGGACTCTCAATTATTTATGTGATAGCTGGGTTAAAAGAGAGATGGAGAAACAAGTAGTTTTATAAAAATAACCATAACATACGAGACCTCTTGTCTTCTGCTCTTTTATATTTGTGCCCACAATCATTCTTTAAGAACAATTTGCTGAAGAGTTTCTGAAGGGACACTCTGTCCATATGTGATCCTGTTTTCATGTACAAATATTCATAATGGGTTAGAAAATACTGATATTAGAAAGTTTACTATTCATTATAGACATTCAACTTGTTTTTTTAACTGTATCAATTAAATGGTAAAAAGAGATAGCCATGTGGTACACTAATACTTGGAAAAATGTGCTCACCAAAGACTGTGACTCTCATTAGTTGAAAGTGGATACAGTGGGTTTCCCTGTCTCTGATTGTTTCCCAATTATCTATCTTGTTTTCCTTCCCTAATTCTACAGGGATCATACTTTAACATCTGAGATACACATCACTTAAAGATGAAAGAATGAAAAAAGATATTCCTAGAACATAGACCTAAGAAGCAAGATGGTGTAGCTATTTTAATAGCTGAAAAAAATAGAGTTCAAACAAAACTAATGAGAAGATATAGGAAATGAAACTGTGTATTCATCAAAGGAAAAATCCTACAAGAGGATATTGTGATTCTTAACATCTGTGCACCAAACACAAGGACAACCAAGTTCATAAAGGAAGTCACATATTGCATTTACAAAGTGAGAGTGGGAGACTTCAACACTGGACTAAAATCAATAGACAGGTCATCCAGACAAAAACTAAATGGAGACATTCTGAGCTAACTGAAAAATGGGTAAGGATAGAAGTTAGAAAAGAAGTTAAAGACTTCCAAGAATTGAATGAAAATGAATATTGAGTATAACCAAACTTATGGGACACAATGAAAGCAGTTCTAAGATGCAATCTCCCAGCACTTATTAGAGAGATTTCATACTAGCAACTTAATAGCACCCCTGAAAGCTCTAGACCAAAATGCAGAAATCATACACAAAAGGTGTAGGTAGCAAGGAATAACCAAATGCAGTGAGGGATGAAATCAATAAAATAGAAACAGACAAACAATCAAGCCAATACAAGGAATGCATGGAACAAAGAGTTGATTCTTTGAGAAAGTCTGTAAGATTTATGAACCCTTGCCAAATTAACTAAAGGTAGAAAGAGAAGATACTAATTACAGAATTGGAGAAGAAAATGAGACATAATAACAGAAATTGAGGAAATACAGAAAATCATAAGAATGTATTTTAAAAACATGTATTACACCAAACCAAAAATAATCTGAAAGATATGGATAATTTTCTTGATGTATACCATCTACTCAATGAAATCAAGTTTAGATAAACAATATAGACCTATAACCCCTAGAAAAATAGATGTAATTTTGGAAAAAAATAGAAGTAAATAGTAATTAACAGTCTTCCAGCCAAGCAAAGTCCAGGACCTGATGGTTTTAGTGTAGATTTCTACCAGATTTTCAAGAAAAGAGTTAAAACAAATACTCTTCAAATTATTCCACAAAATAAAACAGAAAGAACATTGCCCAGTTCATTTTACAAGATCATAGTTACACGCATACCCAAACCACATAAATACCTAGTAAAGAAGAGAATTATAGACCAATTTCCCTTATGAATATCAATAAAGTACTTGAGAACCATGACAAACTCTCCTAGAAAAAAATTAGGTAAACTACATTTTCACAATAGCTTCAAATCATATAAAATATCTTGAGATAACTTTATTCAAGAAAGTGGAAGACTTTTTATAATAAAAGTTTTATGATATTGAAGAAAAATTTTGAATGATAGATCAGAATGATCTCCCATGCTCATGGATCTGTAAGATTAATATAGTAAAAATGGCCATCTTACAAAAAGAAATCTATGTATTCATCATAATTATCAGAACATCCCAACACAATTCTTCACAGATCATGAAACAATGAACTTCACCTTCATAGGCAAACACAAAAGCCCAGGTTAGCTAAAACAATCCTTAATTTTAAGGGAGCTACTGTAGTTATCAACATTCCTGAATTTAAATTATACTACAGAGATACAATAATAATAACAGCAAGGTACTATCACAAAAACAGACACAGTGATCAATGGAATTGAACCAAAGACACAGACATAAATCCATACATTTATGGACAACTAATTCTTGATTTTAAAAAATAAGAAAAAAACCTACTGGAAAGAGACAACATTTTTGACAAATAACACTAGTCAAACCAGGTGCTTGTCATGTAGAAAAATCCAAATAGACCCATACTTATCACACTACACAAAACTCAATTCCAAAGGTATCAAAGACCCTAACATAGAACTAGATAGAAGAGAAAGGTGGCAATAGTCTTGAAAACATTGGCACAGGAAAAGATTTTCTGAACAGTAGACCAACATCACAGGCACTGAAACCATTAATAAAAGGGACTTGATAAAACTGAAAGCTTCTACATGACAAAGGACACCCTCATTAAGGCAAAGCAGCAGTATGCAGTATGGGGAAAGTTATTTACCAATTGCATATTCAATAGAAGCTAATATCCAAAATGTACAATGTTCTCAAAAGCCCAACATCAAGAAAAATATTCCATGTAAGTCTTAGAAAACACATTAAATAAACAACGGAGTACAGAGCTAAACAGAATTCTGAAAAAGGGAAACTCAAATGTCTTAGAAATACTTAAAGAAATTTTTAGCACTCTTCATCACCAGGGAACTGTAAGCCAAAATACTTTGAGATTTCATTTTACACCAATCAGAATAACCAAGATCAATTAAAAAATGACCACTCATGCTGGCAAGGATGTTATGTAAAAGGAATATTCACCTACTGCTAGTGAGAGTGCAAACTTATATAGCTACTATGAAAATCTGAGTTGAAGAATGGGTAAAGAAACTGTGATACATTTACACCATGGAATACTAATCAGCTATTAAAAACAAGGAAATCCCAAAACTTGTGGACAAATAGATGGAACTAGAAATGATCATACTGAGTGAATTAACCCAGAAGCACAAAGACTCACATGGTATATACTCACTTAAAATTGAGCACTATCCCAAAAGGCATGTCCCATGAAAGTCTTCACTTACCAGGAGATTGGGATAGATGTGAGGACATCGTACTGGGACTCTAGGTAAGAGAAATATAGGAGATGGGGAAATAGAAGCACCCAGAGGGTCCTAGAAACTTACAAGAAGAACATTGTGACAGGTGGATCAGGGCCCAGAGCAATCTGCTCAAACTATTGCAGTAACCAAGGACAATACAAGTAGTAAACATTGAATCCCTACTCTGATCTACCTAATGGACAAGACATTCTCCACAGTTATGTGGAGAGCAGGGACTGACTCTGACATGAACTCTGGTGCCCCATATTTGACCACCTCCCCTTGGTGGGGAGGCCGGGTGTCACTCAAAGAAAGAATAAGCAGGCTACCAAGGTGAGACTTGATAGCCTATGACCATATAGAGAGGGAGGAGGTCTCCCTCAGTTTTAGACCTAGGGAAGGGGAAGAGAGTGAAAGCAGGAGGGATGGAGGAACAGGAAGATACAAGTGATGGGATAACAATTTAGTTGTAATCTGAATAAATTAATTAAATAATAAAAGGAAAATTTGTGTGACAGTTCTTCAGAAAAACGGGGAATCAATCTACCTCAATATCTAGCTATAACATTCTTTTTCTTCTGCACAATTGTCATTTGTATATAAGAAGGCTACTGACATTTTAAAGTTAATTTTGTATCCAGCCATTTTGCTGAAGGTGTTTATCAGCTGTAGGAAAGAGTTCTCTGGTGGAATTTTGGGGGTCACTTATGTACACTATCATATCATCTGAAAATAGGGATAATTTGATTTCCTCCTTTCCCATTTGTATCCCCTGATCTCCTTTTGTTGTCTTCTTGCTCTGGCCAGTACTTCAATAACTATGTTGAAGAGGTATGGAGCAAGCGGGCAGTCTTGCCTGGTCCCTCATTTTAGAGGAATTTCCTTGAGTATCTCCATTTGATTTGATGTTGGCTATTGGCTTGCTGTATATAGCCTTTATTATGTTTAGATATGTGCCTTGAATCCTTGCTCTCTCCAAAACTTTAAACATGAATGGGTGTTGGATTTTGTCAAATGCTTTTTATACATCTAAGGAGATGATCATGTTGATTTTTTTCTTTCAGTTTGTTTATATGGTGAATTACATTGATGGATTTCCATATATTAAACTATGCCTAGATGCCTGGAATAAAGCCTCCCTGGCCATGGTGAATGATATCTTTGATGTGTTCTTGTATTTGGCTTGTGAGTATTTTATTGAGTGTTTTTGTTTCAATGTTCATAAGGAAAATTGGTTTGAAATTCTCTTTTTCTCTTGGGTCTTTTTGATGTTTAGGTATCAATGTGATTGTGGCCTCATAGAATGAGTTTGGTAGTGTTCCACCCATTTCTATCTTTTGGAGTAGTTTGAAGAGTAACAATATTAGCTCTTCTTTGAAGGTCTGGTAGAATTCTGCCATGAAACCATCTGTTCCTCGGCTTTTTTTGTGTGTGTGGTTGGAAGACTATTAATGACTGCTTCTATTTCTGAGGGGAAATAGGACTATTTAGTTTGTTTATCTGACCTTGGTTCAATTTAGGCAAATGGAATCAGTCAAAAAATTGTCCATTTCCCTTAGATTTTAAATGTTATGGCATATATGCCTTTGAAGTAGGATCTTATGATTCTTTGTACTTCTTCAGTGTCTGTTGCTATGTTTCCCTTTTCATTTCTAATTTTGTTGATTTGGATAGTGTCTCTCTGCCTTTTAGTTAGTTTGGCTAGTGGTTTGTCTATCTTATTGATTTTCTCAAATAACCAGCTCCTGGTTTTGTTGATTCTTTGAATTGGTCTCTTTGTTTCTAATTTATTGATTTCAGCCCTGAATTTGATTATTTCCAGATGCCTACTCCTCTTGAGTATTTCTGCCTCTTTTTTTCTAGGGTTTCCAGGTGTGTTGTTAGGTTGTTTATATGGGATGTTTCCAATTTCTTTATAAAGGCACTTAATTATATGAATTTTCCTCTTAGCACTGCTTATATGTGTCCCACAAATTTGGGTGTGTTTTTCCTTCAATTTCCTTGAATTTCAGGAAGTCCTTACTTTCTTTCTTTATTTCTTCCTTAACCCAGGTGTCAGTAAGTAGAGAATTGTTTAGTTTCCATGTGTGTTTAGGCTTTTTGTTATTTCTGTTGTTGTTGAAGTCCAGCCTTATACTAATGGTGATCTGATAGGATACAAGGTATTATTTCAATCTTCTTGAATCTGTTGCAGCTTGCTTTGTGACCTACTATATGATCAATTATGGAGAAAGTTCCATAGGGTACTGAGAAGAAGGTATTATTAGATCCATTTGATTCATGACATTGGTTAGTGTAGTTATTTCTCGATTTAGTTTCTGTTTCTATGACCTATCTTTCAGTGAAAGCGAGGTGTTGAAGTCTCCCACTAGTTGTGTGGGGATCAATATGTCATTTAAGCTTTGTTACTAGTTCTTTTACAAATGGAGGGCCTTGTATTGGGAGTGTAGATGTTCAGAATTGTGATGTCATCTTGATTGTCTTTACCTTTGATGAGTATGAAGTGTCCTTCTTCATCCCTTTTAGTTAATGTTGGTTGTAAGTCTATTTTGTTAGATATTAAAATGGCTACCCCAGCTTATTTCTTGTGTCCATTTGCTTGGGATATCTTTTTCCAGCCTTTTACCCCAAGGTAATGTCTAGCTTTGTGGCTGAAATGTGTTTCTTTAATGCAGAAGAATGTTGGATCATGTTTTTGCATCCATTCAGCTAGTCTGTGTCTTCCTATTGGAGAATTGAGACTACTGATATTGTGAGATATTAATGACCAATGACTGTTAAGTCCCTTGATTTTGATGTTGGTTGCAGTAGAGAGTTTGTGTGGTTGTGTTTTTGTGAAGGGGTAGTTACCTACTTCTGTGTAATTTTGGTGGTAGCTTGTCCCTTTGGGGTAGAGTTTTTCTTCTAGTAATTTCTGTAAAGCTGGCTTTGTGGATAAGTACTCTTTGAATTTGTTTTTGTAATGGAATATCTTGTTTTCTCCATCAATGGTTATTGATAGTTTCACTGGGTATAGTAGTCTGGCCTAGCATCTGTGGTCTCTTAGGGTTTTCAGGATCCCTGTCCAGACCCTTCTAGCTTTTATAATCTCTGCTGAGAAGTTGGTTATAATTCTGATAGGTTTGCCATTATATGTTACTTAGCCTTTTCCTGTTGCCACTTTTAATAATTTTTCTTTGTTCTGTATATTTTGTGTTTTGGTTATTGTGTGATGGAATGTTTTTCTTTTCTGGTCTATTCTATTTGGTGTTCTGTAGGCCTATTGTATGTTTATAAACATCTCCTTCTTTATATTGGGGGAATTTTCTATGATTTTGTTGAAAATATTTTCTGGGCCTTACAATCTGGCATCTTCTCTCTCCTCAATGCCTATTATCCTCAGGTTTCATCTTTTCATGGTGTCCTTGATTTCTTGGATGTTTTGTGTCAGGAATTTTTCATTTAGCATTTTCTGTGATGGTTGCTTCAAGACCTACAATTGTATCTTCTAGTCCCAAGATTTGTTCCTCCATCTCTAGGATTCTCTTAGAGAAGCTCACCTCTGTGTTGTTTGCTGTCTTCTCTAAGCTTTCTCTTTCCGGTAGTGTCTTCAGTCTGAGATCACACAGCTGTTGCTGTGTGTCCCCAGTTCTGTGAGTGGGCAACGTGTCCACAGCCGTCTGGCCCCCATGTGGCATCTAGGCTTTCTGTGGACTTGCATGGGGTGGGTGGTGGTAGGGTCGGAGGACTCATCCATCCATTTCCCTGAGATTTCCCTAGGCCCCGATCTCTGATGCTGCCTTGCCAGGATTTCCATCCCAAATACTGAGTTCATGCTGCCAAACAAGGCCACAGTTTGCAGCTCGCAGCTCACAGGCAGGGTCCTGTCCAGGTGCTGGTGACTGGGTTGCCATTGGAAGAGTCTCCAGTCTCAGACCATGACATGGCTGTGGAATGTGCCTACAGCTGTCTGGGCCCCTGGGTGACACCTGGGCTTTCTGTGGACTGGCGTGGGGTGAGTGGGGGTATCTGAGCGTCATTCTACCCATTTCCCTGAGATTTCCCTAGGCCAGGAGCTCTGATGCTGCCTTGCCATTATTTCAGTCCCAAATACATAGTTTGCTCTGCCAAGCAAGGCTCACTGCTCACAGCTTGCAGGCAGGGTCCTGTCCAGGCTCTTGGAACTGGTCTGCTGTCATCTGTGGGTGCTGGATGACCAGAGGTCTGACTCACCCATGGTCCACACTGTGTGGATTCCTCTCAGCCAGCTCCTGTGGTCTGTGGCTCCTGGTAGTATCTGTGGTCTCTTCCCTGCAGATAAGACACTGATTGTCGTTGTCACTGCCATCTTGGCTCCCTCTCTTAAACTCTTTACTTGAGTGTTCCTTTCTAATTCTGCCTCCATTAGTCAACTCGGATATACCATTCTTAAGGATATACTCAAAGGATACTTCATCCTTCCAAATAGACACTCTCTCAACCAGATTAATTACTACTCTATTCATAATAGACAAAAATTCAAAACAATGTATATGTCCATCAATAGATGAATAGATACAGAAAATGTGGCATCTTTATACAACATACTTTTATGCAGCTATTAAAGAAATGAAATAATGAAACTTACCAGTAAGTAGATGGAACTAGTACAAACCATTCTGAGTGAGGTGCCTCATACAAAGAAAGAAAAACATGGTATGCATTTCCACTTATATGTGTATGTTAGCAGTTAAGTCATTGCCAAACAAGGTATGGAAAGTAAGGGGTTGGGTGAGGGATTGATATCCCTAGGAAGGGGAAATAAATAAAATAAATAGTTATGGGTGGACAAAGTGGGGGACTAGAATGGGAAGATCAAGCAGGGAGGAGGAAGGATGAGGGTATTGATGGAATGAATGTGGGGAAGGACAGCTAAAACTAAGTTCCATTGGAGGCAGGTTATAGAAACTTATACAGTAGAAGGTTCTCAAATATATGCATTTATGAAGTTGATGATATAAATCAAATTATCAAAATAGAAAGACAGAAACCCAACTGGACATCTTTGTTACCAAATAAAGTTTCTAATACTGGCATTGTGTTACATCTAATAAAATTCTTGGCCAAATGGGTCCCATAGAAACCCCAAACAACCTATATTTTTGGTAAGGCTATTAGTGGTTCTCCACAAAATGACAGTAAGACTGTATTATTGAAGAACACATCATTTAACATGGAGAAATTAAGCTTATGCCCACATTAAACATTAACCCTTATGATCTGGAGTCTTTGGTACAGGAAGTTACTCTGCATGCTACCCAAGGAGAAATATAAACACCAATCCAGCCCCAAACCCTGCCCTACCTTGCTAGTGCAATGGTAGCATAAAGCTTGTGAGAGTAACCAACTAAAGCCTACTTCATAAGATGGAACCCATACTCAATACTATCAGTGGCTAAGAACTTGAGATTAGATAGGCCAGTGGCCTAGAGGAAAACAAAATACTACTGTTCTGATAACGGAATGTAGCAATGAAATAACCCCCTCCTCCCCGATTGAGATTCTGGAACACTCATAGTTTATTCCTTGTTCACCCATTATCACAGAGAGAGCTCCAAAGGATTAGAAAAAATAGAGAGACCCACAGCTACACAATATGAAGAAAGTGGAAGACCTTGAACACTCAGCCCTAAAAAGAATGTGTTCTACCAAATTCTTTCCCTCAGGGCTTAGTGAACTCTGAAGAAGAGGAGGCAGAAAGAGTATAAAATCCAGAAGGGATGTAGGACATCAAGGCCTCCCAGACACAACAAGGCTGATGCACATATGAATCCTCAGAGACTGTGGCAATATGCACATGTCCTGCATGGCTGTGCAGAAAATGGTGTCTGGGAGCTAAAAACAGAAGTAGACACATTCATCTATCCTTAATCTAGAAGCTATATCCCAACTATAGCTACTTGCAAATCAAGAATTTATTTTCTCCATGGGCGTTTCACCAAGGAAGCAAACCACTCTTAAGGGTAGGCCCAATGCTAGGTAGTAGATGTAGATGGCTAACACAGAGCAAACTCAATGTCCTCTTTGATGGTTCTTTGTCTCATAATGTTAAACCAAGGAGCCTTTTTTTAACCCTTAACCTTTTGACATTACACTACACACACACACACACACACACACACACACACACACACACACACACA
>OU015747.1:82063305-82073424 GCA_907169655.1 Acomys percivali | reverse complement strand
ACACACACACACACACACACACACACACACACACACACACACACACACGCTTCAAGATTGTGTTTTTATGGAATTTCTGTCGTCCCAAATGTGTATCACTACATCTATATGTGTTTCTTGTGCCTTTTCTTTTACTCTCCTTCTTGCTTGTTTGTTTTTGTATTATTCCATTTTGTTTGATTTTGTTTTCTTATTGTAGTTTATTGTTATTTCTTACATTCATGTTTGTTTTCTGAAAAAGAGACAGAAAGGTGTGAAGCTGGGTGGGAAGAGTGATGGGGAAGAACAGGGAGAAGTAGGAGGAAGAAAACACATAATTAGAATATGTTGTGTGGAAAAAAATCCATTTTCAATAAAAAGAAAAAATGTTCTACATCCACTTTAGAACAATTGTAACTCATTTTTAAAATTTATAGTGTGACATCTAAAACCTCAAAATTATATTTTTAATGTGCCAGAATACCATTACATATAGTATAATGCTTAATGAGGTTATACATATGTATTTCCTCAAATATCTCCTGTTTATTTTTGAGAAAACACCATTAACCTTTCTTACATGCAGTAGTAGTGAATCTAGCATGAAATATCTAAACTTCTCACTCCTAGCTAATCATAATCAAGGATGATTCTCAGCATCAACCCTGCTCTTCTTTCTATGGAATTGTGGGTAGAATCTCCATTGTTTGTCTATGTAAGATTTCCCTAACTGCAATGTGATATCCTTACATTGTCATTTTGTTGAATGATTATTCATATTTTAATAAATCAGTGGTTACTCTTTGACCAGCTTTATACACAAATAACAACACAGAGAAACTAGGATATATTTAATTAGCCTAGAGCACAGTACTGAGCAATAATTACTCCATCCTAAACCTCCAAACTAATATAGCTTTCTCCCATTCAGATTTCCCACATTATACTTGCTTTTTACTCATCTCGTAGGTCTGGCTCATTCCTCCTAGTGTTTTCTCAACCCTCTCCATGTGCATCCTTCATGTCTTTCATGCTCTATCTCAACCCTATAATAGGCTGCTCCACCCTATTCTCTGCACTGCTCAGCATTGGCTGGCTGGCTTTTATTGGCAATAGAGAGAAGACAAATGGTTGCACGTTTACACAAACTTGAGACTGGAGATATTTAGAATAAACATCAGAATGCAATATTTTATTGAAACCAGGTAGTGAGATAGAGAAATAAGCATTTGAATAAACACAATAAACTATACACAGTCCACGAGAACATTATGCCAACACCATTTGTTGAAAAGTGAGATATCAGAAGCATGTTTTTTTTTCATCTTGACTATCAACCATACACAGAAAGGGCAATGTGGAAGCTGCAGTAACTTGGGCTCTGTAGGATATGTTCATGTGGTCTCTAACTTTTATTTGGAGGGACTGTGTTAGAATTCATCTTTCAGGATAGAATCTCATTGAAATTTCAATAATTTTTCTTTGCCTATATGAGATACACAAGAAGCAGCAGCAGGTGAGTTGCTTCACAAAATAAGCTTGTGAAACTTGGTCACTTGTTGGTGTCTATCATGGTAGAATGGATGTCTGTTTCTGTCTTTTCTGGAAAATGTAACAAAACAGAAGCTAGCAAGTACTGGAGACTAGTTAGGGATGGCAAAGGGTGCTGATGTTAATAATAGCACTTATCACTTAAGTTGTAGTATGTGAATGGCGGTGGTGGTGGTGGTGATGGTGGTGGTGGTGTGTGTGTATGTATGTGTGTGTGTGTGTGGTGGATGCACCTTTAGTAGAGTTGATGAATGCAGTTAGCTTGGGCATCATTAAAAAAAATAAAACCTTTAGTAGAACCTTGATGCAAACTTTTGTCCAAGCTATTTCAATACAGTTTTTATGAATCTGCAAAAAGAATGATTGACATTATCTTCAAGAAGCCACATCCTCGTAAGACAAAAACTATTGTCTTACTTAACATAACTGAATTTTCTGTGTAGGGCCCACCATATGGAGGGCATTAGATAGTGTTTGTATATATCTGTATTACTCTTCACAGAAGATGAATAGAGGCTTTGGGGAGCACTGGAAAATTGTGTGTCATCTGTTTATAGCATTCTTGTGCTGGAACCCTTGGACTTAAGCTGTTTGATTCTGTAATGAGTTGCAGGTGTTGAGAGAGGAATGGGCCTGCCTCTTTTTAATTGCTTGACACACAGTGAATCTGCAGAAGAGACACCAGTGCCAGAAAGATGTGCCTTAAGCACCTAGCAACTTGCAATTTTCTCACCCACAAATTGAGGCTGGATTCTTTTAAGAGGTTTGCAAGAGACTGGGGAGATGGCTCAGTGATTAGAGCATACACTATTCAAGTGTGAAGAACAAAGTTCAGGTCCCTAGCACCCACATAAATACCAAGTGGGTTTGATAACCAGCCTGTGATTCCAGACCTGGAAGGCAGAGACAGGACAAGAGTATCACATAACAATTTGGCTAGCAAAACTAGCCATTGGAAAGCTTTGGTTTCATTCAGGTACCCTTCCCCAATCAACAAAGTGGATTACTCAACCAAGAACAACTCCAGATGTCAGTCCTGGTCTTCTGTAGGCATTTGTGCACATGCATGTATCCAACACACACACACACACACACACACACACACACACACACACATACACACACACATACACACACACACTCACCCATGTTTGATCACGCATTTGCATACACATACATACACACATGAAAATGGGGAAAGTTAAAAGATAAAAAGAATATGGATTCCCCTCTTATATAAATAGTTCTAAGAATATTACCTCTTGGGATAAACTCTGGCTTAATTTTGTGAATACAATGAAACAACAAGAGAATTCAAAGAACAAGGGCCTTGGTTGAAGAGGGTCCCAGGTTACAGTCCTAGTATATCCATAATAGCTGTGTACCTTTAAATAAGCTGCTAAACTTTCATGTCTCAATTTAAGTAGCTAACCTTTCAGGCTTGTTAATTATTTACTACTGACACAATCCATTGCATAAGTACTCCAAAGGAGGGTCAGGAGCTCAAGACCAATCTCTGTCATTTAGCCACTTTGAGACCAGCTTGGAAAATATTTAAAAATTAAATAATTTTAGGGCATGACTCAGTTGGTTAAGTGCTTGCTGTGGAAGAATTAGAACCCAAGTTTCACCCATAGAAACTTTAAAAAATGTTGGATACTGTGGTCCACACCTATAATCCTTGATCTGGGCATGCAGAAATCGTAGATCCCTGGACTATGCTGGCCAGCTAGCATAGACTGCTTGGCAAGTTCCAGATCAGTGTGAGAGCCTATCTCAAAAGAATACTGTGACATGCATCCTGGGAAATGATACCTGAGTATGACCTTTGGCCTCCATATGCATGAACACTCAAGTGGGTATACAGCTACACTTGTGTACCCCCACCACATACACATACATTAAACCAGATACAAAGCATACAAAAAAGTAAAGTCCATCATTGCATTTAGTGGAGGCCAGAGGCCAGTATGGGTCCTTAATCACAGGTATCCCATCATCAGGGACCTTTCAAGTAAAAGACTTGATCCCTTCTTTAGCTTCTCATACAATGAAAGGGAAATTATAAAACTCAGCAATGTACCTCAACAAGTTTTCTCATAGTTATTATGCATGCTCACATTTGAGAACTCTAGTGGGTTTTATAGATCTTGGAAAGATACTGTTAAAGGGCTGGAGATAGGGATCATCTGTAGAGGAAGTTTTGTTTTCTTTAAAAACTCAGTTATGTTATGTAAATATATTTTTGTTTTAATCCTAAATGTGGGATTTGGGACTGCCTTAGTTTATCCACAGCTGATAACAGCCTTGAGCAGATCAGAGAGGGGTATGGTCTTTGCCAGCTGGACTTAATGGAATTGTGAGGACTCTAAGAGGACATAAATATTAGAGCCCAGAGAGGAAGTAGGGCTTTGAAGAGAAGGACAGAGGAAGAAGAAGGTTGCTTGTTCATCGTGCTGAGTTAGCAGTTTGCTATTGCTGGACTGCTGAAGATCCTGATGATTAATATTGGTATTTCTCAAAGAACCAGAAGACCCTAAACACCTGCAACTATGTCTAAAGAGGTCTACAAACTCTTTCCCTTCTAATCTTTTCTCCTACCTAGGATCTGGGTTTGGAAGGAAGGTAGAGGCATAAGGAATCCCAAATAAAATAGAGTTTAAAAACTAGTGACACAGTTCATCAATTAAGAGCATTCTCTGCTCTTGTAGAGGACCCATGTTCAATTCACAGCACCCACATCAGGAAGCTCCAACAATCTGTATCTTCAGCATCAGTGAATCTGATGACCTCTTCTAGTCTCCATGGGTGTCTGAACTGATGTACACCTAAAAAATTAAATAAAATTAACATTTGAAAAATGACTGTAAGAATGAGTAAAAAGGATCTAGAATTCAAAATACTAAATAAATACAGTAAATCCAAAGTCAATGTGGTGGCCCTATCTAGAAAAAATGAGTCAATGAGCAGAAAAGACCAGGAAACTCTTATCTCAAGGAGGACAGTGAGATTCTAGGAAGTAAGCTAAGTATCTCTGGTAGGAACTGTAGTGATGATAAACTTGGAAATTCTAGTGCCATTTTGCCTCCTCAGAAAAGCAGCTCATTTCTCTTCTTATCATCATTACTGTCAAATCTGCTGAGGCTGTTGACAAACCCCCTGCCCCCTAATAAATGACACTTGGGCTTAATTGGAAATTTTAAGACAGCTTCTCATGTGTCCCAGGTGTCTTTGTCAGTGTTCATGTGCTATGAAGAGACACTATGGCCATACAACTGTTATAAGAGGAAAACATTTAACTGGGGCTGACTTAGAGTTTCAAAGGTTTGGTCCCTTGTCATCATGGCGGGAAGCATGGCAATACACAGGCAGCGATGGTACTGAAGAAGTAGCTGAGAATTCTACATCTGTATCTCCAGCAGCAGGAAAAGAAAGACATATGAGCCTATGGGCGACATTGTTTTTCAAACCACCACACTAGGCTTGCCACCATCCAAGTTTATGCAGTCCTGATGATAAAATTCAGGGCTTTGTGTATGTTAAGAATGTATTGTACCCACTGAGTTGTAGTCCCATACCTGAAGTATTTGACACTTAAGCATAAACTTTTACAATTGTTTAAATATTATACATTTCTATCTAAAATAATGCTTAGTCTTTTATACTATGATAGAATTACTATGTATTATCCCTGAAGGAATGTTATTATTATGTATTATCCCTGAAGGATAATTATTATTATGTTATAATTATTTAGAGAATATTTAGCCATGTTTCAATTGTTTCTTTGGAAAATATGAATATGTTATACATGTAAGACTTTATAACATGGCAGTCTTTTCAATATTAATAAATCACCTAGATTTATACAGCTTGTTATAGGTTACAACATATTTCTATGTATTGTTGAATCTATGTCCTAATTTATCTATAGTCTATTACTTACTATCTATCATCTATCTACCCCTCATATATTTATCTTCTATCTATATCTGTCTGTCTATCTGTCTGAATGTTTAGTCACTCACTGTGATGCCCACTCACTACAGATCAAGAAATTGTCATGGGTTAAACATTTCCCAGTGTCTTTGAGAATATGGTTTAAGTGTGTAAAGTTGAAACCACTGCTATTTAGGTACCAAGGAAACTATAAGGGTCTGTCATTGCAATACAAGGTTCTCTGGCTCTAGTAAAGATAGGAATGACACACAATCTTGTTCATGCTCAGCCTGAGGGAATGATTTGTACAGTTAGCTGGGGTGCCGTCCACACCTCCTGGAAATGCTCCAGTCACATAATTATATTTTGCCTCTTAACATTAGGTTTCGACTTTCTAATTGAATAATGCTCCATTTCATCAGGCTCATTTTAGAGAGTCTCTCCTTTCATTTCAAGAGATTAAATAACACCCATCCGTCACAACCCTGAGAGGAGGAGGTGCTATATGAGTCAAGCATCTCCCCAGAATTAAGTCTGAGGTCAAGAGAAAGTGACCAGGATGAGGGTAAGAAACCCCACAAGTGGTCTCTTCCACCACTTCCACTGTGCCCAGAGTTACCAGTTTCTCCAAAGCAAGTGACAGAGAATTGATTGTCCCAAAGGGCAGCACATCCCAGGGGGCTGCCTGTTCGATAGGAAAGGAGAAACTGCAATGCCAGGTGTGTGTGTGTGTGTGTGTGTGTGTGTGTGTGTGTGTGTGTATGTGTGTGTGTGTGTGTGTGTCCCTCTATGAGCCAGGAGATAGTTAAATGTCCTGCTCTATGATCCCATTCCCTTGAGACAGGGTGTATTATTGAACTGGGAGCCAGGCTTGCAGTCAACAAGATCTAATAATGATCCACCTATCTCTGCCCTCCTCCACAATGCTAGGGCTATAGGTACATCTTTTAAAATGTGGGTCCTGAGCTCAAGTCCTTATGTCTATGCAGAAAGTGTTCTTACCCACTGAACCATCCCCCAAGCCCTCTTCATATTTTCTAAGCAATATGTATGAATGAAAAAAAATTCTATTCTTTAAGAACAACATTGTTAGTGGATGCTGTGGGTATCTTCCTTCACAGCTTCTGTGTGAAAGTTTAGACCCTCTTGGCTCACTCTATTAATTATGTTCTATCACTCACTCTGTAGAAGATATGAGAAAATCTGAAACTACAGTCCATATATGGACCTAGCCTGTAAAGTACACGAGGCCGACTAACAGGTCCTGCCTTCTGCTCAGATAGCCAAGCTTCCCTAAAGCCACATCCTACATGATATAAAATCAATACAGAGGTCAAGATCCTCAAGAGGTTTAAGAGTCAGTCAGATGGCAAGAATGATAACCTTGGCTGGACAGCTGCTGTAACTGCATCCAGCATGTTACTGCCTGGATAGCTCCAATGCAGAACTAGCTGTTTAAAAGACACCTCAATTCAAGTGTATGGGCATAAAGAGAAAAAAAATCCAAAATTTAAAGATACATCTATACTAATTGTAGAGGAACTACACAGATGCTTGTTAATGCAGGACCCAGTAGTACTCATTCTTATCATGGCAATATATTGTGCCATGCACAACCTACATGTTTGTATATGTGATGGACTGTGAATAAAAAATACAGACACTCTTCAATCGAATTATTTATATCCCCTATTATACCTGTCCATGTTTGGACATTTGCTTGTAGCTCAACTAGATATCTATTTAGGGATTTTTTTCTCTTTTTGATTTTATTACCATTTTTGTTTCTGTTCTTAGCACAAAGACAAACCATTTCTACTCTCAACTTTTTAAATAGTATTTAAATTTTTCTTTTCAACATGTATACATTTATACAATGAATTCTGGTCATAGCTATCCACAACTAACTCCCTTCAACCCTGCCTACTGCCCCCACCTCATTTCCTGCACAATTTCATGTGCTCCAGGTTTGTTATTAATAACCCCCATGAGTCCAGTTAGTACTGTCCATATGTGTATGGTTGTGTGACCATCCACTGGGGCAGCCTACAAGTAACCACATCTTCAAATGAGAGTGATCTTCCTTCCTTCCTTCCTTCCTTCCTTCCTTCCTTCCTTCCTTCCTTCCTTCCTTCCTTCCTTCTTCCTTCACCACCTGGCAATAGCTCTCCAGCAAAGGGTAAGGCCTTAGGGCCCCTCCTGTAGTTTTACTAAGAATGTTGACTAAGTTGATCTTGGGTCAGTCTTGTGCAAGTAAGGACAGCCACTGTGATCTGATGTAGGCAACAGTCACATCATGCTCATAAGTCAGCATTTTCTGCCCTGGGTGGTAATAGTTGCTTACTCTTAGCATTTTGAATGAATATGAGTTTCTTCATTAACCACTGTGAATCTGCAAAAACCAACCAACTACAAGAACAGCAACAGAAGCCAACCTTCTTTGACCAAAGGTGAAATGAAATTTGTTTTATGGATATAAATTTATTCATATAAGTTTATAGGACAGTTTGTTAGCCATTTAACAAATGTGGACACTTAAAAAACCAACAACAGATTCCTACCTAGAGCCTGTGATCTACCAAGACATGTACTTTTGAGCAGGTTTACAGCACCAGGCACGAAACTATATACTCAACTTCTTTATGACTCTCTAGTCTTATTAATAACAATCTTAATCATTTTGGTTGAAGTTCCAATGGAGAGAAAAACATGAGTTCTAATGACTACTTCCTATGCTCATTCCTCTCTCATCATTGCAACAGTGTCTGACAAATCCCTCACAAGGAGGAGAGAGTCATTTGACCCATGGTTCTGTTTGCTTGTTTTTCCATAGAATTTAGTCTGTGGACAGTTTGGAAAGAATGTTATGGAGGTGGGGCCTTATAGCAAAGCTTTTTATTCATGGTCTATATGAAACAGGAAATGTATGGCCTGGAGAGAAGATAGCACCCATAGCCCAGCTCCCATGAGCTGCTTCCCCCAGCTAGACCACAGCTTTTAGGTCTCTTTTATCTCATTGCTGAATCCTTGAAATGAATCCACCAATGAGTTCAACTACAGATTAGGATAAAGCCTTCATAGCTCAGTCATCTCTGGACTTGCCACCCTATGATCACCTAGAAGTTTGCTTCACTAATTTTCCCATACATTTTTTGCTTTAGTCAAGCTATTGATCAAAATTCAGTATCAGAATCATTTATGTTTGGAGCTGGGGGATGGTTCAATCTTCAAAGTGATTGCCCCACAAACATGACCTGAGGTCACTGTACAGAATCCATGTGAACACATCTAGGAATCGTCATACATTCTATACTTCAAATCATGGGTCAGCCAGCCTAGCCTGCTTGCTAGGTCTCTGGCCAATGAGAGAACTCATCTCAAAGAACAAGGTGTATGCTGCTGGAGAGGTGGCAGCCAAAGTTGTTCTTCGATCTATATATATACATGAGAAAGAGAGAGGGGAGGGGGAGGGAGGGAGGGGCAAAGAGGGAGGGGCAATGTTGTAAACATTTGGGGATTTTTGTTGTTTTTATGACAAAAATTTCATTTTTCTGTTCTCTCCTTGATAACTTGGGACTAGTTCCCATGATATACTTGAAGCATTAGAGGACTTCATCAAATAATACACATGCCTTGACACATCACTCCTTCCCCATCTTCAAGCTGGAATTTCTGTTATGACTTCTGTCTTCTGAGCCTCCAAGTATCTGTATTTAAACCACTCTTTCCCTACTCTTGGTGTTTCAGTCACCCTAACTTCCATGGGACTTCTTGGTTACACACCTCCACATTTAAGTAGTTCTCCAACCTACTCCTTGAAGTACAGGCTGAACAGAGATATTTATTATTTGAAGGAGGCCCTTTGCAGACATTGGAGAGATCTTTGGAATATAATATATTTGAACATGAGGTGACCTAAACCAAATGGTAGGAGGTGACATGGATGGTAATTCAGTGCATTATATTAGGATGTACAGATAGTCATTTTATGACTCCAGGTCAAAATGTAGCATTTTGTAAAATCAAGGAATGTGTGTGCATTGTTCATTTACATCAACACTCACTTCCCAAAGACCTATATGTAGTTATTTTTCTAAATCCCCCAAAAGGAAGATTAATTATTTTCTTAATGCCTTGTAGCTTTCAAACACTTCTCCTTTAACAATTAAAGCTTCATACTATTATGTGGGAAATAGTTTCTTTCCTACTGGACAGAAACTGTCTCAGAAGGAAGAGTCTATGTATATGTATATATATATATATATATATATATATATATATATATATATATATATATATATATATATGTGTGTGTGTGTGTGTGTGTGTGTGTTCAAGTGGGTACATGTGTACATATGTATAGAAGTTAGAGTTCAACTTCAGTGGTCATTCTTCATGGACTGCCCACCTTGGTCATTGAGACAGTGTTTGTCAGTGGCCTAGAACTCACCAAGAAGTAAAGACTAAAAAAATTGGTTGACCACTGAGCCTCAGGGATTTAGTTGTGTCAGCCTGTCTTTATCCCTGATGTTACAAGTGCACACCATTGCACCTTGGAGCACTCTCTTCCTCTCTCTCTCTCTCTCTCTCTGTACAGACACATACACACACACACACACACACACACACACACACACACACACACACACA
>OU015747.1:82027263-82047458 GCA_907169655.1 Acomys percivali | reverse complement strand
TTCTTTCTTTCTTTCTTTCTTTCTTTCTTTCTTTCTTTCTTTCTTTCTTTCTTTCTTTCTTAGGTAAGGTTGAAGGAGAGAAACCTGTTCTTTAGGATCCCAATTGTGGGATCGGAATGGTCTCCTGAGAGAACAGGTGATGTTAATTCACTAGAAGCACAACCACCTCTTGCAGGAGCTTAATTGTTGCCAGCTGAAAAGATCCCGTGAACAGACTCTTGGAGGAGATATATAAATGAGCCCAGAACTAGCAGTGGGGTGGATTGGAGACTTGGGATAGATTTGGCTGTTAATCGCTGCCCTTCAAGACACTCCTAGAGAAAACCGCTTGAGGGAAGGCTTCAGAGGTCCGGCTCCTGCTGAGGCTCTGGGGTCTGGTTACCCCAGGTTCCAGTGGACGAAATCCTGCAGCTCCCGACTGGAGAATCGGAGAATCGTTCCTCAGAACTGATATCCTTAAGGTTTTGTTATTGTGTCCTTTAATCTTCATTTCCTACTGTTTTGGTTAATTGGGTTATAATTGACGTAGGCTCAGTCATTAAGTTGTTAATAAAATATTTTGGTTAAGAAAGTTGAGTCTACATAAGGTAGTCTGGCCTCAAAGTCTATCTAGTTTGATTGACTTAAACTCCTAATCCTCTGTCCTTCATCTCCCAGTCCTGGAATTACAGGCATGCATCACCAAACTCCATCTTATTTAGGCCTGAGCTGGGATTCTTGGGTTCTAGGCAAACACTCCCTTGGTTTTGCTACATCCCCAGCCTGAGTGACAAAGCTTTTTAAAATTAAATTTCCACTTCCTGAGGCTTAAGGCCCTTAATCCAGGATGGGGAGGGGCATGTCTCATTGGACTGGCTTGTTCCTTCTTAGCACATTAAATATAATGAGCTTTCTCAGTCAGGAAACACCAGTCCTAGCGGGTGTGGCATTGCATCAGGATTCTTCCTTTCCTCATTTTTTTATGATTTCGCTGTGAGTCCAGCTGCCCACCCCCACTTTGCCTTGATGTTCTCCTTTTAGGTTTTACAGTGTCCTGAGATTCTTTCTTAGATCTTTCTGGTAATCATGATACTGTCTGCCTTGTTTGCTGGGACAGGGTCTTTAGCTCACCTGGGGCTGTCTAGTTTGGCCATGCTGACTGGGTGGAGAGCCCCATACCCTCCTGTCGCTGCACCTGCAGGAACAGGATTGCCAACCCATGCTGCTGGCTTCAGGGGAGTCAAACTCTAGTCTTTTTTTTCTTGCATGGCAAGCACTTTGACAGCTGAGCTATCCCCCACCACCAACTCATACATTTTTAATGTTTACAACTGGTCTTTTGGAAAATATTAGTTGATTGACTAATTTAGATCTGCTGAATGTCGACAGCTTTAATTACAACATGAAAAAAATGAAGGCTTTTGATACCATCCCAATTCTCACTGGACAAATCTCAAAGAATTGTAAAGTTGCTACACATGCAACAGCAGCAAGTTTGCAGAATTCTGCAAGTCCCAACTTCTCTAGTGGTGATACCTACTGTTCAATTCCCCCCATTTTAGTGACAGCTTCTGTTGGTTCCTTTTAGAGAGTAAACTTCTTTAACATCCAAGTCTAAATTGCCACAGTTTGTCTTTCATTGTTCATTCCAGAAGAAAATTCTATTCCATTGAAAGGCAGCTTTTGAATGGACAAGTTAATTGCACAGCCATTGTCCTCTGATTAGTAATAGAAGTCCTTTATGTGCTTTTCCGTTACCTTTGTGATGAGGTTCCATTGATGAGCATATCTGCAGAAACACTACTAGAAAATACACACACGGAGTAAATATTTTGTAATCTTCAAGTCTGAGCATACCTTTATTCTCTCTTCTTACTTGACTGCTAGTTTGGCTAACCATCAAACTGTATAATAGAAATAATTTTCCTTGAATGTGTTGTCTCAACAAGGCTTCCAGCTTCCAGATTTGCTGGTGAGAAGCTCATGGCTACACTGATTTTCCACTGCTCATATATAATTGTTTGAGTCAGCTGTCTGTTGCTCTGACAAAATCCCCAGGGAAGATCGACTTATAAAACCTAAAATGAGGTTCATCTCACAGTGTTTGAAGACTCACGTCATAATGCCTCACTGACAGGGATCTCTGGCCAAACTGTATATCATAGAATATGTGACAAAGGAGATTTGCTTATGCATGACTGTTGAGAAAAAGACTGGGAGGAACAGAAAGAGGAGAGGGATAAAGAGACGCTGTGAGGAAGAAGGAGCAGACCAGATTCCCCTTGTCTCTAGTAATCTTTCTTCCTTCCATTTGTCCGTCTCTTGGATTTGCCTCACCATAGTGCCACAGGCTGAGTGACCCCTTGACACCGACCTCTGGGGAGGGGTGTGTTCAGAGCCCAGTTACAGCAAGGACACTGATATTTTCCCCCATTAACAGCTTTGGCAAATTTGTCTCCACCATTCTGAATCTGTGTTATAGTAATATGTCCCAATCTGGTCTAATTTTACTTTTTGAATTGGGTATTTAGTAGTCAGTTTTAATTAGAAAATTACAGCTCTTTCATTTTCAGAAATTTTCAAGAATGATTTGATCAGTCATTTCATCCTTCTTGTCCTTCATTCCATTTTAAAGGTGGTGTGTGTGTGTGTGTGTGTGTGTGTGTGTGTGTATATATATATCAGTGCCTCTCCCAGTGAGTGTTCTAATTTCCCAATTTTTTTATGTTTATGTTTTTTTATTAATTTATTCATATTACATCTCAATTGTTAGCCCATCCCTTGTATCCTCCCTTTCTTTCCTCCCTCCTGCTTCCCCCCCTACTCCTCTCCCCTATGTCTGTTACTGAGGGGGACCTCCTCCCCCTGTATATGCTCCTAGGGTATCGAGTCTCTTCTTGGTGACCTATTATCCTTCCTCTGAGTGCCACCAGGCCTCCCCATCCAAGGGACATGGTCCAATATGGGGCACCAGAGTTTGGGTGAAAGTCAGATCTCCTTCTCCACTTAACGGTGGAGAAAGTCCTGTCCATCGGCTAGACTGGGTAGGGGTTCGAAGTTTACTGCCTATATTTTCCTTGGCTGGTGCCATAGTTTGAGGAGGACCCCAGGGCCCAGACCTGCCTGTAGTTTTCCAGGACCCTCTGGATCCTTCTATTTCCTCATTCTCCCAGGCTTCTCACACCTAAAGTCTCAATAGGATGTCCTCCCTTCTGACCCACTTTCCTGGTAGGTAAAGTTTTTCATGGGGGCTTACCCCTTGGACTAGTGTCTCGATATAAGTGAGTATATACCATTTGACTCTTTTTGCTTCTGGGTGAACTCACTCATTATGATAATTTCTAGTTCAATTCATTTGTCCACAAATTTCGGAAATTCCTTGTTTTTAATAGCTGAGTGGTATTCCATAGTGTAAATATACCACAGTTTCTTTATCTATTCTTCTACTGAGGGACACTTAGGCTGTTTCCATGTTCTGGCTATTATGAATAAGGCAGCTATGAACATGGTTGAGCATATGTCCCTAAAACCAGAGACATTAACCCAATTAGAGGAAAAAGTGGGGAAGAGTCTGGAACACATAGGTACAGGAGACAACTTCCTGAACAGAACACCAACAGCACAGGCCTTAATGTCAACAATTAATAAATGGGACCTTATGAGGCTGAGAAGCTTCTGTAAGGCAGGTGACACTGTCAAGAGAACAAAGCGACAGCCTACAGACTGGGAAAAGATCTTCACCAACCCTTCATCTGACAAAGGTTTAATATCCAAAATATATAAAGAACTCAAGAAATTAAACACTACCAAACCAAATAATCCAATAAAGAAATGGGGCTCAGAACTAAACAGAGAATTCTCAACAGAGGAATATCAAATGGCGGAGAAACACTTAAAGAAATGCTCGACCTCCTTAGTCATCAGAAAAATGCAAATCAAAACGACACTGAGATTCCATCTTACACCCATCAGAATGGCTAAGATCAATAACTCAACTGACACCACATGCTGGCGAGGATGTGGAGAGAGAGGAACACTCCTTCATTGCTGGTGGGAATGCAAACTAGTACAACCACTTTGGAAATCTATCTGGTGCTTTCTCAGAAAACTGGGAATAGGGCTTCCTCCAGACCCAACTATTCCACTCCTTGGAATATACCCAGAAGATGCACTAATTTCCCTATTTTTTAGTGTGTTTAAAAAGTTTCTATTAATTTAGTTCTTCAACTTTATAAATAGTAATTTTTCAAAATATCTGACATCATGAAGATTTTTTCTTCCTCTGAATATTTTGATATTTTAAATTTTTTAACGTTTATTTATGTTGTGGGTGGTACGTATGTGGAAGTCAGAGGAGATCTTAGGGGAGTCAGTTCTTCATATTGTGGAGGTGCTGCAAGCTTAGGTCATAGTAATTGTTGGCAAGCACTTTTGAGGTTTGAGCTATCTCACCAGCCTTACACTTGAAATTTTAAAACAGTATTATAATCATGTTCCATGGATAACACCCTCTCATTACTCATTATGTTGATGTCTTTGAGTTCTTCTCTTGACATTACCTCTGCTTATCTTTTTGATGTTTGGTTTCTGATGTGGAGATAGAGAATTCCACAAACATCTCTAGTGTTCTACTCAATGTGATTGAAGCCTCTAAGTATATGAGTAGTGCTGAGGTTTTGACATTATTCTTTTTGTATGGTGATTGAGGTGTTGTTGTGGTCCTTGTATTCTTATGGTTTTCTGTGAGGCCGACTCCTCCAGTCTGTCATATGGAAAGTTCAGATCTGTTATCAATGCTCTAAAAAGAAAGCTATTCTGTGTGGCTTTAATTATTTCTGTCACTCCTCTCTGTCTCTGTCTCTCTCTCTCTGTCTCTGTATCTCTCTGTCTCTGTCTCTCTCTCTGTGTTTGTGTATCTGTGTGTGTGTGTGTGTGTGTGTGTGTGTGTGTGTGTGTGTGTGTGTGTGTAAGTGAAATGGAGTGTGTAGGATAACCTCTGGTGTCATATTTATTATGATGGGGCCTATCACTGAACATAGCTCACAAACTGGGATCTACAGTTGGAGCAGCAAGCCCCAGGATCTTCTGCCCTTCCTTCTCCAGTGTCAGCACCATAGCTGCTCACTACCATGTTTTCTGTGGGTTCTGCAACTAGCAGAACTAGCAGGACAAACTGCCTGCTGACTGAACGGTCTCCCTCACCCCTCATAGCATACTGTTAGCATTGTGCCCATGTTCTCTGATGGGTCTGGTGAACCATTTGCTGATACGCTCTAGTGTCTATTACTGAACTTTGCAGTGACCCATTGAGAAGCTTCCAGGACACTGTTGGAGGGGACAAAGAGCAATCACCCAGAGACAGAATAGACAGTGCTCTTAGAGATCTGACTTTTCTAAGACGACTTCAGGGACTATTTTCTTCTTTCTCTGTTTCACTCTCCACTCCCAGTTCCAAAGCTCTCTGGTGACATCATTCCCTGGCCTGGTGATGCCACACTGCAGATGTACTTGTTCCTGCTTCCCATGGCATTTCATCGTATTCCACTACTTTCACATGGGAAATGATAATTTCATATACTCATTTTTAAAAATATTTCTCTATGGAGCTTATTTTGTTATTTCCATCCACATTAACTTATATGTTCCAAGAGAAAATCTATCTTCTTATTTAGTGGGGCTTTGAACATCTCACAACTAAATGCAGAGATCCAAACCTAAATTGTATTTTCTCTAGATTTTTTTCTTTCTTTTATTCTTGTGTGCTTTAACAGGGGTGTGCTGTGAGGAAGGGGCAGGGCATAGGTGTATGGGTGATGTCTTTAATCACTAATATTTCTGAGATTATCTCTCTGACTAGTTAGCAGCTGTTGGTTCTGTCAAGCAGGCTGGCCATCAAGCAGGCTGGCCATCAGGCATCCAAGGCTTTTCCCATTTCTGCATTGCCCATCACTGGAATCACTGTATTGCTTTAAAATGTGGGTTCTGGAGATTGAAGTCTGGTCCTCATGACTATATAGCAAACACTTGACTGATGGAGCCTTGAGAGAAAGACAGTGAGTATTTAACAGGCAGTGCAGGCCATAGCAGGTTAACTGTGCTGTCTTAGTCAACAGCTGACTGCTCTCAGTATTGTCTGTGCCTTTGAACTTGGGATTCAAGCATTCTTTCAGCCAAAGTCCCTAACAGGGAAACACATTTTACAACGTTCTCAATCCATGTCATAGCATCATTTAAAATCTTGGGATCCTTAAGCAACACTAATAGGGAACTGGCTTGAGTCCTAACTGTGAAAATGTTGATACTGAACAAGCAAAAAGACTATAGAAAAACCTCATGCTCAACTTTTTCAAAATATTGTTACTAACATTCTAGATGCAGAAGATTTTGCTCTGTTACTTTCTTTGTGTATGTGTGACACTGGGATTGAACCTAGCATCCTGTGCGTTCTCTGCAAGCTCCCTACCCTGAGTTGCATTTCTAGCCTCCTTTGCTTCAATATCCTAAGCTCAGAACCACATCTGCTTTCCCATCCCCACTGGGACACACAGAGCAAGAAGAGGATAGAAAAAGTTAGCAACATTTTCAGGAAAACCAGTAATTTTACTTTGTATAGGCATCATGACAGCAATAAAACATTTTATTTACGTGGAACTGTTAGTCTCCCCAAGCAAATATTTCCCTCTTTTTTTTTTCTTTGTAGCTAAGGTTGTTTTTTCTATTTTACATATGTATGTGTGTAGTGTTTATGTGTATATCCATGTTTTTTGCATGTGTATGCCATAGGTACATACAGGAATGTGTCTGTGGAAACTGATCTCTCAATCAAACCCAAAGCTTTCAGATATGGCTAGCCTACCTAGGTAGCTTACTCTGGACATCCTCTGTCCCTGATTTCTGAGCCTTAAATTGCAGCCATCAGACATGTATATGGTTTCCTAAAGAACTTGTATGCTGGACTCTTTGCTTGAGCAGCAAGTACTTTGGCCAGCGAGCTATGTCCCACATCTCCCAGCCTGTAACAGCTGAGTTTTTTATGGCTAAAATTCAAGAAAGGTGATCAAGTTGGTCTCCATGATATTAGATGTTAAGGAATAAAGGGGCAAGGTGGGAAAATTAAAAAATAAAATAAAATAAACACATAACACATAGAACATGAAAGCTGGAAAGAACATGGGTGGGGGAGGAGCTTTCCTGGAGAGAGGGGGGAAGTAGGAGCTCAGGGGAGGCTGACAAAGGAGAGCCACAAAACAGCTTTGTCTGAAAATGCCATAATGTCACCTAACACATTTCTTGCTGATTAAGACAAAAGTTTGTATTCTTCAAGTCTGTTTTCTGGCCTCTCACTTAGCCTTTGACCCATTGAATCGGATAGATCTTTCACTTTTCTGCCAAAACTGCTGTGAGCAAAGCTACACATGACCTATTTATTAGCAAACTCAATGAACAGATGTCACTGGTGGTTTAATTAATTAATTAACTAACTACTGCCGCACTGAAGGTTTTGACTTATATGTACATAGCATGTCTGGAACTATTTCATGACACATAAAGATTTGCAGTGTTATCCCTTGGTACACTCACAGGCAAGTTAATGGACATAAAATAATAAATAATTGCTTAAAAAAAAGCCAGAATGGGGTCTGTGTCTCCAGATAAGGTAAATGAAGAAGGCCAGAGAGATGGCTTAGCGGAAAGGGGGGCTCGTGGATTTGTGGGTATTATTTGGTAAAATCAAGGTGAGAATTTGAGGAAAGGAGCAGCATGTTAGAAAAGCATTTATTATGAACGTGAAGTAACTGGGGATTGGGGAGAGAGAATGACCTAAGCACTTCCTGAGCATTTTGTAGAACTTAGACAAACTGTTTTCTTATATCTGGTTTTTAGGGTCTTCCTGCAACACAGCCACAGCTCAGTTAGAAGAATAGATGCTTCTTTTTGCTTCCTTTACCTACTCCCCCTTAGGTATCCACACATTTAATTTGTATTTTTGTGTTTGTTCTAAATGCAATCTTAATATTCAAAATTATTTTGTGACAAGCTTATAAAAGTCTGGTGATAATGGGGCTGTGAAACACACCTGCTGTTTGCAAAGGCAGAAATCCACCTGAGTTCAGCTTTCTGGATAGGTGAAGTCTGGAGCCTATGGGGAAGGGGTGGGACTAGGTTCCTGTAAACAGAGGTTCTTCACTCTGCACTCAGATCTCTCAGATCTGAGGGGTAGCCAGTGTGCTCCCAGCACGCCTTCAGGCCTGCCACAGCTCCCTAAGTTATTACAGTGACTGTTTTATTGAGCTTATCTCTTACCTGACTTAAATGCAAATTCCTTGCTGGTCATAAATGTTGGGACAACCCCCAGAACAAGTAAGAAATGAAAAGAGAAGTAATGGGTGACCAGGGAGCTATCAGTACAGTGGCTGAAAGGAGGATCCTGGAACTTTGGAAGAGTTCCACGGGGGAGCACCACGGGGGGGAGTGATGCTACTGAGAGCCAAAGAAGATGAAGTGGTCTGTCCCTGGCTGTCTGGGGACCTATAGGGCAGTGGATTTGAAATACAGTGCTGTCCTCACAGTGACTGATGGTGATGGCTGCAGAGAGAAACTGTCTGAGGTCCTTGCTGGGGATGGTGCACCTGGTTGTTACCTCACACTGAGTACCTTCCGGTGTTCACCCCTGTGAGTTCACGGAAACAACTGTACACAGATTGGGACATTTCTAATGCACGATAGGCGAGCCTGCTGGGTGAATTATTTGCAGCTGGAAGTCAGAGGGCTGGAGGAGCTGCAAAGGTCCCTCACGAGGGAATCATGGCCATTTATTTTGATGTCCTGTACAATGAGGGTCCCCATCACATTCTCAGCTGGAAGTTTAACTCACAAAGCACAAATGTGACCATTAATAAGGAAAGCATGGGACTGAGTGACAGTCTCTGAAACAAGGGGATGTTCAGTTGGTGTGCTACTCAATTCTGTGCAAGAGGTGTGCTCCTGGGCTCTGGGGATGTAACACCTGAGAGGTAGAAGAAGGAAGATGAGGAGTTCAAGTTATCCTTGGCTCTGCAGTGTGTCAGAACCCATCCTGAACTTCATGAGCTCATATGTCAAAATAAATCAATGATTTCTGAGATTGCATTGGGTACCGGTTATGGTGAAGGAGGAAAGTCTATCTTCTTCAAAGAATTTATGCCCACTGTGCTCGAAAGCAGGTGGAACTCAGTGTAGAAAATAATTATAGTCAACTGTCAGCCAGGCTCCAGCCTGAGAAACTTGTGATGAGGAGGATATGAAGAAAAGGATGAAGGGTAAAGGATGCCAGAAAACTAAATGCAGCAGGGAGAGGTGTGAGGAAGAGTAGAGGGTGCCTGTTGCTTCCTAGTGGAGCAGGTGGTCTCAGACTGGTGTCAGATGGATGGATAATCAATTCCAATCTCTGGACCTACATTCTGTGTGGCTTAAGGGAGAATAATCAACCACTTTACTACTGAAACTGGAGCAAACATAAACTCCAGGGCTTTGAGTCACTCCATTTATGATTCCTTGAACATGTTCTTTGGATGCTATATTGTCAGACATAAGCCCAGAGTGGTGTGTCTTCTACACAGCCGAATAGTGGTTGGCTGTCTGAGAGAAACATGAGTTTGTAATGCTGACACTTCTGAGCACGTCTGAAATGACTTTATTTGAAGAATGAACAATGTGTTTCACTGCTGTTGTATTTGTCTAGTTGCAATGCTTAATGGCCTAAAATTCACCTTACCTATGAACAGCACTACTCTTCTCAACGCTGACAGTGGAAGCTTTTGTCACCACACAGCAGCTGTTGCTTTGAAGGGGGTCTCACAAGGCTCTGTCCCTCCTTGATGGTCTGGGCCCTCAGTGGTTTGTAGCAGAAGGAGATTCGTCAGTGGTCTAGACACTGTAGATAACTCTGATTAAACTCATTGGTTCACAACAAAAACATGAATAATAAGTCAGAAGAAGTAAAAGGCCACTAAAACCTTAAGTTTTCTAACCCTGGAAGAATGCCCCGCCCCTGCCAAAATACCCCCCATCCACACACAGACGCAGCATGGTGAGAAAGAAGCCAAAGCCACTCAGACCTTCAGAGTGTTTATTATTTTTAGCACAGCTTGGTCTTTCTCGAACAGTACAAGCTCTTTGCAGAGAAGACCAGTACCTAAAGGCAGTGAAGGGATATCTCCAGAAATATCTCTGTGGGTGCTTTTGAAATGAACTAAATCTGGGCAGATATGAGATGTGGAGACTGATCACAGAAAAGGGATGAGGGAGGTCTGGGGGGAGGATGACCCACTGGGTAAAATGCTTGCCCCACAAACATAAACACCTGAGTTTGGATCCCCAGAAACAATGTAAAGCTAAGCAAAGTACAGTTTGTCATCTCGGTGTTAGTGGGAGGCAGAGGCAGAATCAGAAATTTCTAGAAGTTTATGGACAAGCTAAACTTAAGTACAGGCCAGCAAGCAAAAGACACTGGTGACTCAAACAAAGAAGCAAGTGAAGGCTGAAAGTGGGGTTGTCCTCCGATCTCCACATATACACTGACACATGTACACTGGCCTACATCATACATGATCACAAACACAGAGATAGACACACAAATACCAGGAAATGAGAAAAGGTAATGGAAAGATTCGTATGAGCCTTTGGGTTCAAGTTGTCGAGACAACTGACAATTTGAAATAACATTTAGTTTCTAGCAAGGACTAGCAGTGATCTGGTGAATGGTCACCCAACAAAGCAGAACACACAGGGTGGGGATACGATGGAGTGTAAGATCTAGGGAGCAGTAGGGACTCAGATTTCCTGTAGTGGACTCCAAATGCTGAAAGAACCCTATATCATTACAAATATTATTTCTGATGAGGGTCCTTGAGTTTTGGAGCTTAGAGCTAGAAGACATGAATGTGGCCAACTGTAGAGATTAGGCAGACCAAGTCCAAACCAAAGAGAACAGTTGGAAGCCGGTCTATCTGATGACCTGACAATGTTTGGTTTTGTAGTGTGTGTGTGCATTTGTGTGAATGTATGTGCATGTATGTGTATGTGTGTGTAAGTGTGTGGGTATGTTGTATGTGTATGGACATGTGGAGCTAGTGGTTTCTTCAATCATTCTCCACCTTATGAGGAAGACTGTCTCACTGAACTTGAAGCCTATTGGTTTGGCTAGACTAGCTGGCTAGCCAGCTCCAGGGATCTGCCTTTCTGTGCTGGGATCACACACACACACACACACACACACACACACACACACACACACACACACACACACCCCACTCTGCCTGGCTCCTTACATTGATGCTGTGAACCAACCTTAGGCTCTCATGCTTGTGTGGCCAGCAGCACTTCGGCATCTGAGCCATCTCCCTAGTTGTCAGTGTCTTGTATTGCAAAGGAATATTTCAGTAAATCAACCTCACATTTGTTTCCTAGGTCAAGCAGTGATTGTTCAGGGAGCATCACGGGCTATATGTTCTGAGATTCGTACCCATACATCGTACATTTTAACGAAAAAACTCCAAGGGATTCCCTCATTGTCCTCTACAAACCAGAACCTGACAGCTGTTTATGTAATTATCAGCAATGTCCTTTTGCTTGTTTGGTTGCTTGTTTTCTTTGAGATAAATTCTCATAGCCAAGGCTAGCTTGAAATAACCTTTCACTTCTGATCTTCCTGTTTCTGTCTTGTGAATGATGGGGTCAGAAGCACAAGCCACTAAATCTGGATCCCACGGTGCGGCAGATGCAACCCAGGAATTTGTGCAGTATAGGAAAGCCCTCTACCAGCTGGTTTTATCCAGCCTTACCAGCATGAATTAAGTCTGAAGCTGGCTCTTTGTATTAAGTTACTTTTAGTTGCTCTTTGTTTTCTTACTCACTGAGATTCCATGTGCTGTGTTTCCTGAGAAAATTTAACCCTTAAAAACCTTCCATGTGACAAACTGTAGTATAATCCTACCTTATTTGTTCAGGTTGTTTGTGTGTGCATGTTTTATTTGCATGTATACATGTTCTCCACAGGTGGAAACTGCCTACTGAGGGAAGAAGATGACGTTAGGATGTGCAGGTGACTGTGAGTAGCTATATAGACACTGGGTCCTCTGCAGGAGCAGCAAATACTCCTAAATGCTGTGCAATCTCTTCTGCCCCTACAGCTCTTTTTAGAGTAAATTTATAAAACTTTATATATCCCTGTTAGAAAGAGTGTCCAAGTTATCCTTATTAAATGGTATTTGCAATACTCTGGCATTTGTCTAATATTTTTATTTCGATCTTCTTTTGGCTGTACATTCAAATTGAATGCGTTATGACACAGCACATTTTATAAAACTGTGGAAAATTTATGTGTTTTAAATAGACATCTCTTAAAATTACTATGACTTTTATTTTCTTAATCTGTGAAATGATAACCTAGAAGAAAATAAAAATAAAACTCTAAACTGAGAATTCTTTTCCTTTGAACTTTTTTCCTAGAATATTTTTAGTTTAATGTACTATAGGCTATTGATGTGGAAAGGAAAATATGATGTATACTAGACACTTTTAAAATTTTTTGCTTTAATTTCATAAGTGTGTGTATGTGTGTGTGTGTGTGTACGTGCATGCATTTGCACTTGCCTGTGCATGCCATGGTGTGTACATGGATGTCAGTGGCTATCTTGTAGAAGTCAGTTCTCCCCCACTGTGGGTCCAGGCACTGAATTCAGGCCATCAGGATTCGCAGCTGCTATCTGTGCTCATGGAGATATCTTGCTGCTTTCCCCAAACCTTCTTATATGTTATATTCTAAGTCCAGAGTTAGGCAGGGACTGCAGAGGAATGCTGCTCACTCAGTATTGCAATGGGATGGTGTGCTTCTTACATCTTCAGAGTTATCAAGGTGGAGATAGAACACAGGTGAAGAACTGTTGAAAATAGATGGTTTTCCCCCTGTGGCTGTGAGAAAGCACTCTGGCCAAAAGCAACAGAGGGAAGGAAATGGTTATTTCAGCTTATAGGATAGACCATAACTCAGGCAAGAACTTGAACAGAAACCTTGGAGGAATGCTACTTGCTGGATCATGTACCTGCTCACTCGCTCACTTGCTCACTTGTTTGCTCTTCACTCATTTTCCTATACAGCCAAGGAGCATGTTCCTATATGTAGTGTCAAGCAAGGCAGCCTGAACTCCTCTACATAATTACAGCCCAGACAGCCAGACAGCCCCCTCATACACAGGCCCATAGGCCAATCATATCTGGGAAATACTTCAATTAAGAATATTTTTAGGTGGCACCAGGCTGTGTCAAGGCAAAAGGAAGAAGGGAAATAGGTAGTTTCCTGTGAGGCTGGTTGTTACTACTTGCCACCTATATGCTTTGTGGTGATCATGAAAGTGTCGGCTGTGCCTGGGTTCTGAGGATTATTTCCACATTGCAATTCTCCGGTGTGGATGAGGAGACTTCGTCTTGGCTCTCGCAGGCAGCACTTTGCCCTCCTGTAATATACATCAATCTTTCCTGTGATGTTTAAGCTAGAGAGCTGACTCTGGGAGCCCTCGGACCTTCCCTTGTCTCAGACTCAAGTGTGTTGATGTCGATGTCAAGCGTCCCTTAAGCCGCTGCTCTGCGTCAGGCTGGGCCTGGTCTGTGTGCCAGGAAGAAGAGGAAAGCAGCTTGAGAGCATAACAGCCATGCCCTTGAGAAAAACTAGAGGTACAAACTATTTTCCAACAGTTGACTTGTTTATCTTGTGCCTTAGAAGTGTGAGAACAGGAAGCAGGAAGTTCATCCGTGGAAAGCTCAATCAAAAATCGGATGACTGCTTCAACTTTCACAGTCGAGTTCTGCTGCAGACTATTAGTCCTGGATTCGATGATGTCACCTTTGTTGGCTCTCTCAATCAGGCTACTGGGTCATCTCAGCTTGATACTGTAAACTCCTTTGATGTTTTTTTCTCTTCCTGCAACTCCATGTTTATCATTTCAGTTTGGCTTGCTATATACTTAAACCCAAAACAGAAAGCGTGGCTATGGTAGACCATTTTCTGGACTGTACAGAACATCCCCTGTTTTGTGCCTAAAATACCTACATAATTTAATTTTGAAGGTTGAAAAATATATAGCACTATCTGAAAGGACTGTCTAAAAGAGAGGAGCTGAGCCAGTCCTACTAGTTTGAACTGATAATTACCTACTGAAATGCTCACCTGCTGCTTCCCTGCCTTAGATACTTTGTATCATTTTCTTCTTTCATTTCTCATCTTCTCATTATTATTTACTTCACTGGAGCTATTTGTGTTTATTTCAGCTTTCTAATTTCCTATGATGAATACTTGCCTTTTTCATTATTTATATTTTACCTGTCTGCACTTTAAATAAATGTGTTTAAATATATACACACAGGTATAAATCAAAATGTATATACTTTTTTCCTAAATATTATTTCACTTCATCCTGTAACTTGGATAAATTGTTTTTATTATGTTAGAATACAAACTGTTCAAAGATTTATCTGTGAATTCCTCTCTGGCGTATGGATTGTTTAAAGTATTAGAGTTCAGTGAAAATATAAGCCGTATTATTGATTTTCAGTCATAAACTTCGAGGGTCTGGGGAGATGGTTTAGTTCATAACTGCTTTCCTTGCAATGATAAGGGTCTGCCTTTAATTCCCAGAACACATGTAAAAAACAGGGCACGGTGGCATGTGTGTTAATTCAGCAGTGGGAGGGCCATGACAGAGACTCATTGGTTGGCCAGTTTAGACTAATTAGTGAGTTCCAGGGCAGTGAGAGAACATGTGATGGTTAATTTCATGTCAACTTGACCTAGTTTAGAATAATATGAGTTGAGGGAATGCCAGTTGAAAAAAATTTCCTCCCTAAGATTGGACTACAGGCAAACCCATAGAACATTTTCTTAGTTAGTGCTTGATGTGGGAGGGCCCAGGCCATAGTGGGTGGTGTCAACCTCTGGGCTGGTTGTCTTGGATTCTATATGGAAGAAGACTGAGAAAGCCATGGGGGGTGGGGAGGTGGGGGAAAGCCAGTAAGCAGCATCCCTCCATGTCCTCTGCATCAGCTTCTGCCTCCAGGTTCTTGCCCAGTTTGAGATCCTGTCCTGTCAGTGATGAAACAGGATGTGGAAGTATAAGCCAAATGAACCATTTCCTCCCCAACTTGTTTTAGTTGATGCTATTTTATCATTTTATCGTAACAACAATGCTTACTCTAAGACAGAACCTCTCTCAGAAATCAAGATAAATGGCCCCTGAAGGTTAACCTCTGTTGTTCACAAGCACAAAAATATGTGTGCACATGCACACCCTCCCCTCCACACATACATGTGAAGCTCACAGCACAAAATGTGTAGTTACTCAGATTGTGTTCTGTCATGCCCTGTGTGGTTGCATAAAGTCTTAAACTTGGCCTTTCTTTGGGTGCATATTTCTTGTATTTCTTTTCTGTTTTAAATAATTATTTATTTAGTATTTATTATGTGTATGTGTAAACACATGTGTGTCAAGGCATGCATATGAAGTTCAGAGGACAACTTGCAGGGGTACATTATTTCCTTCTTTCATTGAACTCAGATCTCCAGACTTGATGATAACTGTCTATCTGTTGAAGCCTCTCACTACCTCTTTATTTCAATTTTATTTTATGTGGATGAGAGTTTTCCCTACATGTATGTCTGTGTACCACATGTGTTCTTGATTTTCATATAGGCAGGAAGTGGGCATTAAATGACCTAGGACTTGAGTTAAAGATAGTTGTGAGTCACTGTGTGGGTACTGGGAATTGAACCTGGGTCATCGGGAAGAGCAGCCAGTGCTCTTAACCTTGAGCCATTTCTCCAGCCCCATTTCCATTTCTTTACCAGGGTTTTTCTTTTTGTTAATATTTGTGCTATTAATCTCCATGGTTTCAGACTTCTTCAGATAATTGTAGACAATTTTCTAGAATATTTGAATCATCTTTATGTTTCAGAAGAGGAAAATGAATGTTTACATAAACATTCTTACATCTAATTATTTCACCAAACTTATTAATTTATTTCTTCTCATGTTATTATTCACCTAAGACATTGGGGACAGTTCAGTCTTGAGTAAATATTTCTGATGAGTAAAAAATGTTGACCTTAAGGTCAGCAAAGCATGTGAGTGAGTAAAGGCACTTACTGCCAAGTCTACAACCATGAATTCAATCCATGGGAACCACGTAGTAAAAACGGAGAAGTGACTCTTGAAAGCTGTCCTTGGATCTCCACGCATGAGTGCAGCACATATGTACCCATACATACATGTATGTACAGAAATACATATGAGATATAACATCCAGTCTGGATTACATAAAATCTTTTACAATAAAGGCTGTTTGAGTGATGTTATCTACTTTTCAAGCTTCCTGGATCTTGTATGCCCATATGGGAAAATTCACCCTAGTCCATGCTGATATGAGTATGAGGACTCATGAGGAGAGAGGAGAGAAGTTTTTTTTTTTTTATTTTCAAAGAGCATTAATAATTTATTTTCCCACAATGAAATTTGAAGTGTCTATTTGTGACTGACTGGTTTTCCCCGGTCTCTCAAAAATTATGGCCTCAATGATACTTATGACTAACAAGAAAAAAGAAAGAAAGAAAGAAAGAAAGAAAGAAAGACAGAAAACCAGAAACCATTTTTGACTCTGGTGAAATATGCAGCAGTTAATGTGTTTGCAAGCCTTTGTGTATACCTAGTTTCTCCAGTTTACAGAAAGGCCAGTGGCTTACATATACATAGGCAATGCAAATATCTCACTATACAGATGTAAAAACCTTCAGACCTTACCACCATCAACAGGTCTTTCTCATCATTTACTGAGCTTTGATTGTTAGCACTAAGAAGAAACAGATAAAATTTATTATTAGATTGACAATGATTTGCTGTAAAAAAAAAAAAAAAGAATCAGAGAGAGCAAGAGAGAGGAAGGAGAGAATTATTTTGTAATGCAAAATAATGTATAACCTTGCAGCACCAGGACTGTTGAGAGAGTGCCCCTTTAAACTGTAGTACTGCAATTGATCTCTGTATATTTCCTGGTATTCGTCCCTTTGAAATGAGCACGAGAGCCAAGACTATTGGCTGCACTGTAGATCTGTCACAACTCAGTACTGAAAAGATACCATGCAAGTGAATTTAAACAGTCGGCTTTCTATTCCATATTGCCAAGAGCTCTGAGAACGATGAACCAAGTAAATGCTTTATTTAGGGCTAAGTGAGCTGCGGATCCCTCCAGCCTGACAGCGTCTCAGCCTGCAGAGTAAGACAGCAGCAGCAACAGAAGCAGCAGAGGCAGCAGCAATAGCAGCAGCAGCCCCTTGCTCAAGTCCAGCAGAGGAGCTCCTGGTTCATCTTGGAACTCTGCCTGTGGGTCGTGCACTGTCCAGGGTCCTGAAATATGAACCAAACGGCCAGCGTGTCCCATCACATCAAGTGTCAGCCCTCCAAAACCATCAAGGTAGGACCTGGTGTTGTTGCTTTTCTCTGATTCTGCACAGGTGTCTTTATGCATCTACATCGCTTATAGGTAGTGGCTCATCAGGGACTGTTGGTGGAGAATATCCAGTTGGTTTGAGTTTCAGTTGAAGGCTTGATCTCAGGAAAGTGTTTGGCTCTGTTTGCGCATATGTATATGTAGACTGGAGACAGTAGTTTCCTTAGCTGCTTCTTTGATACTGAGAACTAGATTGTTATTCTTTGTTTGAGAATCTATCTGTGGTATGCTTCGGGAATAAACTTTAGTGAGCTTCTAGAAGAGTTTCTATGTGTGTCAGTTTTCTTGAAGGAACTGGTGATGCATTTGTGAACTGCTTGAAACAGGAAACATGGCATTGGCTCTAAATGTGGGCGCAGCATCTTCTTGTCATGTGTGTTTTGTAGTTCACGAAAAGTGACTTCCTTGTTATAAGCACTAAACTGGTGGGTGTACCAAAGTCACACTAGTGAGTGTGCAAATGACTGTGGAGAGAGTAAAAACACCTGCTTACAGGCAGTACTATCTGAATTAGAACCAGTAGAATGACTGGACCCACTATTTATGTCCAGTTCTTGGAAAAAGGATAATAATAATAAATAAGTTGAAACAAAGTTTGGGTTTTTAATTGCAAAAAGATACTTGAAAGTAAGTTAGAAAGCTGAGGATTTTGTATTCTGTTCTAGTTCATAGTGATAATTACATGACTATCCATGAGATTCAAAATGACATGACTCCATTAAAAAATGTTCCCTGTCTTGCTAGGGCTGACCTGGGTTGTATTTGTATGGTTATTTGGCATTTTGTCACTATTTGGTGGCTGCCTCTCAAGGTCTTTTACAGATACAATGATAACTTGTCAGGCCATCTCCAGTTACTGCGATGTGTCATTCACAGGGTGTGCACACCTTTGACCAAGGGGCTAGAATCCAAGAAACATGACATTTTAGGATTTACAGCTCTCTTTTTAGTTTATATCTCTGGCCTTTGATGATGTTGCATTGGCTATAATTGCAAAAAGAATATAATTTTCAACAGTATTTCTTTCTCATGAACTTGCCTGCCCTGTCTCAGTGACTTTTAGCAATAAATAGACAAAAGCTGCACATTTTACTCTGCTTATGCGCAGTTATGTTTTAAAAGCCCTAAGGTCTCCAGAATGCAGTCAACAATGTATAATTTGACTGCCATCATATATAAACAGTGGGGGTAAGCTGAAGTCATATAAACAGAGGGGGTTAACTGAAGTCCATGGGCTCCAAATTCAGATAATTTACACCTCCTATAATGGCCAAGGCAGAATCTTTTTTCAGCATTGGTTTTTCTGTACCCTGGCCAAGTTTAGAAATGAAACATTGAGCTTTAGGATTTAAATTGTTCTCTGCTTATAAGATCCCCATGTTTGTCAATTATATAAGCACACCACCACCGAGCAATGCCAAGAAATAAACCATATGACATTCTGCATTGTGATATATAAACTCTAGTAGGAAATAAGTGTTAGAGACTGAGGTGGGGGTAAATTTACAAACTGTCTAGTTACCTTTGTTTAGAAGCCATAAAATGACCAGTGGCTTTTTGCTTATGCTTTTGAGGTCATGGGAATGAAGCATTTCATTTGCTTTTCTCTTCATTGGGTAGACACAAGTGTATTGTACTTTCTGAAACTCAAAAATCACTTCCCTTATTAGTTCTTTGGCACTGAGCACTCTCGGACAAACTGTGGAGCAGAAAAGAAAAATGCTTCTAGAGTCAGAGCTTTTCTTCAGCTTGCTGATCTTGCAGATGTTGGGTTTCTACCCTAACGGCAGTCGTTGAATTGAAATGCAGAAGGACCATAAAACTGGACAACCCACCACTTAGCAGTTCGTTTTATTAATGGCTTAATGAACGAATCCTGAATCAAAGCTCTGGGTGATTTGGTTAATTGTTACAAGTTAAGTTTTTTTTTCTATAATCCCCTATATTGCTCTGGGGGTGGGCAAAGATGCTTGTGAGGTTCATAAAGTAGAGTTGCCAGCATTGAACTATTAAGGGAGTAATTACTTGAGTATTTTCCAATTTGCAACCGTAAAAAAGGATGAGTGGAAAAGCTCTCTTACTTCGAATTATGTCCTCAATTATGAAACATTTATGGCTTTTGGAATTTATACTAAAAATGGCTGTCTATATTTAGGTAATGCATTAGCCTAGGAGCAAAATGCAATAACAACCTAAGGGGAAAAAGAACTAAGATTGGGAGGGTTTTTGGAAAGCTGTGGAGCACTGGAGTTTAAAACATCCTTTGAACTTTTGTAATCTTGGTGTCATTTGCAATTGTTTAGGGTTAATTTCTCCCTCGTTAAGCTTGTCTGACAATTTTAAGTCAGAGCTTGTTGTGGGAGTGTATTGGCCTGAAGATAATCATAACCCAGTTTAGGACTCTGAAAATACTCAAACAGTTGCATTTTGCTCTACTTCAGAAAGATATTCTAGAAGCTTCAGGGGCTTTTCTCACATAGCCACAGTGCAATAAAGCTCTGGGGAATTCCGCCCACTTGTCAGCACAGGAAATAGTGCCTACCCCTTGTCTCTGCTACAACCAATGTTAAAAAGAATGGGCAATGGAAATGTATTAACTAAAAATAGGTGAAAATTCCACATGCAAAATCACAAAGAAGAGAGAGAGAGAGAGAGAGAGAGAGAGAGAGAGAGAGAGAGAGAGA
>OU015747.1:82013693-82027253 GCA_907169655.1 Acomys percivali | reverse complement strand
AGAGAGAGAGAGAGAGAGAGAGAGAGAGAGAGAGAGAGAGAGAGAGAATGCACTTAATGGCTCAATACATGAGTGTAGATCAGAGGGCAACTTTGTAAAGTCAGTTCTCTCCTTCAGTGTTCCCCTGAGTTCTGGGGAATTAAACTCAGATTGCCAGGGGTGTGAAGAACATGCCTTGCTGAGCAATCTTGGTGGCTTCCTGAAGTTAATAGCTTTGAGTGATATAATTGGTGATTCCTAAGTGATAAATTATACATACTAAAGTTTATTAGGACCACTCTAACGTACAGCACAAAATATTGCTTTTCTATCTAGGACATGTTCATAGCCAGCCCTCTCTGCATCTTCCCCCACCTTTTCAGAGCTGCCCTGCTTATTTTCACCAAACTCATACCTAGGTTCCAAAGTCCCAATTATAGACAAGAGTCTGTAAGTTCTGTTTTGGTTGGTGAGATGGCTCAATAGATGAAAGTGTTTCTATCCCTAGGATCCACACAGTGGAAGGAAAGAACAAGTTCCTGAAAGTTGTCCTCTGACCTCTACAAGAACATGGTTACATGTGTGTGGTGTGCACACCCATTAGATAGGTAAATAGAGGATGGACAAACAGATAGACATATAGTCAGATAGGCAGACGACAAATAAAAATGTCCCTGCTGGAATGACTATGGTATGATACATTTCAAAAAGACTCCTTTGAGTCTCATTGGCTTCAGAGTGTACCTTAAGCTGAAATTGTGTTTCTATCAATTTTAGTTAATGGTTACACAGTAGTATTGATGAGCCACACATTAACATGTTTTTTTTTGCCACGCTTTCTTCTTCTTCTTCTTCTTCTTCTTCTTCTTCTTCTTCTTCTTCTTCTTCTTCTTCTTCTTCTTCTTCTTCTTCTTCTTCTTCTTCCTCTTCTTCTTCTTCTTCTTTTTCTTCTGGTTTTTTGAGTCAGGGTTTCTCTGTGTAGCCTTGGCTGTCCTGGACTCACTTTGTAGACCAGGCTGGCCCTGAACTCACAGAGATCCACCTGCCTCTGCCTCCCAAGTGCTGGCATTAAAGGTGTGTGCCTGGCTTGCTTACTACTTCTAAGTCACAGTCTCTCCAAGTCCTAGGACAAAGAAACAGGATGAAACACTTTAGTGGAGGAGCTGACCTTCTTGTGCCAATCCAATTGTCAAAGAATCATGTGTCCATAAAGAAAATTAGAAAAAAAAACCACATTTGTACTGCTATTATGTGTCAATAAAAAGTAGATTCAATTGAAAATATCCATGGGGAGAAGATAATGAAAAATCTTATCACATTGTGTTTTCTTCAGTATTTGGAGTCATGAGCATATGTTGGTCCAGAAGTGTTTGCATTTAGAAAATAGGTATTTAAAAATTATTATTATTATGTATCATTATAAAGTCAGTGGAGCAATGTGTGTGCACACACTTGAAGGTGAGTTAACACCTTTGATGAGTCGGCTCATGTTTTCCCATCCACTTTGATGTGGGTTCCATGACTTAAGCTTCTGTTGTTGGCTTTGGAGAACAATTCTTAACCATGGAACAACCTCTCTGGCTCCTAAAGCCAAGGAGCTAGCATTACAATTTGGACCTTAATAATGTTTCAAAATTACATATGCTAAAGATATCTATAAGAATTCAGACCTCCAGTGGTATGTAAAGAGGACATATTTGTGTCATCATGATATGAAAAACACATATAAGTACCTTAAGTTAAAAATCATTTGAATCTTAAGGGCAAAGGTTACACATACAATGTTTCTATGTTTTGTTGTGTTATTTCACCATTTATGCAAACACACACTGAAGGCAGAGCTTCCAGTGGTGACTCTAGAGTGCATAAAGACATGGTTGTGCTCTTCAGATCTGTCTGGCAAATCACCCGGTTTCTCTTGGTATAAGCCACCTTGCTAATCGGTGTTCTGTAGAACAAGACAAAAGACAAGGCTAGCAAAAACCAGGGACAGAGACCACTGTTTGTGTATGTACTTTCCCTCACCAAGAAGCAGTCGGCCTTGTTTAGCCATCCTAAAACAGCAGCCTCTTAAGCTTAATGAGGAAAGAGTCTGTTAGAGCACAAAAACGGTCATTGGCTAGAAATCCCACTAACGACAAATTTATAGCCATTTGCAATTTGAATTTATTATGTAGTATTTAAAACTTAGATGGTTATAAGACAAGTTTATTTTGGGGGCTACAAATTCAACTGTTTTATAAAAAGGAATCATCAAAAGCTTTATTATTTTTCTTTCAATAAAAAGGATATTTATATTTGGCTGCTTTTATATCTTTTTATCATAGCTTTTCTTTATAAAAATAATATCTTCTGACATTTACAATGTTTGAATATTATATTTGAAGAAGTATTATTATTATTATTATTTTTTGTTTTTTCAAGATAGGGTTTCTTTGTGTGGCCTTAGCTGTCCTGAACTCACTTTGTAGACCAGGCTGGTCTCTAACTCACAGAGATCCACCCGACTCTGCCTACTGAGTGCTGGGATTAAAGGTGTGCACCACCACACCCAGCTGAAGAAGTATTCTTCTGCATGGTATTGTTGAAGTACATTTAAACATTTTTAAAAACAATAATTCATCCTTTCTTTGGAAAATGTATGTCCTAATAATTGTCTTGAAATTCTTGTTTTGGTCAGTTAGTGGTGACAGTGTATTGTTTTAGGGGTGTGTGTGTGTGTGTACATTTACACTTAGCCACTGAGTCATCTCTGTAGATAACAGTGATAATTTTAAAAAAGCTTGAGAAGGCACTGTTGGTGCCTTATTAAGCCAAGACCATAGTGCAGATTCTCACACAAGCAGCATTAACACACCTGGAGACTCAGAAACAAACCATTCAGTGGTTTGAGAGATGGCTGAGGGATTATGGTGCTTTAAGTGCTCTTACAGAAGACCTGGGTTTGGTTCTCAGCACCCATATGGCAGCTCACTACCATCTGTAACTGCAGTTCCAGAGAACCAGGAGCCCTCTTACCTTCAATAGGCACTGAACACAAGTGGTGAGCTTGCATGCATGCATGCAGTCAAACACTTACCCACATAAAACCATAAAATAAAGATAAGAATTTTAAAAACCAACTAGACTCTAGCCACAATTATTGAACCAGTGTTAAGTCTTTCAGGTGGCTTTGAGACACAGTGAAGTTTCAAAAATACTGAACAAAAGAACGTCACAGTAATATACACTTGGGCTATGATCTTCATGAAGAACTCCCAATCTTTGGGTGTCATATCAGCATGACATATTCAGCATGTTCCATAACAGCATTAATAGCATGAGCTTTCTGAGACCCAAGTTCTTGTCCTCCCCAGGGATGCTTTGACACCAGACTTTCCACACAGCAGTCTTTGAATATATAGTTGTTGGTTACTAAAGAAATTGTAATATCTATCAGTTCTAGGAAGGGTTAATTTTATCTTGTAGAACTTATTAAGAATTGAGTTTGGAGTCTTACACCATGTTTTAAATCTTTATAAAATTTCTCAAAGACCTTTATTGATATTTTGTTCGGCTTTCAGAAGATTTGATTTTGATATTGTTTGGGGCTCATTTAGAAATCACACTTTGCAACTTTGGGTCACCCTGAACCAACGTAGGTAGACAGTATAAAGGACAAGCTTCCTCTCCAAAAACAAAAACAAAACAAAAAAACAAAACAAAAACAAAAAACAGTTTGTTTTAGTTAGTTTATGAAATAAGGATTTCATTATGACACTTGTACACATTGTCTCATTGTACTTTGTTCATTTTCATCTTTCTGTTAATTTCTCATGTTCTTCCTCTTTTCTTTCCTCTCAGTCCTTACACTCCTCAAGAATGGACCATCTATTATTTTAAATACAACACACACACACACACATACACACACACATACACACACACATACACACACTCACACACACACACAGAAAGAGAGACAGAGACAGACATGCACACGCACAAATATGAACAAATATACATATGCACATGTACATACCTTGATCTAGATTTTAATACTACCCATGGAGAAAACATATAATGTTAAGATTTGCTCCCCCACTAATTTCTCATATTCTTCTTCCCCCTTTAGAGTGTTTCTTCCCACCATTCACTTCTCCTTCTACTTTGATGTCATAGGAAAATCTACCTAATGATATATGCATATATATAATCTGTATATAATATCATGTATGTAAATACAACTAATGTCATAAATCTAGTCTACATTCCATATATGAGAGAAAATATGTGACACTTGGCATACTGAGTCTGGATTATTTTGCTTAACACAACAATATCCAGTTCTATCCATTTTCCTAAAAATACAAATGTTTCCCTTCTTGCTGGCTGCATGTGAACTTTGTCAAAGCACTATTGATGGGATGTTTAATGACCATGGTGGTCCTCTTCTTCATGAAAGCTCTTTGGCCTTAGTTACAAGCCTGGTGGGCAGACGATAGCTGGCAACAGTACATCACAGAAATAAAGTTCATCATCATTGACAAGGCTGGGATCCCAGGGGCAGACACAGAGTGTGATCTCATTAGCACAGCTAAATAAATTTCAGCTGGTTGATAGACCATGCACTAAATGCCATTTTCCTTTTTGTGAAAAAATGATTCTCTCTCTCTCTCTCTCTCTCTCTCTCTCTCTCTCTCTCTCTCTCTCTCTCTCTCTCTCCCTTCCTCCCTCCATCCCTCCCTCCCTCCCTCCCTCCCTCCGTCCCTTCGTCCCTCCCTTCCTCCCCCTCTCTCTCTTTCTGTCTTTGTCTCTGTCTGTCTGTCTGTCTGTCTGTCTGTCTGTCTGTCTGTCTCTCTCTCTCTCTCTCTCTCTCTCTCTCTCTCTCTCTCTCTCTGTATGTGTACTGTTGGTGTGTCTGTAGTTGTTTATGGATGGCAGAAGATGGTATCAGATCCCTTGTCCTGGATTCACAGGCAGATGTGAGCTACCGATCATGAGTGCTGGAAATTGACCTCTGGTCCTCTGGCAAAGATTCTTTACTCCTAAGCCATCTCTCCAGCTGGATATTTACCTTTTGAACAACATAATTTCTTATAAATTCATCCTAGCACTTGATGTTCTTGTTTATTTGTTTTATATTTCCCACTGGCAACAAAAATAATCTGTGAAAAGCTATCTGTACTCCCTGCTAAAAGTTTATATTTTTTTTCTTTGGATGACATCTTTAAGCTGAATTTTCATTCTTCTCTACTACAATGAATCATGTGGCTTAGGGAAGATAATTAACCCTGTTGAGGTTTTACTTCCTGTGAACACAAAGGCAATAAACTTAAATTATCTCCCTAAACAAAAATGCTATGTAAGTGCTTTGTGTTATAATTTGTTCTAATAGCAATTTTAAAGGCATTTGATGTTTTCATAAAGAGGTGTAGAGTGAGAATCAATTTTATGGCATAAATGCTGGGAATTTTATTTGCAATTATTATTAACTGTAATAATGGTAAAACTCATTTTTAAGTCTCTGGGAGAGCCAAAACGTATCCTCAAATTCGGTAGTACCGGCTGCATGACTTCATCCTAGACTTGTACCACAAAGGTAGGAGGTAGGATAGATGTGTATTCAAATGCTGTCTAAAGAAGAAATTAATCAAATTTAAAAATTGGAACTGATCCTCCTAGTGCTGTTAGCAAGATGTTATTAAGTGCATAGGTCGCTTCTTAGATTGGGTGTGTGGTTCTCTTGAAGAGAAGTTGCATCATGGCATGGATATGGTCTTTAAACTGCCTGTCTTCCTCTGTACGTCCTGTTTACTTTGCCCCATTTATTTATTTTATTTTATGTGTGAGTATTTTGCATCTGAGCATTTGTATGTATATCACATGCATGTTTGGTGTCCATGAAGGTCAGATGAAGTCATAGGATCTGCTGAACTGGAGTTGTGGATGGTCCTGAACCTCCACGTAGATGCTGGGAATTGAACCTGGGTCCTCTGTAAGAGCAGTCAGTGCATGTACTCACTGAGCCACATCTCCACCCTTTCCTTTGCCCCATGATGCTACCCTGATGTAGCATCTCTTAATAACCCCATTTCAAAATATAAATATACATATATTGTAATAATATTTTAAATTTATACTTTGATGGTTTCATACACATGTATATGATGGACCTTAACCACTTCTGCAATGCTACTGCCCACAGAATTCCACAGAACATCTCCCTTCAAACTTCATACATATCCTATTTATTTATTAGTGTTTCCTAGATGCTCATGGGTTTAGGGTCATCCTCATGGCAGCCACTGGTGGCCACACCCTCAAAGAAAAGAGACACTCCCTATTCCAGCAGTCATCAACAGCTAATAGCTCATTATTACCCTAGGTCTCCTGGGGAATTTTCTCAGGAAGATCACTCACACTACCTTAGTCAGACATTTACATGGTCAGAACATTGTCTGTTCTTCCACGGTCCTCTACACCTCCTGAAGAACGGTTGATTCTTTCAGCCGTAACTCTACCAATATAAGGCTCCTAGCCAACCCTTATTAGCCTCTTTGAAAGTCTCTAAATTTTATATTGTTAATCACAGTACCCCTCTCAACCAACGGCAGATGCTTAATACATGCTCACTTAACTGTTCTTGAATGGAAAAAGGCAAGAATGGTATAAACCATTTTGTCTTCCCAAGTAATAGAGTTTAATGCTTGCCTTTTAAACCATACTAAGTCCTTCTTGGCCTAAGTAGAATTAAATATCTTACTTCCAAATATCTAGACAACTTCTGAAGAAATTATTATAAGTCCCCCAGCTTATAATAACAGGCATGCTGTTATCCTCAAGGGTGACAGCCTCCAGTACATCAACAATACACCTTGAATCTTGACCATCTTTCTCTTTACTGAAGAGGAAAGCATCACATCAGATAAAGACAGATCGCTGTTGGCAGCTTTGAAGCCTGAGCTGAGCATGACAGACACAGTTGCTGCTGAGTTTAATGAATTGGGCATTGCCAGGGGACTATTGGCTCTAGCACTTTGGTCACGCTTTTTCATTAGAAAACCTTGATTTTTAAAATGAATCATTGTGGCTAGATGGAAAAACACACTTCTCACAACTCTGGTTTCCAGAATTTTGCCTTAAGAAAAATGGATTCCACTTTATTTTAATGGAAAGCGAATAGCATGAAAGTACTTACTGTCTTTAATAGATGAGCTCTTTACTTAAAGAACTTTTCTGAGATAATGATAGAATCAGGGCAGAGAAATTTGCACTCACTGCAGACATTTCTGATCAAAGCAGGACAGCTTGACAAGATTACATATGTATATGTATACATGTATGAATATTTACATATGTGTGTGTATGCATAGCCTCTAGAAGATCTAATAATAGAATAAAAGACAACACCAAGAGTTTCTGCCTGCAGTAGGCCAGTGCACAAGTCATGCTGAGAGATGGAGGCTTGTGTTGGTCTTCCCTTTCAGCGGCTTAGAGAATCAAGTGTTTGGAGAAGGGAGATCTGTGTGAGTAGAGAGGTACCTGTTGATCTTGAACACAGTCGAGGGTCCAAATGAGTGCTTTACAGTATCCCTGACAAGTGCTAAGTGGATAAATAACAATTCTTGTCTTGTGAAATCTTGACGTTGCAAAGCCCAGACATTCCAAACAGGAGTTAGACAGGTAAATATGGGGAAAATATTTCAGACAGAGAAAGTGAGCAAAAGAGGAGAGAGAGGGAAACTCAGTTGTCATTAAAGGAGCTAATAGTTGAAATGAGCTGAATTGCAGAGTAGAATGAATAGGAAGGGTAAGAAATGAGGCTCAGAATGCATATGAGGCCAGAGTTCATGTTATCTTGCAGAAGTCAACTATACCTGCGAAGTTAAGTTTAAGGACAAATAGTGAAAAGGCCAGGACCTGATTCGGCAGATTCCAGGCCTATCTCTATGAGTCTGGACATGTTCCTGAAATTTATGCCTTCCAGCTCACAGTGAAGATTCCTGGTCTGTCTTCCAGGAAGAATCATGAGATGTTTTTAGCCAGACAGGTTTCGCTGTAGGTAACTTTTAATGGGAACAAAGATTTCTTCATTAGCTAGATTAGAAGGGTACCATCTGCTTTTCCCAGTGCACTTTCCTAATGGCTGGCCTCTAAGGCCTTTAGTTAAGTGGCTTTCTTTTAACATATTAATCTTTTTAAAATCTAATTCTAATCATTTAATTATACTAAAATTGTCCTCTTTAATATTTGTAAGAAGAATATAGATAGTTATCTTCTGGGATGTCCTTTCCTGGTTTGTCATTCAGTAATACCTGCAGACATGAGTGACCACTGCTGGTCACATCAGGTGCAAGCATGATGAATATATGGTGATTTCAGGTGTCACCATTGGCCCAGGGAGTTTGATGGCTCAGTAGGTAAATGCTTCTTGCATAAGCATGAGGGTCTGAGCTTGGATTCCAAGAACACATAAAAAAAACTGGACATAGTAGCACAGTTTTATACTCCCAGGGATTTTTGGTGAGGTGGAGAGCAGAGATAAGAGAATTCCCCAGACGCTCATAGTCCAGCTAGCCTCATGTGTAGAGTAGTGCCTACACAAGGGTCACTGCCTCTGAACCTATATATAAGAACACACACACACACATACACACACACACACCAGGGATCAAGCAAAAGACCTACATGTACTTATACACAAGGATGAAAATATTGGAATAAAAGAAATGCAAACTTCTTTGCTTCTAGCTCCAGACTATATAAACTATATGTTGTAGTGTGTGTGTGTGTGTGTGTGTGTGTGTGTATGTGTATGTGGTATGTGTGTGATATAAGCATGTGTGTGTAAACATCGGTACTCAGATGAACCTGTGGAGGCCCAAGGAGAACACTGGGTGTCCTGATCTACCACTCTCTGCCTTGTTCCTTGAGAGAGGCCCCCTTGGTGACTGGAGCCGTGTCAACAGCAGCCACTCCAGCGACCCTCCTGTATGTGATCCCTGCAGCACTCATTCTTCTCATCTCTTTACATGGGCACTGGAGATTTGAACTGAGATCCTCACACTTGTGTAGCATGTGCACTTAGCCAATGAATCATCTTCCCAGGCTCATGTGGGATTTTTTTGCGGCATCAGTTCCCACGGTATCCCTCAGTACTACACAACGGAGGACAAAGAGAAGTCTAAAGTATATCTGATATCTGTGATGCTATAGTTACAAAGTTTAAATGTTTCTTGGAGATATCCCAGTCCACATCTAATTTTTAAGATAAAATATTTTTATAAATTTTTTTTCCTTATTTTGGGTGAGGATCACACACATGCATGGTACATATGTGGAGGTTAGAGGACACACAGAGGTGTAGGTTATCTACTTCCAACATATGTTTTCCAGGTATCTAACTCAGGAATTGGAACTTGCTGACAGACATCCAACTTTGTTCACCCTCACTTTTCAAATGAGAATATGAGGATTAGAAAGGAAAAATGGGTTCCTAAATTTCCTGCTGAGCCTTTTAGGTGTCCTTGCATCCTTGCTACCATCTCCAACGTGCAGGTTATCTTTGGGTGTGCTAGGACCATCAGAATTTATTTTCTCACCTTTTCTTACCTTTAAAATTATAGTGGTCTATTGAGGTCTTGGGTAACTTAAAGAATAAGTAGATTTTATTTAATTGAGATGTTGGCTACAAGCATAAAAATGATATAAGATTCTAGGAGTCTTGGCAAAAATAATTTTAAAAATGAGAATTTCACAATATAAAAACTCTGTTATAGAAACCTCTGAGTTTCGCACCATTTGTCATGACATTGTACTAAACCCCTTTAAACTTATTTTATCTTTTCTTTCTTTCCTTCCCTCCTTCCTTCCTTTTTCCCTCCCTTCCTCCTTCCTTCCTTCTTTCCTTTCATTAATCTGTTCTCTCCTTCTTAACTGAAATAGAATTTTAGTGAGCACAGTATAGACCTGAACTCTTTTGTAGCTGAGGATGACTTTGAACTTCTGATCCTCCTGCCTCCACTTCCTATGTGCACCATTTTAATGTATACACCACTATGTCTGGTTTAAGCACTGCTCAGGATAGAAAGAGGGTGGCATGCCAGGGAAGCTTTCTACTTGCCTGGTCCCAATCCCTTGGTTTTCTTGAGTAGTTGTTATTAGTGATGCATGCTATTGAAAGGAAAATTGGCAATACCCTATGGACAAGGAGAAATTTTTCCTCTTGAGTTTGTTTCTAAGAGGACATCTCATGCATTTTTTGCTTGATTCCCATTGGTTTGGACAAAGTTTTGTTTTAACAATTCCTTATCAAGTAGTTAATACATATTCGTGGATGAATTAGAGGAGGCAGTAACACAAACAAATATGGAAGATTGTTAAAAATAATGACAAGGCTGGATGATATGTAGATTGATCAGAAAATGTATGCCCTACAGAGATCAAAGGAATAATATTAGAATTTGGTAGCTATATAATGTCCTCCATTGGGGAAGCTATACAACAATCATTTGAAGATGCAACAGATGTTCAGTAAGGGATGGTATATCCTAGTTTCATAATGCCTCACAGTTGAAACTCAATCACATTGGAGCAGAAGGCATGAACTGATAAAATGTCCTCTTTGATTCTAAATGACTCTCCGCCCAATGGATTGTTCAGTGTATTTTCTTCTTTCCATTGCACTAAAGTCTTTTCTCTTTGGGGAATATAAAGGAAATGATTGCATTCTTCAGGCGATTGGGGTCACTCAGCACCCAAACTACTGTCTTCTTCTCAGGCTTCTTGAAGTATTTGAAGTCTTTAAAACTTCAGACACATGAACAGGGAACCTGAATGCCACGGTTAGACCTATAGTAGCTGTGGTAACCATGGTAACTGGAGTATACCTGGCTAACCAATGGAGCACCAAAGGAAAGGTCTTCTCTGCTGGCCTCAAAGAAATACTTTTATGGTGTTTAAGGTGGGGCAATAAGGTTCATGGGATGGCGGCATCCAAAACAAACCTTGGAGATCTTGGACCTTTGGTTTCTGACTCCTGGATGTATGTATGATCTTAGTAAATCTCACAGATTTAACTACTAGATGTTGAATTTGGGTCTCCCACTCTGTGTTTTGAAATTGTCTCCCAGGTGCCACAGCTTACTTGGTGCTGTCACCTGAATGCCTGCAGGACAGCACAAACTCAATATATTAAACAAGAGTACTTTTACATCCTTGTTGTCTCTTCCTCGCTTCACTAAAAAGTACCAATTCTTTATTTGTTCAACCAAAACCATGGGCATGTCTTTCCTCTCTTCTTCCAAGTGTACCATAGTTCTTCAGCAACTTCTTTCCGTCATACCTCCCAACCTCATGTCTAGTCTAACCATCACCTTCACCTCCAACATCACCACACAAATTCCCTGAATTTGTCCCATTCTCCTGAATTCCAGCCAAAACCCCAATAGACCCACTGCTTCCAGGATATTTTCACACTGTTAAATGTCTTCTTAGCAGCTCGTTGGTGGATTTAAAATGTGACCTCAAGGCAGGTGCCGTAGCTCTTTGCTAGAGTACTTGCCTAGTGCTATATCTTCATTTCTGTGTCTGTGATGAAGTACTCGGACAAAATGCAACTTAAAGGAGAAAGGATGTGGTTTTGCCTCACAATTCTGTACTATACTTCACTAGCTCAGGGGATAAAAGTTGAGGCAGCAGAAAATGTATGCACTTGTGTTTAGTACTCAGCTAACTTGTTCTGTTATTATACAGTTCAAGGCCTATTATACAGTTCAAGGCCTACTATACAGTTCAGTGCCAGGGAGTGGCACTGCCAGCTTTAGCCCATAGACATGCTACCAGCTGACCTGATTTAGACAGACACCATGGAGACTCAGTCCACGTGTTGCTTTGTTATGTGACATCATCCTTAACATGCATATTGCCATGGCTTTTATCTCTAGCACTTTATATATTTGGCATTAGTGCCTTACACTTTTACTACCAGATCTCAAGAATTGGAGCCTGGAGCATCAGACATTCAACGTTATCCTTGTCCACATCAAAAATTTGAAGCCAGCCTTATTATGCAGAACCTAACTTAAAAAGTTCAACACTACGGTAGTGCTTAATGACTGTGTACATTTAGCATAAATATTTTAATTCACTTTTATAAAAGTTTTATTTATGTGTATGTGTGTGTTGTTGTAAGTGTAGACCACACGTATGTGAGCATTTTGAATATGAACTTAGAGAGACAAGCAATGAAAGTATAGAGAAGGCTTTGGGGGCAGGAAGTAAGGGAGGTGGATGAGGATTTACTCAGTACATGTATAATATGCATGTATGAAATTCTCAAACAATAAGAAATAATTACAGGTGGATAGTAACCAAGAAAAAGATTTGATATTGAACTTTGACCATTGATCTTAATTATTTTTTTATTAAATTTTAAATATTTTGTATGTGTGTATGTGTCTGTGTGAGTATACCACGTGTGTGAGAGTCCCGGCAGAGGGTGTGAGCCCGCCAATGTGGAGGCTGGGAACCAGGCTCCAGTGCTCTGTGAGGGCAAGTGCTTTGCTTTTAGTCATAGAACCCTCTCTCCATCCCTGCACACTTAGTTTGTTGTTGTTGTTCTTTTTTTTTTTTTTTTTTTGAGACAGGGTTTCTCTGTGTAGCCTTGGCTGTCCTGTACCCCCTTTGTAGACCAGGCTGGCCTCGAACATACCAAGATCTTTAGCTATATCCTGGCAATCATTCACCCTTCTGATTGTGTTGTGTGTCATTCTCTCCCCTAGTGACTGTCCTCTAATCAAACCTGCCTGCTTCCTGTGCCAGACCCAAAAAACCAAACCAATCAACTAAAAACAAGACAAAACAAAACAAAAACCCAAACAAAAAGAAACAAACAAACAAAAAACACCACTACCACCACTGAAAGAGCCAAATCTTGCTCTTCTGGGCTCCCTGGGTTTGATATTCTCACTACACAGGCTGGAGATGGTTTATCGTAATACTTTCCATCACCGCTTTCTAGTAATAACGTATAACTAGAAGGCGGTGGTTCTCAGCCTTCCTGATGCTGTGACCCCTTAATACAGGTCCTTGTGTTGTGGTGACTCCCACCCATAAAATTATTTTCATCATTATGTCATAACTGTAATTGTGCTACTGTAATCAATCATAACGTAAAATAGCTGGTGTGTAAGACAGCTGGTTTGCAGCCCCTGTGTGGGTCGCAACCTGCAGGTTGAGAACCACTAATTTTATTGTCAGTGTCATACAGCCTCACAACCTGCAGTGGGGGATTTTCTTGTGTTATGTTGATAAAGCCACTTCTGAAGAGACATGGGAGAGCCACGGCTTCTTCTCCCCAAACCTCATCAAACAATTTTGATATATGTCGTACACATTTGGATACAAAGCTATAAGACAGAGTCAGCATTTTAAAAACGTGGCTCTTGTTCCCTGTTCCCACATGAGGGAAGAAGGAGACAGGACAGGTAACAAGAACAGTCATTGCAGGGGCCATGCTAATCTCTGTATCATTCCAATTTTAGTATATGTACTGCCACCAAGAAGAGACTTGATACCCTATGAGCATATAAAGGGGGA
>OU015747.1:82003693-82011193 GCA_907169655.1 Acomys percivali | reverse complement strand
TATTTTTCATTCAATAATTTGTCTAACTTTATTTTTTTTAATTTTTTAAAAATTTATTTTATTAATTTATTCTTGTTACATCTCTATGGTTATCCCATCCCTTGTATCCTCTCATTCTCCCCTCCCTCCCATTTCCCCCTTATTCCCCTCCCCTATGACTGTTCCTGAGGGGGATTACCTCCCCCTGTATATGCTCATAGGGTATCAAGTCTCTTCTCAGTGACCTGCTGTCCTTCGTCTGAGTGCCACTAGGTCTCCCCCTCCAGGGGACATAGTCAAATGTGAGGCACCAGAGTACATGAGAAAGTCATATCCCACTCTCCACTCAACTGTGGAGAATGTTCTAGATCTGGGTAGGGGTTTAAAGTTTACTGCCTGTATTGTCCTTGGCTAGGGCCTTAGTTTGGGTGGGACCCCTTGGCCCAAATCTGCCTATCATAATGTTCTACTTGTAGGTTTCTAGGACCCACTGGATCCTTCTACATTGCTATTCTCACATGGTTCTCTCATCTAGAGTCCCAATAGGATGTCCTCCCTTCTGTCCCAGTTTCCTGGTAAGTGAAGGCTTTTGTGGGACATGCCCATTGGGCTAGTATGCAGATATAAGTGAGTATATACCATTTGAGTCTTTCTGCTTCTGGCTTAACTCACTCATTATGATCATTTCTAGCTCAATCCATTTATCCACAAATTTCAGGAATTCCTTGTTTTTAATAGCTGAGTAGTATTCCATAGTGTATATGTACCGAAGTTTCTTTATCCATTCTTCTACTGAGGGACATTTAGGCTGTTTCCATGATCTGGCTATTATGAATAAGGCTGCTATGAACATGGTTGAGCAAATTTTCTTGTTGTGTGCTGGTGCATCTTCTGAGTATGCTCCAAGGAGTGGAATAGCTGGGTCTGGAGGAAGCCCTATTCCCAGTTTTCTGAGATAGCACCAGATAGATTTCCAAAGTGATTGTACTAGTTTGCATTCCCACCAGCAATGAAGGAGTGTTCCTCTCTCCCCACATCCTCTCTAGCATGTGGTGTCGCTTGAGTTTTTGATCTTAGTCATTCTGATGGGTGTAAGATGGAATCTCAGAGTTGTTTTGATTTGCATTTCCCTGATGACTAAGGAGGTTGAGCATTTCTTTAAGTGTTTCTCAGCCATTTGATATTCCTCTGTTGAGAATTCTCTGTTTAGTTCCAAGCCCTGTTTCTTAATTGGGTTATTTGTTTTGGTGGTGTTTAATTTCTTGAGTTCTTTATATATTTTGGATATTAGACCTTTGTCAGATGTAGGGTTGGTGAAGATCTTTTCCCAGTCTGTAGGCTGTTGCTTTGCTCTCTTGACAGTGTCTCCAGCCTTACAGAAGCTTCTCAGCCTCATGAGGACCCATTTATTAATTGTTGACATTAAGGCCTGGGCTGTTGGTAGTTCTGTTCAGGAAGTTGTCTCCTGTGCCAATATGTTCCATGCTCTTTCCCACTTTTTCTTCTAAGTGACTTAGTGTCTCTGGTTTTATGTTGAGGTTTTTAATCCACTTGGATTTGAGTATTGTGCAAGGTGACAAATATGGGTCCAGTTGCATTTTTTTACACATAGACATCCAGTTAGACCAGCACCATTTGTTGAAGATGCTATCCTTTTTCCATTGAATGGATTTCAGTCCCTAGTTTTAATGGAATGTCTGTCATTCGCTTGACTGTGAACTCCAGAAAAGAGTAGAGTTCTAAAACAACAACAACAACAACAACAAAAACAAGCAAACAAACAAAAAATCAAATTAGCCAGATGCATTAGAGAGAACTTTGCAAAGGATGGACACAAATCATGGAAAATTGCTTTGATACCTTAGGAATAAAATTTATCTTCTGAAACCTGTATAATTAACATATTTATTGAGATAAGCATCTGACCATTTCATTATTTTTTTATCTACACTTAAAGGATAGAAGAGACAAGTTACTCCTGTTTCTGTAATTGGGACAGAGGAACAGAATTTCAAGTGAGTTTGGTTACACAGTGAGTTTAAGGCCAGCCTCCACTACATGAGGCCTTATCTAAAAAACAATCATTCAAACAATTAATGAAGTAATAGGGTACATACTTGGCTTACAGTATTGGAGTCTGAGAAATGTAGGAGCACTGTGATGATTGGCCAGGACCTTAGTGTGGCTTCATAACATAGTAGAAACAGAAAGAAAACAGGAAATTATCAGGTTCAGCCTTTGCGTGGACATGTGAACATGATTTTTTTTTTTGTGTGTGTATGCATGTGCATATGTGTGCATATGTGTATGGAGTCCTGTGGACAACCTTATGTGCCATTCCTTAGTCTCTACTCAACTAGTTTTTTGAAGTAGGGTCTCTCACGGGCATGGAACTATGCTAGACTCACTGGCCATGGAGTTGGAGGATGTCCTGTCCCTGCCTTCCCAATTGTGTGGCTATAACTGTGCATCTCCACAAACACAGTGGCTGGATTTTCTCAATGTGTTCTGAGGATCTAAGTCAGATACTCATACTTGCAAGGCAACCACTTTACTGTCTGCACTATACCGTTAACCCTCAGTGTCTCTTTGTCAGGTACCCACTACTGAGGTAAAGACAGTATTCTCTAAGGGGAGTGCCCTATGACATCATCGCCTCTTCAACCACATATATCCACTCTATTATCATGACATAGAAATTAAAATGACACTGAAGTCACAGCCATAGTCACTCCTCATACTCTACATATTTGTAATCCTTCTAGGACCATTTTCTTTCACCCAACTGAGCACTGCCATGCCCCATGTTCCATTTCTTTTGAATGACCCGATCAGGAACATCAATTTTTTTCTACCCACATAAATTATATCAGTCAGCAGTACATGTCTTATCCTGCCTGGCTGGAGTCAGAGGTCATAACCATAATTATGGTCTATAAAGATGTACAGAGGAATTACTTTCTGAGACTAATGTCAAGAGATTCTATAGAATTGGAGAATTCATGTATGATTCGTATCTCTCCATGTCTCTAGGATTTGTTCATTATCTAATACATGAAAGGACAAGATTGTCATATTAAGATCTCAGCAGGCTTGACCATTTTTATAGTTTAAGAATCTTACAGTAAAGGCTAACAAAATGTCTCAACAGGTAAAGTCACTTGCCAGTGATATGTGGTTAAAGGAGAGATTCAGATCTCCCAAATTGTCCTCTGATGCTTATAAACAGAGGATAACACACATGCCCCTTCACATAATAATTAATTTTTAAAGAGTTTTTAGTGCCCTATATTTTATTCAAAAGGAAAACTAAATAGCACCAATAGTCTCCTCTTTGTCATAAAGATTCACAATTTTTCTTTTAAAATTATTATTTTACTTTTAAGTGTGTGTGTGTGTGTGTGTGTGTGTGTGTGTGTGTGTGTGTGTGTGTGTGCGCATGTGCATGTAGTGCCAACAGAGGATAGAAGAGGGAGTTAGATCCCCTAGATATGGAATTATAGGTGATTGCAAGTCACCCAACATGAGTGCTAAGAAGTGAACATAGGTCTTCTGCAAGAACAGAAAGTATTCTTAATTGTCTGTCTAATTCTATCATTCACACTTTACCCTAAAATATTAATGGAACTTATTGTTTTCTTATTGAATATGTCATTTTGTACAACATTTCACAGTGTTATTTTGACAAACCTGGGTCTTTTTTGTTTCTTGAGTGTTAACAAAGTCCATTCCGTTATTGCTGTGATTTGTCATTAAGTCCCAGGAAGCTGCCACATTGCCCTGGTCTGTGGAATGAGTGACAGCTTCTACTCAAACAACATACAGTGCAGAGGATAAAATGAAAATGTTAAGGCCATACTCATCTCCTAAGACCCTCCTACAAACTCTTTATGAAACATCTTGTTTCCCTTGGCCAATTAGAATCAACAATGTGCTCGGATGCAGTTCAGTTGTTAGAGTACTTGTCTAGCATGCACAGATCTCTACTGCAGAAACCATGAAGAGTTGTAGATGACTGCAATCCCAGTGCCCAGGAAATGAAGGAAGACAAGTCAGAAGGTCAGGGTCATTCTCAGGTATATATCAAGGTCAGCGACAACTTGGACTCTATTGAACACTGTCTCAAACAGAAGAGGAAAGACTGGAGATAACTTTGTCAGTAGTTAAAGCATGTACCTCATAAGCAAGTGGGTCTGAGTTAAGAACGCTTGAACTTCTATATCAGTGTGATGATCTGCCTCTAATTACATCCTTGCAGAAGGATCCTTAGAGCAAGCTGAGCCTATGGGCAAGATCTTGGTTTGGTTGGCTCACCTTGCTTCAAAGAATAAATTAGAGGCAACAAGGGAAGGATTCCTGACATCAACTTGTGCCTGCACCCCCATGTCCACCCCCATGTGAATAAATGTACACAAATGTGCACACAGACATACACATAGAAAAGCAGGGATCAACATGATACAATGGCTGCTGGGCTAGATACAGAAACAAGTGGAGTATTTATTTTTCTGAATGGATTCTTTTGGAACTGAATACAATTAGAATAATTTTATTTACTGAATAATAATGATAATGAGATGAGCACATACTTGTTTTGCAAAACTTAAGAGAATTTTTATATATTTATAAATGAAAAATTCAATGCTATAATAATAAATATATTTAAATTATTTTTCTTATTCTTTGAATTTCATAAATATATACAATGTATTTTGATCATGTTCCTTCCCCATTTCTTACCTCAACCCCTAAGACCCTCCAACATGTTTCCCTCTCATTTTGGTCTCTGTATATGTGTATGTGTTTATACACTATATATCTATAAATAGCATTAGCTGCATCAGAATATATCCTCTCTTTTCATTTATACATATATATACACACTTATGTCTTAATGTGTTCATTTAGTCCTATTCATGTATGCATAAGTGTGAGAGAACCCACTGGGGCATGGACAACCTGCCAGTGACCATTGCCCAAAAGAAGTGTGACTCTCCCTTCCAGGGCATGAGTCAAAGGCCAGTAGTAGTTTCTTACCTAAGAGCCAACTCTTTCATTTCAGCATAGTACCAATGTTTTATAATTTATAGATGCTTTACTTATAATTCAAGGATATTTGGATTATTGAGGATTTAAGTCACTCTCCCTACAGAAGAAGCTCATCTGAGATCTGCAGCAAATTCTCAATATGCTGTGATTCAAATATTCCTCTCATAGTGCCATGCTGCAAAAGAAAAGAATCAATGAGCAAGCTCAAAGTGCAAACAGGGTAAGGTGAGGTGTAAAGAAGTTATAAACAATTTTCTGCATCTCTATGTTTTTGAAAGATTTAAAGCAATTTGCATTTTTCCTTTTTGAAATAGGGTTTCATGTAGCCCAGGTTGGACTTCAACATGCTATGTAGTCAAGGATGGACTTTGAATCCTCCTGCCTTGGTCTTCTAAGTACAGAGTGCAGGCATGCATGGCCTCAATGTAGATATTTCTGGGGCTGAAACCCAGGGCTTTCAGTATGCTGTCTGAGCATTTTCCCCAGGTACGTGCCCATCCCCAGATCCCAGACTACTATTATATGCTGTTTAGGTAATGGTTTTTAGGACTTTTTTCTTACTGTAAGCAGCTTATTTTGTATTACTTCATGTATATGAAACTAATAAAGATTCATACTTCCAATAGGCACCAGCCTTTCACTAATAGGGAATGCCTAGTCCTTTAATTAGTCCAAATTAGAGATTATGTCTCTTTCCAAAGAAAATGCATCTTTATGTCAATTAAATGAGGCATTTTTGATGAAATGTTCCCTAACAGAGAGTAAGTAATCGAGATATAATTGTTTGTAGATGAAAAATAACTGCCACTTTCAGAGCAAATGGTAGTTTAACGCAGATGATTTCCGTGATTATAATGTGGTTTATGCTGCTTTTTATATCACTGTTTGGAAGCATCCATAGTACCCGTTAAGGCAAAAAGCATCTTAATGTTTGTTTTAGTGCTTGGCAACAAATACAGTCTATAAAATATGTAGTGGTTAATATTAAAAGCTCATGCCAGATTGTAACATAAAGAGTTTATTCAATCTCTTTAAAGGCATCAATTTGAAGCTACATCTGAATGAGTTCTCATTCGGCATTGGAGCATCTTACCATTTCAGCAAGCCAACACTGGTGAATTTGGGAAGTCTGTCTCCCCATCTCTCCGTCCCTAGCTTGACACTACCCTTAAATTCTCAGTGAGCATGTCTGTTCCTCCTCTGAAGAGGACTGCTGATGCTGATCCCCTCCAGTGCAACACACACACACAGTGGCTGATGAGTAGCTAGAACATATTTGGCCATGAGCCTTCTGAGCATCTTTGTAGATAGGAGAACTTGAAGGGAATGCCTTGGTGGCTCCTTTTAGCAGACATCCTGACAGGATCTAGAATTGCCATGGAAACAGCCTCTGGACAAGTCTGTGAGAAATTATCTCCATTAGGTTAGTTGAGGTGAGAGACAGGGTTTCATTGACCCCAGGAGTGAATAAGAGAAAATAAAAGGAGGAAGAGAATTCAGCACTTCTGCCCACTGACTGCAGATGCAGTGGGTGTAGCTGACTCAGGCTACTGCCATCATGTGCTCCTCACCATGAGTATCCTCAAAGTATAAGTCAAAACAAACTCATTTTCCCTTAAGTTGATTTTTCAGCTATTTGTCTCAGCAGGAAGACAGATCACCAATATAAGCTAAACTTGTCTCCTGGCCTCAGTGGTTTACCAGGGAAGTCTAATTTTATTAATCTTCATTGTGTTTTTCATGGTTACTTTCAACCAGTATTTAGCTACATGCATCCCTGCATCAACCAGTCTATCCCACCCACTTAACTTCCAAGGATACTTCAAAGCCCTTTAGAGTCAGGTGTGGGGTTGGAAAGATGTTACAGTGATTAGAGGCCTTTTCTGTATGCCTCCAGAATACCCGTTTAGTTGCCAGCAGCCAAGTGGTTCACAACCACCTGTAATTCCAGTTTCCAGGGGCCCAGTACCCTCTTCTGGCATCTGAATTCCTGTACTAATATGCACATACTCACACACAGACACGCATGCATGTGTGTAGTGAAAAAAATCAGGTGTTAACAGATTTACTATCATGCTGCGGTAAGTGGATTTTGGATGATTTAAGATGGATGAGAATTCTTGATGGTACAGAGGATCTGTTCAAAGTGAGACAGAGGCCAGTTTTCTTTTTCGGTAAGATTTCTATCATCTTAGAGATATTATTTTAACATCCTGAGCTTGAGTTTTCTCATCTGTAATTTGATAGATTAGAAACAATGGCTGGAAGTTACTGAGCATCATAGAAGATTGCTTCAGGCTTTTAGTCAAAAGAAGAGTGGAAACGGGGAAAAAGAAGAATGTAAGACAGAGGGAGGCTGCTTCTATTTGGAGAAAGTGTTGTCAGAAGACAGGAGGTCTGGATCACTTACACAAATGTCCTCATCATAAATTGAAAAGAAGTGTTATGGTACAGGTGCTATAGTTTAGTTGG
>OU015747.1:81998693-82001193 GCA_907169655.1 Acomys percivali | reverse complement strand
GAGCAGTCACCCAAAACTCTCTATAACCTTGGAGCATCATCTTCAGCCTTCTGGCCCTATATATCTGACAGACTATTTGACTGTCATTGAGGACTTGCTTACCCTGTTTTGACAGAGTTTGGCCATTGACTCTACCTGCATCCAAGCTTGCCCATTTTTAGGCAAAATTCTATCTGTGGAAGAAATGAGGACATTTTGCACAGTAGCTGGTTTGCCATTTATGAAGCCATTTCCAAAAAGGAGGTTCATTGTTGCTCATCACTTTCTTTGGGGTAGGCTGGGTATTGCCAGGAGTTAACATGCCTTATTGTCAAAGAATCTTTAAAATAATAAAAAAATCTTCAAATGCCATATTCTCTAGCTCTCTGAGGTTTTTGAAGACCTTACCTAACTATTTTACCTTTCCTATCTATAGAATCATATCATTTTGTTAAACCTAGGATGTATATTCTTGTGATAAAAATAGACTGGTAATTGACATGACCATGATTTAATCAACTAGCAATTAACTTGTATTACTTAATTATCCTAAGCGGCCTACAATAGCCCTTTCAAAGTATTGGAGGCAAACTTTGTATTATAGTTGAGTTGTATGGGTACAATACTTCATGCTAGAGCAGATATAATTCTATGTCTAGTCACTCCTCTCTAGATGCCACTGTACCATGCCCAGGGAAGTTCCTTTCAGGATCATTTTCTTCCTCTTATTTTTTTTTTTAACAAACCATTGAGTCCAGTTCATGCTGCCCTATGAGTGTGGCTATGGGGCCATCCTCTGGAGCATAGGCAACTTCCAGAACCACACCCCCAAAGAAAAATGTCTCCTGTTAGAGCATATAGTTTGAAATATATTTGAAGCTGAGTTCAGCGATTTCTTACCACTCTGTGTCTATCAAAGCTTCAGATATAGGAAATAGATGTGCATGTACTAACCACTGAGCATACACATCTCTATGATTCTTTTATATATGTCTATCCAGGGTGGAACTCAAGTTTTCATACTTGTACAGCTAGCAGCATTTTACCAAATGAGCTATATCACTCCGTTTCTATTTTTCTACCAATTTCATTTCAGTCTTTCTGACTCCAATGCTTTGAATCATTATTCAGAGCTCCATTTGTTTGCCATTTATTTAAACAAAAGGTTTTGTTCAGAATTCTGCTTTGTAATAGTCCTCCATGTCTCATTTGAAGAGGTTAAGTTATCTTTCCAAAGTTTATGTCCCAGGCCCAGATGGACGTGACACTATAGTTTGTAGGTCAGTCTATTGGCGGGGTAGAAAGTGAGATTAGTAGCAAGAGTCACAGACCTGTCTAGGGTACAGCTTGGTAGCATCACCTAATGGGCATGTTGATCAGACTGATTATGTCTTGTCCTGGAAAAATGTTTCCTAGGATCAGTGCACTGGATGACCTTGTTAGAAACACAGCTTAGAACGCAGAAAATAAAATGGGAATAAAAGGCACTTTCCTCCCACTGATGGGTGGCTGTCCAAATGCTCATTTGTAAAACACTCGTTTGGAACTTAGAATTCATTTTTTCACCAAAACAGTTACTAATGGTGGGTATGTTTCCCCTGAGGCTCCTCCATAAAAGACTGTTTGGCCTTAATGTATCTGAAATCATGTATACTGGCCAGAGAAATGTGTTGGGAATGACTCTTTCTAATTCTGGTAATTAAATAATGGGGAAAGAAGTGAAATTAAATGAGAACTTTGAAATGTATCTTGAATGCTGATTTTAGGGAAAAGAAGATGTGCCAGAGAGGGCAAAGAAGTTTGAAAGTAAGTCTGTCGGGGCTGTAACAGGGTGGCTGGACAAATTCAGATAATTTGAGAAATTAGAACCATATCTTAGAAATAGTGATTTTATTACATGATCATTTTACTGCTTAACCCCTCCCCTCTTAATTAATATAGTGTCTGGTGTCTGGTTTAGATAAAAAAGGACTGGAAGGGGTTGAAGAATACAACATGGTGGAGGTACAGCTTCTAGTGATGCAGAAGTTGAGGAAAAACACAAGCACAACAAAATGGAAGAGCATGTCTGTGTCTCTAGGAAAAAAAATAGTCACTGCATCCTCATGAGAGAGATTAAACAAATTTGGGAAATTCCAGGAGCTTCTGCTGTTTGATTCTATCTTCTTGGGGCATTGAGATCTTACTTTCTGTCAAATGTAGGCTTAGTACAGGGTTGACTCAAAGGGACAATGTGTTTAGGTGCATGAAGATTTATTATTTTAAAAATAGTTTTGTGTGTGTGTGTTCATGTGTGTATGTTCATGTATGTATATGTCCATGTGTATGCAGGTACATAGGCACACATGTGTGTGCATGTTTGTGGAGGCCAAAGGGCAACCTTGGATATTATTTCTTAGGGGATGGTCACTATTTCTGAGACAGTTTCTCACTGGTTTGGAACTCACCAAGTAGTTTAAGCTGCTTGGCAAAGAGCCTTAAGCACCTGCCTGTTTCTGCCTCCCCAGCACCGGGATTACAA
>OU015747.1:81972250-81985931 GCA_907169655.1 Acomys percivali | reverse complement strand
ATCTATCTATCTATCTATCTATCTATCTATCTATCTATCTATCTATCATCTACCTATGTGTGTATGTATATATGTATGTATGTATATATGTATGTATGTATATATGTATGTATGTATGTATGTATGTATCTATCTATCTATCTATCTATCTATCTATCTATCTATCTATCATCTTTATCTATAGATCTATAGCAAACACTCTTCAACCTCACAGTTTCCTTTTGCTCAGCCTCACTTTTTCCTCTCTGTTTATCTGTCTCCATCTCTCTGTTTCCAAGATGTTTTATGTCACAATCACCAGCGATGGAGGGCAAGTAAAGAAGGGTCCAAATTCTAGTCTTTAGGGTAGTAAACTGAGGGCCTGCATATCTTCCTGTCGAGGGAGGTGATTTTTTAGTGTTCTGCAGGACACTCAAACTTGAGACGTCTTGTTACTTAATGTGTTCAAATGATCACATTTTGGTATCTTGTCAGCCTCTAAATGAATACAAGGTATCCTCTGGAAACTTTAGTTTTTCTCTTCTTAAAATCACTTCTCTGCTGAAGACTATAAAATAACAAAATAGGGAAGCAGAGGTGAGGGTGGTTGAGGTGCGTGGATCAATAGAGCTCTGCTCTTGGGAGGCAAGGGGAGAGTGGCTACACAGTGCTGTTGCGGAGAATTGATTGTGTTCACAGAAGTCTCCCTGATCTCCAGAGCCTCTGCAGAGAGTTTTTGGCAGGCTTCTTGCAGTCTACTGTTTCAGAAACCATCAGAGGGACATAGAAATATAGCACATGAAGTCTTAAGAACTTCAATCTCTTGGGTAGGTGGGGGAACTGTTTATCCTTTGCTTATGAGCCCCAGGACCTTTAACCAGACATCCCGATGGTTCCTCTTGTGTTTAGCCAGGGTATTATTCAGGTTCTGATATAATTTTCTAATCATGGTTTTCATTTTTCTAACATGTATTTAATAGATCTCATCATTTATCTTTCTTAAGTGCAGAGCTCTAAAGAAGGGTCTCACGATCAGATGATACCAGGCTCAGCTGTTGTTAATTAGCTGAGTATTGTCTGTCATAAAGAACATTTTCTGATAGCCTATCTTCAAGTACAAAGTAGGAGTGAAAAAAAAACCTCATGTGCAATGAAGAGTAGCTGGCGGAAGTACCTTTTGATAAACTTCCTCTCTGCTTGAAATATGAATGACTCTCAAACTTCAAAAGGAACTCTATATTAGGCAACAGTGAGGTGCCTAAAGCCTGAAAGAAAATGACAAAAGAAGATGGGGACTTGGTCTGCTTGGCTGGATTATTAGCAAGTTTTTTTTTTTTTGGCTTGTTTTTTTTTTTTTATTTTTTTATTTTATTCCTCTGTTTGTATTTAGGGGTTTGCTGCTGTGCTCCGTTCCTCTCTGGCTCTCCTTTGTTCATCTATTCCGCTCATGAAATTTATTCTTTCCTGTTCTCTCATGAAAAAGACTGAGGCTGCCTGTGTAGCATTCCTGTGGTACTGGCTCAGAGGGTATGGTTTGCCTTAGTTGTGTGCTTATTGTGATAGCTTTAATCGTTGACTTCACAAGCCGAGAGTCACCTGTGAAGATGCTCACAATGAGAGACTGTCTGCATTCCGCTGGCCATGGGCATGCCTGTAGGCAATTCCTAACTGATGCGCAAAGACCCATCTCACAGTGGGTAGCATCATTCTCTAGGTATGAGTCCTGAACTTGGAAGGCTAGAGAAAACTGAGTGAAGCACAAGCAAACAAGACAACAAGCACACTTGTCTTGATTGATTTCTCTCTGTCCTTGGCTGAGCATGTGATAAGACTGCTTCCAGTTCCCACCGCCCTGCCCTGACTTCCTTGCAATAAGAAACATGGGAACTGTGAGCTGAAGTTAGCCCTTTCTCTCCTAAGTTGTTTTTTTTTTCAGGGTATTTTTCTCTCAACTGGAGAAATGACATTAGAACTATACTAAAATGTTCGTATTTCTCTATTACTTCTAAGAGACAGTCTTGGTGAATGGTCATTAACTTTTGAGGGCTTTAAAACATCATTCCATAATTCCTTGACTTTGAGTATTGCAGAGAGAGAGAGAGAGAGAGAGAGAGAGAGAGAGAGAGAGAGAGAGAGAGAGAGAGAGTGAGTGCTGATAGTCTTATGTTTCTGCCTTTGTAGGTAAGTTGCCATTTCCCGTTATAATTTTAGCTATTGTTTCTTTTCTTTGTAGTTTTTGACATCTTTGACTTTCTGCTATGTTGTGGAGAGGGTTTTCTCTGGCTGTCTATTTGAAGTTTGAAAATGCCTCTTTTGTTTCGATGTCCATTTCTTTTTCTAGTTTTTGAGAGATTTCTACTACAATTTCATTGAATGTATTGTATTTGCTTTTAGACTTTATCTTCTCTCCTTGTATCCTTTGTGTTTTTATGAATTTGTCTATTGTTCATGTCTCAGAGTTATTAGAAGTTTTGATCACACTTATTAAATTTTTCTGTAGGTATGAATATATTATGCTATTGCTCTTTTCCTGTATCCCCAAATTCATTATTCTGCCCTTTTTGTTGTTGATGGTACTTTCCACTGTGTATTTTACTTGATTCCTTGGTTGGCTCTTTCATTTCTAGCTTTTCTGCTAGATTCTTTTTCAGGGTTGCAATTTCCTCTGTGAATTTTCCCCATCATTTTTAGTACCCAAATTTCTGACTGTTTTATCCACTTTGCAAAATCTATTCTCTAGGTCCTGAATTGATTTTCTTATCTTATTTTATGAGTATCTTCCCGGTGAGTTACCTTCACTTAGCCTGTCTTCCCCACTATTTAGGAAGAGACTCTGACTGTAATCTGTGGATGCAATGATTTGAAGGCGATTTGGGCACTAACTTGCAGTAAAGGACATTTATGTATTTCACTTGTGTCCTCGGTAAGTATTGGAGACAGTGGCATCAGGGTATTAATTAGAAAATGTAGTTTATATGTTTTTAGATCAAAGGGTACTAATAAATAAGAAGTAGAGGGAGGAGAGATGGGGAAAAGAGAGAAAAGCATAAAGTGTTAAAGAAAAGCAAAGCATATGGGTTTGAAGTCTAAGAAATAATAGATACAGTATTATGGGATAGTTACAGATAAAGAATGGTCATAAAGAGCAAGGCATGGTAGCTTATGCCTGTAATCCCAGCACTTGGGGAGACAGAAACAGGTGGATTGCCATGAGCTTGTGGCCAGCCTGATCTAAAAAGTGAGTTCACGACAGCCACGACTGTTACACAGAGGTACCTGGTCTCAAAAACAAAAAAGGGTGGAGGTCATAAAATTGTATTTAGCTTGTTGAGGTAGAGGCTAAATGAGGTAAATTTTTTTTTTGTGTGTGTGTGTGTGTATTTGTGTGTTTCTGTGTGTGATTTACTGGAGCAGGTTTTCTCAAATGAATGGGGTCTTGCTGATTGGCTAGTCTAGCTAGCTAGGTCAGTCAGGAGACCATCTGGCTCTGCCTCTTAATGCAGGAATTATAGGCTGGCTGCCATATCTGCCAGGCATTTACATCCATTTTAGAATCTGAATTCAGGCCCTCATATTTACAAAACAAGCTATTTATCCACTGAGCCATCTCCCCAACCTTCATGCGTCTGTCCCCTTTGCTCAGACTGTTGTCGATATTAACTGCCATTTTCTAACAGTTCCAAGTCTGTGTCTCATTCCGTTGTCCATGGTCTCTTTTTGGGTATGGTCTGGATTCTGTGTTCAGGGGAGACCTTCTGTGGCTTAGGCTTTGGGGGATGTGGAAGGCCTCTTAGACCGTTGTTTACCTTTTTGTTTGTTGGGGGGGAGGTGTTACATACTGGATTGACCTTAGCTGCCATGCCATGGCTCCTATAGGAGAGTGTTTGCTCTCACAGGTGGAACACTCAGTGAGCTTCCCATACTCCCACATTGCTGCTCACCCAGACAGTGGTGGCAGGATTGCTTCTCTCTCAGCTGCATAACTCTCAGAGCTGTTGGGGAGTCTTATCATCAGGCACCTGTTCAAAACTTGCCCTGTAGCTTCTACCTCTGGCCTGGGCTACTAAGACTATGTGTAGTACCACAGTAGGCTCAGCCCCTCATTATTTCTCTTCTGCACTGTTTCAGTATCTCTCTCTCCCAGTTGGCTTTTCTGCAGAGCCCACATCGAGTGAAGACTTCCCTTAACTGGCAGCTCTATTAACTCCATCTCGTGTGAGCTGCAGGGTGTGCTGGGTGCCAGCTGGTGGCCTTTCCTGTCTACTTCTCTAAGGAGGATCTTGTGTTTGTTACCAAGGATTCTTTTTTCTTCTGCCTTCAGGAATAAAATCAGGTCTGTAATCCTGACTCTTCTCCTTCCACATTCCACTCGGGAGCAGCTTCTAACCTTCCATTTTTATCAAGAAATTAAAAAAAAAAAAACAACATTTCTACTTACAGAGCTAGAGAGCTACATGAGGTAGTAGAGAAAGGGATGATAGTAGAGAAAGGGATGAATTCTTGAGAATACTTGAGATAAAAAACTGAAAACAAAGAATAAGAAAAGAAAAAAAAAACCTGAAAGAAAACAAATAAGCAAATCCAAAACATTCACTATATGTCTATCTGTGTTTGAATTATTGGTTAAATCTACTTTTACCTCCTGTATTTGTTATTTCTATCCTGCTATGGTAAAATGCCACAACCAAAAGTAGTATAAGAGTCAGTCTTACAGTGCAGCAGGGATGGAGCCCATCCTGGCCTGGAAGGCATGGCAGCTGGAGCAGGAAGCTGCATGATCACATCATCTTTGCCTACAGGAAACAGAGCAAGAGAGAGAGGTGTAGAATGGCGTGAACTCTCCAAGCCCATCTTCAGACATGTACTTCCTCCACAAGGATCCAGCTCCAGAGGTTCCACAGCCTTCTCAAATGGCACCATGGACAGTGACTAAGTGTCCAACTATGTGAGCTCATAGACATTTTTCTTCTAATTCACCACCCCTTCTTAAAATATGTGAAAATGTGGTAAGAGCAGATGATGATTTATAAGCTTTATAAGTTCCATCTTAAATACAAATTAAAATCATGGTATCTCAATGTATCACTGATCTATTGCCAAGCAACTACCTCAAAAACAGGTAAGTAAAGGACGACTCATTTACTGCTTTTCAGGGCTAACGAATGCTGGGAAGTTTTGCTGTTCTGGATAATGCTTGCAGTATCTTCCTTGGCTCATTTTCATCTACTATCATAGTTAAAATGAGAATAGGCTAAAGACATCACTCTGACAAGAATGAGGTAAAAACATCCCAGGGTAATGTTAAGCAAATATTTATATTATGGGAAATTTTTCTTAGTGCTCTTTCTTTTCTTGTGTTTAAAGTATCAGAGATCTTTTGTTGTTGCTGTTGCTGTTCTCATAGTGTGTGTTGTCCAGTGCTCTGAAATTTATATGATTAATGGTAAGTGTCCTTCTGGCTTTGATTTTGGCATCCAGACAAAAGAAAACTGCAGCTTAATTATGTGGATTCCCAGTGACTTCAGACTTCCTACCTTGGGTGAATGAGACCCTGTAACATCTGCACCTCTGCGGGCACACAAGATTGATTCCTCTAATATACACTGACAACTTAGAAGTGAAAACAAGTTAATGAAACAAATTATTGTGCTCACCAGCCAATTAAACAATGCATTAGCGTGGGCTTTTCTCCCGTGGTTTTTCTTGGGGAGCTGTTTAGTACTCATGACCCAACAGCAGAGTGAGGAGCTAAGAAGTATTTTAGCAGAATTGATCGGGCATTCCGCAGGCATCACAGTCAATCTAAACTCAAGCACCCTAACTGGAAGATGGTGAGGCTTTGACGGGGCCACTATTGGTTTTCTGACTTTTTCTCCACATTCATCAGAATTTTGAATTTGGTGAGGGATAAAAGATAAATAGGGGTGAGTTGGCTTCTATAAAACATGGGAGGCCTGGGTGAACACCTATTCAGTAAGGTCTTCGTTGTTTCTCAAGCAGACAGATGCTTGAAAATGCTCAATGACCTCCACTTTCAGCTGCCACTTTCAAGCAGATACCAGGAAGCGCTCATGAATAATAAGATAATTGCACTCTTGTTTTAACCCAAGAGAACAAGAGGCTAACCAATACCCACACAAATCTCCAAGGTAGTTTGTGGACAATAGGAAGTGTCGGGTAGAACAGCTACACTTAAAGCAATTATAGCCTGTGATGAAGTACAGTGGCCTATTGGAGAAAAACTTACAGGAAAAAAAATGAAAGGCAGACTAAGGTTTTTGGAGGTGTTATGCAATTTCTTTCTGTCATAAAAATGGGGTACCTTATACTTGGAGTTCCTGGGTTGCATTAGAAGTGAATGTGCTTGTCCATGGAATTGGCTCTTCTACCAAAGCTGACAAATTACAAAAGTTCTCTGCTCCATCACACATTGCATATATATTTTATACACCTTTACACTTTATTTTTGATTTTTTTTATTTGTATGTGTCTATCTGTGTGCCCTCTTGCTTGTATGTACTTCATGTGAATCCAGATGTCCATAACAAACAGAAGAGGGAGCCAGATGCCCTGGGACTGGATCTATAGGTTGTTGCAAGCTGCCAATGTGGATGATGGGACTTGAATCTGGGTCCTCTGCAAGAGCACTAAGTGCTCTTAATGACTTAGTCATTTCTGCAGTCCCAAATTTACCAAGCAGAACAGACTCTATTTTTCCAGAAATATCTGAATACTTATTTCTGTGTCATTGTGATGGTTAATATGATCAACTTAACAGGATCTGGAATCACTATGGAAACAAACATTCAGGTATTCCTGTGAGGGGCTTTCTAGATGAGATTAAACAGAAGCAGGAAGACTCAGGCTACATGCAAAAAAGCACTGTTCTATAGGCTGGGGTCCTGGAAGACATAGGAAGGAGAAAGTGAACTGCACACAGGGCTCCTCTGGAGGCTCCCTGCCTGAAGGCGCAGTATAACCAGCTGCCTTGGGCTCCAGTTAACAGGCCTTTCCTGTCACGATGGGTTATCTCCTAAATCATTAGCCAAAATAATAACTTCTTCCTTAAGATTTTTTTTGTCAGAAATGTAGTAAAAACAGTGAGAAAGATAACCACTATATCCACCAGCAGGCTTTAGCTCTATTTTGCAGATTTTTCTGGAGTTAGGAAGTAGGACCTTTGTTTTGTCCCACTCCCAGTGAAGCCCCTGTTAATCTGGGGTCTAGTCTGCGTTTATAGTACTATTTTATCTACTTGGATATTGATTTCCATTCTTCTTACCCAAGTGAATACAACTGGGTCTAAGTACAGCAGTACTTCAGGGAATGACTCCAACCTCATGTTATTAAGGTTTCATCATGTCTTGGGGAACCCAAAAGCCTGTCCAATACCCAAAGCCAGTTCATGGACTAGATCTAATTTGGGGTGGAAGCTATCCCCTAATCTACTTTCTGAGACTTCTTAGCACACCAAGTGGGTTGCAGGCCACTTGGTAATGTGCTTGTCGAGCACACATGAAGCTCTATGTTTGATGCCTGTCTACATATAAACGTGGAGTACTACAAATATAATTTTAGAACTCAGAAGGTGAAGGCAGGAGGATGAGGGGCTCCGGTGTATCCTTGACTACATGGTGAGTTCAAAGCCAACCTCTGTCTCAAACAAACAGCTCAACTTCATATAAATTTGCAAGTATATTTACACCACTTTGGTTTTAATATCTCAGTTTCAAAAGCATTTTCCTATGATGTTAGACTGAGGTTGAGAAAGCATTGAAGTTTGCTGATGTTGAGTTTTGAGTAGAGGAGTCATTGAATTAAGCCATAGCTCTGTAGACTAGTAACCAATCCCCATTGATGCTCACCATGTTGAATCCTTTAATTGCCATAGGAGAAGTCTTATGCTTCCTTTAATCTGGGCAATACTCAACCTGCAGCAAGGACATTGTAACTTAAGGTATGATCCAAAGCTGACAGCCATGCTGCCATTCAGGAAACTAATGGATGTGTCTGTAGTTTCAACCCGAAACCCCTCAGCAGGAAGTTGTGTTCAGCATGAGTTTTTATGATTCCTGTGATTTGGTAATGTTCATTAGTGTTTAAAAGACACTGACATGCATAGGATTCATGAATGGATACATGACACAAAGCAAAGAAACCATACAATAATCCTGCTGCGAATAAAATGTCTCTGGTGGAGGAAGTGGTCTACCTCCCTTGCTTTCACACAGAGCAGAACATTAGTTCCTGATACATTCACTGGGTTACACTGACGTTTAGATAAAGAAGAAAGGGTTTCAATGGCTAAGCAAAACAAAATGATTATCATTTGAATAGCATAAACTGAGGAGAGAAAGTAGAGTAGGAAAGATATAGAAGCCACATAGGGCTTTGTGGAGTAGGGCAGCAAAACTGAATAGCTTTTAAAATAAGCATTGGGAGGCATAAGTTGGCCTAATGTCTAATTGGAATGGTAACTTGACTCTTGAAGAGCTTGCCTGGTTCTGAATGTCAGATGCAAAATCGAAGTAAATTCAGTTCTACATGAATTGGCTTTTACTCTGGATTTGTGAATCTGGACTACTTCCATTCTCTAGGGTACACTCCCAGACTAGACACTGTCAGAATGTAGAAGCAGAGCTTTCAAAGTAGGTTTGCTAGCAACTTTCTGGACAGTGAGAGACTGTTGGAATAGGAAAACAGCCTCAAAAGTGGGTTGGTTAATGCTGGATTACTTTTTTATTAAGATTAAAGCTTAATCAGGTTTCTATAAAGTATTTAAACATTTTATTTTATTGTTTATTTTACTAATTTATATAAGCTGTACTGTCCTGTTTCTTGGGGTGGTCAAAAATTCTCATCTGTTTATATTTCCTTAAAGTCTCACTAAATATGTGTAGCATTTAGCAAGAATGAATTCTATCCCGGCTCTTTCTGGCCTTTGGGAGCTTTGTGCACTTGCTCAGTCCGAAACAATGGCTTTCCATATTTTTCATTAACAGGCAATTGTTATGACTTCCTTAGTTTTCTGGACTATTCTATTTCATCTTTATTAGTCTCCCCATTTTCTTCCTGCTTGCTTATTCCCCATCCCCTTATTATCATGCTGTGAATTCTAAATCTTTCTCCATAAATCTTGCACGCCTTACTGATAAGCCATTTCTGATAACCAGTGATTACCTGGACTTTTAGCAAATAAAAACATGGATATTCTAGGATTGCTGATGGCACTATCCCTAAGATGAAAATGTTTGAATAAATGTCACCTTGTGTGGAAGAATACTTTAAGACAGTGCATATTCACTAGTCATTCTCTGATGGCCCACAATCCATCTGTAGTTTTCAAGTTGATGATGTTCCTTAGATTCTATGATAACATTCAAGAGAACTTTGGCATGTCCAGATGACTAATTAGACACATTCATCCACTACCTTAGACATTAACAGATTGGTTGTTAACTATGCTGAGACATTCCAGAAGTCTAGAGAAAATGTATTAAAATCCTGATGGATAAGACTGAGGACTTCAGGGTTTTCAGAAGGATATTTTTGTTCTGTGCATGGTGGAAAAAGAGGATTTCGTTGTCTCTTGAATTATGATTTTTCATCATAGCAATTAGAAATAGCTATATGGATGGGGCTAACTGGGAAACATAGGCTGATGAGATGACTCAGTGGGTAAAACAGTTGCCAGGGAACCATGAAGACTTGAGTTCAAATTCCCTAATCCCAGGTAAAGCTAGATGTCATAATATTCATCTGTGATCTCAGTATCCCTGTGAGGAGATTGGAGGCAGAAACATAAGAATCTTCAGGAGCTCACAGGCCAGCTAAACTGGTGTATACAGCAGTTTACAACAAAGCCCATTTTCAAACAAGATAGCAATGACCAACACCTGAGGTTGTTTAGTGACTTTCACATCTTAACATGAGTGTTTCTGTCTCCATCTCTATCTCTCTCTCTTTCTCTGTCTCTCTGTCTCTGTCTCTCTTTGTCTCTCTCTGTGTCTCTGTCTCTCTTTGTCTCTCTCTGTGTCTCTCTCTCTCTCTCTCTCACACACACACACTTAACACACGCAAAGAAATAAAAAAGGAAAATTAATTTCCCCCTTCCCTCCTAAATTACAAGAAAAATACAGTTTTAGATAAGGTCCTAAGTTATAGAATTTTCATAGTGCTTAACATAATTTTAGTACACATTGTAAATCTCCTAGAGGGGCTGGGAATGGGTAATGAGCATAGTGATTTCTGAATATGTATGCCCCCAGGAGACAGAGGTGAGCTCTCAGGTCTCCTGAAGTACCTGCTTTTTAAATACAGTTTAGAAATCACCAGGCTAGTAGCATTCCAGGGATAGTTTAGCTATGTAATGGGCAGTTTTGCCACAATGGTGGTCCAGCTGTGGCTAATATCCTCCTGTTTGGAGCAGTGGTCTCAGGCTCTGTGTCAAGGCTGATTTAGCAGGTGGTGAAGCTGGTAGAAACACAGCCACTACTCTTCTTGATCACACTAACTAGTTTTTAAATCATCTAACACTTTAAACCAGCCCTAGATTTTTCTTGGTTCTTTGAAGACCATTGCCAGGGAGAACATTTGGAACATTTATTCCCAGAGACATCCTTTGAGTTACATGTGAATATTTCCATCCGATTTGAATCTGTTTTCAAAATAAAGCGTGCTCAAAAGCTGCTTTCAATGTTTGACCAGAGTCCAAATCCCCTCAGAAGACTTTATGAAATGTCATCTATGCCCAGATTCTTGATGTATTTATAATCTTTGCCTGCTGTATCTTTCTTTCCAACATCTTTAGTGTCTGGACGTCTGTCCCACAGTTTGACTTTCTGGGAAGGAAAGCAACCAATATTAAACACAGTGACAGCCTTCCTGAGACACCCTGGTGAGATGCAGATTTTTTTTAGGCGCAGTTCCTAGTCTTGCCAGCTTTAGCCCACTACATGAGCGGCAGAAGCTTCCAGACCACATGTAGATGAACAGAGAAGGCCGAGTTAGCTGTAGCCAGAATCCCAGCATCCTACCCTTGTGTTGAAAACAAAAACACCAAGTATATCAAGTGGAAAATTCAATATTACTCTCTGAAGTAACCTCATAACTAATATCATCTTCCAGGACCGTGGACAGCTGCTCACCCGTACTTACAAACCTTTTTAGCTGTCACAGTGTCTACAATATTGCACTGTAGCTCTGTCCTTGCCAATGTCCTGCTAATAGAATTGTCTTTCCCCTTATTTAGAATCTGAGAACAAGGCCCATTCCACATGAGGTTACTTGAACAAGCTCCTGGAGTTAAAAGTACCTTAGACCATTCACAAGTAGGGATTATTTTCTCTATCCTTGGTTTCCATTATATTTGATTTGATTTGAAATACTTTTTAAAATGTGTGCATGGTAGTATTTGCGTGAACATGTTCACATGAGTGCAGGTGCCTCTGAAAGCCAGAAGAGGGTGTTGGGTCCCAAGGAGTTGAAGTTACAGATGACTGTGAGGTGCCTGACAAGCTGTGTACAAGGAACCAAATTCAGGTCCTCAACAAGAGCAGCAAGTGCTTTCAATTCACAGGGCATCTCTTCAGCCCCCACTAGGGTTTCCAGTAAGCTGCCTTCCTCTTCCTGGCGGTTACAAAGACTCATATAGTCTGAATACAGCATTAACCCACAGCATCTATGTCCTTCAGAGAGTTTTGTTAACTCCTCAAAGGCTTAGCTCTCTCAATCAGAAAATTCACTGCCATCTGGGTTTAAACTAAAAGTGTATGTGAAACCTGTAAGAAAGTTATGCACATAATGGATGGTCCATCAATGATATCATTATATGTAAGTATGCACTGGCCTAGAAGTGATTCACAATGCAGACATGGCTTCTGCTCTGGAGATGGACTCGGTGATTCCTTTGGCGAAGCAACAGGTGTATACTGAAGACTATTAGTATTTCTGTCAGGGCTGTTTTTCATTCTCTGTGCTTCAGGTCTTGAAGGTCACCTTGGAACCTTTGCTAACTGGTGCTGTTTTGCAGCCTCTGTGCTCTCCAGGTTGGTTCTTCCTCTTCACACGCCTCCTTACAAAATGAGCTTCCTGCTGTTGGCAGGCTTGGTCCCACACTTCAGTGCCTTCGGAATGCCATGCAGGCTTTTCTCACTCCAACTGGCAGTTACATGCGGAAGCGAAGCTCAAAGGGAGAAGAGAGAAGAAAGAAGGCAAAGAACTCTCAAAAGGATCCCTGGAGGACCTCATTCTCTTGGGCTGTGGCTACGGCTTAGATGACTAGGGAAGGGCCTGCCATAAAAGCGTGGGAACTAGAATTTGATTCTCAGCACCCATGAAGAATCTGCGTGACGGCAGATACTTGCAATTCCTGAGCTGAAGAGGTGGAGACAGAAGGATCCTTGTGGCTCACTGGCTAGCCAGACTCGTCTAAGGTTCCAGGCCAATGAGAGATTCTGGCACAAAATGCCTGGTGGAGAGCACTGGAGAAACAACCTCTGAAGTTGATCTCTGCCCTCCCCTCCTCACTCATGTGGGCACCTGCTTACACATACATGCCCACACACAACCATGCTTACAGATGAAAAGAGGTACACACAGCCACAGACATGCATGCGCACACACATATACACAGATTTGTGAATGTATATGTGTATACGCACACACCTATGTATACACACATGCATATACATATGCATGTATACATTTTTGTTTGTGCACATGTTCACACAAAACCATACCCATACACTTGCACAGAGCTGCACACCTGTACGCCTACACTCATCTACATACCCATACCCTTGCAGACATGCATACACACAAACATACACAGGATCTTCAGTCCAATCATCAACACGTATTTGTAGAACCCTAAGGGATGAATGGAAACAGCTGGAAAAGACTATGGAGGTCACAGGACTTGAAGATTGGAAAGAATATGGCTCATGGGCACATGAAAGAGAAGAAGAGATCCCTCTTGAGGGCAACCAGAAACAGCTCTACCAACTCTGAGAAAGCCTTGGATTTGAAATTTTCATATCTATGCTTGGTAAGGGTGTAAAAAGCTATGAGACTTGGTTAATCCATGAGAAATATGCAGCTGGTCCACCCAATCTTCTAAGAAGATGTTTAATGGAACTGAGTTGAACTGGTCTTTATAGGTGAACATTTAGTGGAGATGTTTAGCTGTAACATTTTAATTACGTTTTTAAAAGGCTGCTAACCTAGCAGTGGTCACAAATAAAGTACAGCCCTGATGCAAGGTAGACCACACACATATGGCTAGCATGAAGAATGATTGAGCACTTGCTCAACTCTGTCTTTCTCCTTTTATGCTGATTTACACTAGGGATGCTTGAGTTTCCTCAACCAGTTGTTTACTGAAGAAAACAGTCAAACCAGTGTTTGCACACAAACCATGTGGACCAGACCTACACATTTTCTTCCTCTTAAAATTAGCTTTTATGCTCACATACAGAAAATTGACATAAAAATTCAATTAACCTAAATTATTACTTTTTAAATGGAACATACAGAATCTGAGGAGTAATTTAAAAGAAAGAAGTAATATTTTTTATTTAAAATTTTCTTTGGGTGTGGTACATGGGTGTGATATGTGTGTGCATGGTAGGTGTGTGTGTGTGTGTGTGTGAGATAGAGAGAGAGAGAGAGAGAGAGAGAGAGAGAGAGAGAGAGAGAGAGA
>OU015747.1:81950852-81966121 GCA_907169655.1 Acomys percivali | reverse complement strand
TACCAACTGTGATCTTCTCAGAGAACTTCTTTGTCTTCATTTGCCTAGTTGCCATGTCCTTAAACTGAACATTACAGTAGTGTTTATGGGTTAGAGAGATGGTTGGTACAGAGGTTGAGTGCATACTGCTCTTTCAGTTGTTTAACAATACAATATTGGTGTCTCACAACCCACTGTAACTCCAGCTCTTGGGAAGCCAGTACCCTCTTCTGACCTCCCCCCGGCACTAGTAATCACAAGTAGACGTAGACACACACACACACACACACACACACACACACATATCTATAAATACTTTAAAAATAGAAGCAAAAAGAGCATTTACTAAAGACAGTTATGAGACTATGAGCAGAAATGGAAATCTTCACTAAATGGTAATTATTTGTCATTATTATCATTATTAGTGTGCATTTTGGGGACAGAGAGATGGCTCTGTAGTTAAAAGCTCTTGCTATGCTTTTAGGGGACCTGAGTTCAGTTCCTAACACCCATGTCAGGCAGTTAGACATCTTATGACTGCCTGTAATTCTATATCCAGAGGATCCAATTGCCTCCTCCAGCCTCTGAAGGCATCCATACTAACATGCCCTCTCCTCCCCTCAAACTCAAATAAAAATAACATAGAATCCGCTTTGTTCAAGCCAATGTTCCCAGACTTTTTGTCCTGAATATTGGTTGTAAAATCGTTGAAGTATATATCATACATATGTATATGTATATGTGTATGTATGAATATATGGCTTTCTGATATCCAGAAAATATTAGTAATTTCCTTAAAGCTACCAAAAGTTCACTATGTTCCAATGACCTTATTAAGTTCTCTCCTTGTCCAAAGAAGCAAGGGAGTGACTTGAAGGTGAAATACCCCTTTAGCAATCCCTCAGGTGAGGGGGGAATTTAAAATAATATTCTAATGATTCATGGAACATTACTATGCCCCATTAGGTGCCTACATTACATCTTGGGACACAATCAATATCTGTCATCTTGCTTATGGCTTCAGTGCTAGAGCAGTTCAATTTCATTTTGTAACTCTCATGCTCATGGAACTGTATCTCAAGTGTCATATGATAAAATATTACTCAGAAGTACATATTCACTCTTAAGGCATAGTGGGAAATAATTGATAATGAAGGTGTCTTTCCATCTGGTCAAATCCCATTAAAGTAATGGTATGACTGATTTTAGGGGTTGGAGGGAGAGATGAGAAAAATTTCCTAGGAAACTTTTGGGTCAGTTCATGTCAGAGTGTATGCCTGTGTATATATGCACACACACACACAGATACACACATACACAAAGACACACACACAGATGCACACACACACACACATACACACACACATTCTATATTCAGAAGAGTTCTTGGCAAGTATTTTCAAACATTCACCTAGGTTGCTACACATACAGTCTTACTATAAAGAGTTCTTGAATGTAGTCCTTGCATAAAGAGCAACAATGTGTAGAGGTACAAGTTAACTATATGGAAATGGTTTCTATTGTTAACATTTTAAGAAGTTCTATTTAGGCTTATGTTATGTGGATTCTTAAGAGAAATCCCAAAGAAGCCTTGGGTGAGTAAAGAGCAAGTTTTCACAATTTTAACTGGATAATGAGCTAAATAAGCAATATTTTGAGTCATTTTCTACTAAAATCAGAATATCAATTATATGTGCTGCTTTTCTTGTGACCTTGACAGAATACCTTAGGAAGACAATTTAAGGAAGACAGGAGGAAGGGTTTGCTCTGGCTCATGGATTGAGAGTCTGCATCATCAGAATGAGGAAGGTATGACAACATGAGTGTCAGGTAGCTGATCACACTGCATCTGCAGTCAGGAAGCAGAGAGCGATGAATGATGCTCATCCTCCATCCCTGCCTTCTTGCTTAGACCAGGACTCCAGCCCATGGACCAGTACCACCCATATTCAGGGTGGAGTTTTATGTAGACACTCCTTTGTAGACATGCCTAGTTTTCTTGTAAGCAATTCTATATTCTGTCAAGTTGACAATTAATGTCAACTGAAGGCTCCCCTTTTGCTTATGCAGACGTGTTTTGGAGAAACACAAGCACATACTACAATCAAAATACCTCCACCACACAGTCTATGAAACAGAGAACTATACGGCTGTATGGTCTGCATTAGAATTCCGAGAACCCTGCAAAAATTAAAAGCTTCATCCAGTGACTCATGAGCTGGTGTGAATTTTCCAAAATGTTAAATGTGTGAATTCTTTCCAAATTCAGAGCAGAATAAAATGTGTATTCTGCCTAAATGAGAGGAAGCAGAATGCTGCGAGGCTTTTGGAACACTGTGGAAGCGCAGGTGCCAGGGTCCTCACTTGAAGGTGGGCTTTTAACTACAAGATAACACTAAAGCGTGACTATGCAAATATATGTGTAATAAGCCGGTGAGTCACAAGAGAGGCAGGGCAGGAAACTGGGGATATATGGAGCCTCAATGATGAGCTGAACTTGTATAACCTTGCATTATGGTTGTGTGGCTTTGCACACCCTTTGGAGCATCTCAAGACAATCACCAGTGGTGCACCACTGACTCACAGTGCCTTCAATGCTACTGGTTTGCCTACCTTCTCAAAATGAGGAGTGTATGGATGGAGTCGACAACCCAACATTTGCTTTGGTTCCACATATCCTAACTATGACAGCAGTCATTTCAGCACTGGGAGGTGTTTATCATAAAATGACTGTGAAGCCATGACTCCAATTGTTCTTTATCACCTAATCATGATGCACATACTTCTAAAAGTGTGTGTGTGTGTGTGTGTGTGTGTGTGTGTATGTGTGTGTGTGTGTGTGTGTGTGTGTAGGCCAGAGGTTGACGTCAAGTATCATTTTTCAACTCTTCTGCACCTTAAATTTTAAGATGGAGTTTTTCACTGAACCTCAATTGGCAAAATTCCCTGGCCAACCAGATCATGGTTCATGCTGTCTCCACACCCTCCGGCACAGGATTACAAACATGTGCCACCACAGTTGGCATTTTTATGTGCTATACATCAAAGGACTGTGATATTATTTGGGTATACAAGTGAAGACAATGATGATCTCTCCCATTTCATAAGTAACCAATAGTTCAGCTGCACATAGGGGTAAATCCTCTTGCGCCATGAGTCCTTCCCTTACCATGATTAACTATTGATAGTTCCAGTCATGTGCAGAACCTGTGTAGGTAATTGCATCCCCTTTGTTCGTGATTCCCTGTGTGTGCTGGCAGTATCACATCCAAATGCTAGCATTTCACAGACTTTCTACCTATCTTCTAGCTCTTACCTTCTTCCTTCATGATCCCTGACTTTTAGGGAGGCATATAAATATCCTGTTTAGGGCTAAGCACACAACTGTCATTTTTATCAACACATTGAACAGCCATGTGCCTCTTCCTTCACCACTTAACAGTGGTTGTCGGACAATAAAGGAATGGGCTTTAGTGTGTGGTGAAGGCACATGAATACTCAGCTAAAAAAATAAAATTCTAGTTTTGACCATCGCCATGTGCTATAGGTAACTGTAAAGCCTGCTGAGATCCACTAAAATAGTCCGCTATTTTTTTCTTTTATGGTAGGCATAATATTGTTTCATGAAATACAAGGTACTAGAACAACTTGTTTTTTATGATTGTTCATCAGTTTCTCTTTTTATAAACTTTCAAGGGACTGTAGACCTACCACAAGCATGCTTTCAAATGCCCAAGGGGGAGTTGGCAACTGTTAGAGTTTACCTTGGTGTTAGAAAGATGTGCTTTAACCAAGTATATGAAAACACATTTCCTATTGTATTATGCCATTTGATATGAACCTACTTCTCTACACTATGACAGTAAGTGGATCTTGTTTTCCTGTAACTTTGGACTGACATGGGCTTTGGCATTCTTGCTGTGGATGGATAGTTTTCTGAGGTTTTCATTTCAAGTCTAAAGTTTACACCGTTATTAGAAATCGTCTTTGTTGGCTTCATTTGTGAACTTGACACGGCAGAGTCACCTGAGGTACTACAAGTTATGGGACTGCCTGAGGCATGTCTGTTGGGAATGCCATCATTGTTAATTGCTCTATGACTGCCTACCTGACTTTGAGCAGCCCATCCCACAGGAAGGTGGTCCTGGGCTGTATACAGAGAGCTAGGCATAAGCCAGGAAGGGAGCCAGCAAATAGTGCTCTAGTGCTCTTCTATGGTTTCTCTTTCCAGCTCCTCCTTGACTTTCTGCCCTGATGTCTCAGTGTAACATGTAGCATGAAATTAACCCTTTCATCTCCATGTTGCTTTCCATCAGTGTGGTTTATCACAGGGACAGAATGAAACCAGGACATAAGCAGAACTTGCTATTTTTTCCCTCATTTCCTTTGCTGCTTACTCTTTCCACCCCATCTTGCCTGTTGCTATGAGACAAATTATGTTCATATACTGCCTTTTTTTTTTTTGAGAGAGTGATTTCCTGTTGAAGAATCTAACTAGTTTTTCTGTTGCTCCTGTGAGATCTGCACTGCTCTGCATGAATGTTGTCACACTCCTCATCCTTCTGTATTGTACTTCATTTAAATATTATTTTCATTTCCAGCTCTGCCTCAGTGAAAAACGGACTACTCTTGTCCAGCTGAGTATGATGATGTCATCATGCTGAGGTCATCAAGGGTCTCAGGAAATGGTTATTTCCCCACTGATTCAAAGAATGAAAGGGCACAAAAGGCAAGAACTCATCACTCAGACAAACTTTACTGATAGAAGAAGCATGTACACACACAACCCACTCTCACAAATGCACATGCATGCACTCACATATACACTCACACATACACACTCACACATACAGTCACAACAACACACAAAGTACACACATATATACATAGCAAAGCACATCTATGTGTACATAGATACACATGTACATGCCCACACATGCACATACACACACACAAATCACACACATACACACAGAAAAGCACATGTGTGTACACACATGTACACGTACATACACACACACACACACACAGGGAGAGAGAGAGAGAGAGAGAGAGAGAGAGAGAGAGAGAGAGACCCCAATTGGTGATTGTGAGATTTGGACCTAGAATCAGTTTGTCTGAATGTTATCCAAAATTGGTAGACGGGAGCTGTGTTAATGACTGCCAAAGGTCACGAGCTCTCACCTTTATATCTTTTTGCCCTCTTGCAGCTAGGTGAGGCTGGCACACCGCCAAGTTCTTCTGTGCCTCTCCCTCTCTCCCTTAATAAATCATCTCCTTTCCTGTAACTATTCCTGTGCCTCTGTAGAATTCATTACAAGGAAGCAAAGATCTGGAAACTCCAGAACCAGCCTTCTAAACTGATCTGTCCCACTATTTGGCCTTGGACCCCTGCTCATGGGATACACCCACAGCCCCACTACTCCACCACCCCATTTAACAATGCACTGTCACTAGGACCCTCAGTGGCAATCACACGGACAAGAAAGATTAAGCACCACTTAAAACATCAACACTTCACTCCATTTTTTCTGGTTTTCCTTTCTTTTGACCAGTATACTGATCATGATGACTTGAGGCGATGTCTGATTTCCATATTAGATTCTTTCTCAAAGGGAAGCTCTTAGAAATAGAGCCTGAGTATCAGAACAGACCTGATTTGAAATGTGCTCTGCCCTGGCCAACTCAGGAGTCTTGGCAAGACTCTGAGTTCCTCTGAACTACTTCTTGAAGTCTAAAAAGGGCTGAGAACACCTGCTCAGCAGGGTGATGGTGAGAATTAAGCAATGCATATGGATGGACGAATAACTTACATACTTCCTTCCACGTGGTAATTGCTCCCCTAATGTTTTGATCTCATAAATAAAGCAAAGTACTTGATAAATACTAACTCATCTGAGTAGCCATCTTTTCAGACCTGATTTTTTAAAATTACATTTATTGATTTCTGCAAGTGCAAGTGTGTGTGTGTGTGCATATGGAGTATGGGGACTCAGGAACACTCTGCAGCCCATGTAGAGTTCAAAAGACTATATTAATATTTGGAGACAGTTTCTTCCCTGTCCCTTCCTTCCCTCCTTGATCTTTCCTTTTCTTCCCCTATCCTTTCTTTCCCTTTTAACAATATTTGCTTATTTAAAAATATAAGATTTGTTTTATTTTTAATTATGCATGGTGTGCATCTGTGCTGCTGAATGCAATACCCATAAAAGGTAGTAGAGGATGCCAGGCTCTCTAGAGCTGGAGTTACAAGTGAGGCCAACTGACATGACTCCTGGAACCTGAACTTGAGTCCTTTAGAAGTGTGGTGTGCACTATTAACTGCTGAGCCATTTCTCCAGCCCCAATTTAAAAAGTGTGTGTGTGTGTGTGTGTGTGTGTGTGTGTGTGTGTGTGGGGTGGGGAACTTGAACATGCTATGATACAAATGCGAAGGTCAAAAGGCAACTCGTGAGGATCAGTTCTTTCCTTCTACCACCTGACTTTCTAGGATGCAACTTAGGCTTTCAGTCTTGGCAGCAAGCACCATGGTCCATTGAACCATCTCACCAGCATATACTTTCTTTCTATTTAAACAGCTTTTTTTTTTTGAGATATAATTTCAATATAGTGAAATTGCGCCATTTTAATGGGTTTCACAAATTTAATGGGTCTAGTAATTGTATACAATCAGGTAAGCAACAGCACAATACAAATGTAAAATAATTCCATTACCCCAAAACGCTTTTAAAATGTGCATTTTCTGTTCCCACTACAGCCTCCCTAATACTGCTCTGTTTATTTTTATTACTCTAGTTTTGCTGTTTCAAGAGTTCTGATGTGAGTGGGACTACACAATGTGCAGCCTTTCACATTTGATTTCTTCTGTTTATCAAAAAATGTCCTCGAGATGTGTGTATGGTGTATTTTGTTCATTTATGTTGCTGGGTTAGGGGTCCATAGCACGACTATACTGCAACATGTTTGTCATTCAGCAGTTGAAGGACGCCAGTGTTGTTCCAGCCTGTTGGCCCTGTGAGTGCTTCTTCTCTAAGAGTTCCATTGCAAGGCTCTGGGTAGGCCACCACTCCTCTTCATGAGGCTTCCTGTGACCTGAGAAGGAGGCTAAGTCACAATGGAAAGCATAGCGATTTGGCTTTGGCTCTCTCTGCTTCCAGGGATGATGATCACATATTCTTCCCTTTGTCTGGTTCATTTGCATCTTCTTAGGAATGCTGGTACCCATGCTATACCTTCCTCACCCCAGTCATAGCTTAGTGGACTCAAGTCAGCACTCCATGCAAACTGAGTCGTATACATTTTCTCTACCATCTCCATGAAGCTAATGTAATTGGCGATAGGAGTTTTAGGTCAAATACCCTTGACCTTCATATATACCATGGCATAGTGTACTTGCATTTGTACTACCACACCAAACACATCCCTCTCTCTCTCTCTCTCTCTCTCTCTCTCTCTCTCTCTCTCTCTCTCTCTCTCTCTCTCTCTCTCTCTCTCTCACACACACACACACACACACACTCACACTCATGCACAAATTGTACTTGAGAAGTAGACAGTAGAACAGTGGCTCTGAGAGTCCAGGCAGGTGGTGGAGGGAGGCTGTTGGTATAAAGTTTCAGAACAATGAGAGGAAAGTGTTTTTAGATTTATTGCACAGTAGGGTAGATATGGTCAATAATAGTATATTATATATTTGAAATATATAATAATATGAAAAAGTAAAGTTAAAAATTTCACCACAAAACATAATAGGAAAGAAGGAGGGAAAACAGCTATTTTCATTAACTATTTCATGTATTATACACTAAAGCATCATAGTTTTCTAAAGTATGTACCTCATATATCTGCCTAAGGGAATTCTTGTCTACACCTTCCGTTTCCTCAATTAATCTGGATTATTTGCTATTGTAAGAGGAGCTGGGATATAATGCCTTGGGGTAGCTGAGAAGAGCAACTTGTAGATGCTGAGGCTGCTGACTCTGGCTAGGTTCCTAGAAGATCACCAGTCATGTGAAAAACTTAAGACTGTATTTCTTGTGCCTGACTCAGCTGAGTCTCTTCATGCTTGTGTGTTCCTTAGGTAAGAGACAAAGGACTTTCAAAAAGTCTAAATTCTACTTTTACCTTTCTGAGAAGTCTTCACATTAGTTTCCATATTGGTTATTGCAGCAGTGGGTGAGGGGAGGGCTCTCTTCTCCTCACCCTTTCTCCTGCATTTGCTGCCATTTGTTTTCTGGATGATAGCTATTCTGACTGGGGTGAGATGAAACATCAAAGTAGTTTTAATTTGCAATTCTCTTGTGGATAGTTTTCAACATATTTATTGAACATTTGTATTTCTTCACAGCTATCTGTTCAAGTCATTGGGCCCATTTATTGATTGACACTTGGAGGGAAGGTTTCTATTTTTTTAAATTCATATTTAATTTATATGTCCACTGTATATTCCCTCCTCTTCTTCCCTTTTCCTCAGAAAAGTTCTTCATATACTGTAGATATTACCCCTGGTCTGAAATATGAAAAACCAAATAATCTGTTACTTTGTGACCTAATATTAAACATGTCAGAATCCTGTGTTCCTAGTTCCTTCTTGTATGTGAATAGGGATGGGACGGTCTTAACAAAATGAAATGACACAAACAGAAAAAGAGGGTGTAGCCTGGGATGAAGAATATAATCATTTAGGGGTCACACAGGGGTGCACAGAAGTCCCACTATTCCCTTGGTCTATTGGGATTCAGAAGTGACTTTGGAATGGATACAGTATCCACTTTAATCATGCATTTTTAAAGGTTTTTTGAAGTTAAAATATAACTATATCACTCTCCCATTTTTATTTTCTCCCTCCAACTCACCCATGTACCTTCCTTGGTCTCTATCAAATTAATGGCCTTTTTTTTTCTTTAACTGCTGATGTGAGTGTGTGTGTGTGTGTGTGTGTGTGTGTGTGTGTGTGTGCATTTATTCCTAAATATATAAATATAACCTAGTCAGTCTATATAATGTTAGCTCTAGGTTTATGATTTTAGAGCTGGTAGCCAATTGGGGGCCCTTCCTTGGGGAAGATTACTTTCTCCCACTCTCAGGGAAGAGCCCTCAAATGGCTATCTAGTACCAAGGTTTGGGCCCCTTGAGATCTCCCCTTTGATGTTACTATATATGTTGGTGTTGTCTTCATTGAACTCCTGTTTAGGTAGCCATGCTGTTGTTGTCATGTGTATAGCTTCCCTGACATTTGTTGGAAATTACAGTCTTGCAGCAGACAACCTGGTCTTCTTGTTACAATTTTCTTCACCCAAGTGTTATTAGACTTATTATAGTTTGGCCCTACATCTTATTTAACATCAATTTTTAGTTTTATCTTTTCTGACCATGCATCATGTGATGATTTGTTATGGCAGTTTCCAAGCAAACTTTATTTTTGTTGTTGCTTTCTTTTTCTTGTCCTTCATCTTTGCCCCCAGTAGCCTGCTTTCTACTTCCTGTCTTCTGTAACCTTTGCAGCTCTGCAACTTTCTCAGTACCTCATCTTCCCCTTTCCTGGTCTTCTACCTGGTGCCAAGTCTAAGCCACCCTTAAATATTCTTATTTATATACATACAGGCACTTAATGTTGGTATCTGCCCATGAGTGAGAACATATAATTTTTGCCTTTCTGAATCTGGGTCATCTCTTAATTCTTTCCAATCCACCCATTTTCCTGCAAATCACACTCATCATTTCAGATTAGCAAATTCCCATTGTATATGTAAGCCACATTTTCATTATCCATTCATGTAGTGATGACACCAAGACTGATTGCAATCCCTTGATATTAGGAATAGAGCAAGTATAAACATGGACACATGGAATTTCCCTGTATGATACAGAGATTCCTTTCAGTATTTGCTCAGGAGAGGTATAGCTAGATCATCTATTAAATCTATTTTGAGAAGCTGCCATACTGACTTCCATCATAGAGATCTGGATTTACACTTCTGCTAGAAGATGAGAAGAGTTCCTCTTTTTCCACAGCCTTGAAAGCAGTCCTGGTATTTGTTTGTTTGTCTGTAAGATTCCAGCCATACATATGAAGACATGTCATGTGTAAGATATGTCTTATACATGAAGAAAGTCATAACCATTTTCTTCTTGGACATTCCCCTTCTCCTCATTTTATAGCATTGTCTTCATCTCCAAATGAGGAACACTCAAACTCATGGCAAAGGGCTAACAGAAGCAAAATACTATGACTGCTGACTCCTGGTGGCCTCCTACAAGTGGGGGCCCTGCATTCCTATCTTTTGACTCATGGTTGGCCCCTAGAAGTGGGGACCTTGCATTACCACCTCTTGTTTCTGTTTCTTTGCTCATTAGTGTTTCAGCCTTGCAGCTCTAGGATGTTCTCTGACTTGGATTATGAGCTGCACATGTCGTGGTATACATGAGAGTTACTGTTGACTTACAACCAGACTTAGCTCAAACTACTTGAGATGGTTTTGTAATTATCAACCTGAACTTCAAATTACCTTCTTAAATGCCAGTATCCAAGAAGCCAAATACTTGTATTAAAGCATTAGACACACAGTAGATGACATCATTCTAGGATCCAGGTATCTAGGTGTCTTATAGCATCCTCAGGCTTCATGGATGACCCCTTGTGTACAAGACAGAGGTGAGAGTGGGCACAGCTATCATTACATCTTCTAAAGCATTTATTAATTTTATGTATGTGTGCCTTCATGTGTGTATGTATACAATGTGTATGGTGCTTACCAATGCCAGAAGAGTGCAATGGATCCCATCTATCTGAAATTACAGTGGCTCTTAGATAGACACCATACTTGAGTTCTGGGACTGCACCTCATGCCACTTATAGAATAACGAATGCTTTTAACCACAGAGTCATCTCTCTAGTCCTGTGATATCCCTTTCTAATACCAAAGTCAAATAAATACAAAGCTAAAGGATGTAACAAATATACACAGACAGAGAGACGGAAAGACATATGTTGATATGATTCTGCTCCGTGGTTCTTTGTACAGCGAAGCAGCATTGATTGTTCTCTATTTTTAGCCTTCAACATTCCTCTGTGCAAAGAGATTTCACAAAATCAATGTGACTCCAAGAAAGCATTAGCAGGAGCTTCAGCTTTGATGAAGGAATACTTACAGAACATAGGAGGACCGTTCCTGATTGGACCCTAAAATGCTATGCTGAAGACAAGCAGAATTGCCAGAATAAGCTTCTGACATTTGCCCACAGATTCTTGAGCTCAAACGAGCAATTTAAAAACAATTGGAAAGGAACAACTGGATATTTTGGAACACAATCTTCTGAAAATAGAACAGGCTAAAAAGTGAGGGTATGCAGATGTCAGTGGATGATGCCAGGGAAGCCCGGTATTTTGAGCCCAGTCTAATTTCTAATCGACTCAGTTATCAGTATAAATGATATAATGAACAGCAGTAAATATAGACCAGCAAAGTAAAGTTAATCTCCATCCTTCTCCCCTCCTCCCCCCTCCCCTCCCTCCCTCCCTCCCTCCTTCTCTCTCTGTCTCTCTGTCTCTGTCTGTCTGTCTGTCTGTCTGTCTCTCTCTCTCTCTTTCTCCCCCCCATGTGTGTATACCTACATGTGCATTGATATGTGTGGGTACATGTTTGTGTACATTTGCATGTTTTTGCTTACATGAATGTGGCGGCCAGAAGATCAACTCTGATATCATTCTCCCAGTGCTGTCTATCTTGGTTTTGTTGTTGTTGTGTTGTTTTGTTTTTCTTTTTACTTAAAACCTCTCACTGGCTTGGAACTCACCAAATAAACTAGGCTGGCTGCCTAATAAGCTCCTTAGGATCTATTAGTTTCAGCATCCTAATGCTGAGGTGTGTCACCACACCCAGCTTTTCCCCATAAACCCTAGGGAACAAATCAGGTCATCCTGTCTTCTTTGCACTTATTGAATGATCTATATTGACAGCTCTCCCATCAGCTCTTAATGTACACCAACTCCCACATCTCACAATGATCCAAACTTCTGAACTTGATCCATGGAATGACCATGAACCAAACAAAGCAGCCCCAGGCATGATGTCTTCACCACAGTCCAGAATCCTTCAAGGAGACACAAAGCACATGTCAGCTTCCAATTGCTTTCTCTGACTCTGTTATTTTCATGTGGTAAGGTTTCCAAATATTTTCTTCCTTGCTGGAGAATGTTCTATTCCAGCCTCTAACTTACAAGTATGACTAAATAAATGATCCATGAGTATCCTCTCTGAGGATGAACCCATTATCACTCTAAAGGAATCTACTTTCAGATAGATGTACAATGGATGACTTTTATTTGGGATAAAAGCATAGACATAAGTAACTAGTGCCATGATAATACTCTTTCTTACCTTTAAGTGTCCACCCAGGGTAGCTGTACCAGGGTTCTCTATAGGAACAAAACTGATAGAATGAGTATATATTACAAAGGCAATTTGTTAAGTTGCTCTAGCTGTACAACAATGGCTATCTGCATGCCAGAGAGGCTGAAAACACGCATGAGGCTGGGTGTCTCAGCAATGCTAATACCATGAAGAAGACCTGAAGGATTCCTAGAGTGCCATCCATCTTCAGTCCATGTTAAAGGTCAATGCAGCCTGGTTCTGAGGTCATGGGAAGGATGGTGGCACCAGAAAACAGCAATATAGTTGGCTTACTCACCAGTAAGTAGTAGAGACACATAGGTGAGAGCAAGAGCTTTTTCCTTCAGCCCCTTATATATTGCTATGGCCACTCTGGGGTAAGGTCTCCTGTTCTGAGTTAATCTTTTTAGTTATTCCATTAAAACTTGGAAGAGGCATGTCTCTTAGTTGATCCCAAATCTGGTGTCAGAGTTCTTGGTGGCCTGGTTTTTTCTGCCCTTCATAGTCCAACCAGTTTCCTTCTGCTTTCAATCTTTGAGTTCTCAATCCTCCAAGATAATGCTCTCTGGCATGGGACTTGGAGATTTCATGTGTGTCCACCTGTCTTACCACTGTGACTTCATAGCATCATCACCTTGTGATTTCACACTTTGAAGGCCATTGGTTGCTTCAGACAATCGAACAATACTCAAAGGATGAGGAAATGGGTGTAGGGTATATTGTGATATAGTGTAGAGTAGCAAGGAATGCTGTGCAACAGGCACAGAGAAGGAAAATGAGGGAATTGTTTTCATGCACAAAGCAATGCATGTAGCCAGCTACACTGTGCCATAATCTAGTTAGCCACAACTTTCTTTCTAACTCATACCTCCAGGAGAGAGAACTCACTATTGGCAAAGGATAAGCTAGGCTATAAGTTATTTGTGGATGAGCAAAGTCTTAAGATGCTGGCAGCAATCCTGGACAGGTGCTGTCCTTGGCAGGAGACAGGGTCTGCTTGGTAGCAGTTTTTCATGCAGGATGTTTTGCATTCCCAAGCAGCATCTAATACTGTTGTGGAAGGCATGCTAGAGATAGATGTGTGTAGTATGGGGGACATTGGCTAAGCATGAGCCTGCTCAGTGAGGGGCTATGTTCCATGCCTGTGATTCTTGCTAAGGGGGAATGAGGAGAGAAAGATAAAGCTAATAAGGAAGGAGGGGAAAACAAGTGACAGGGGAAGAGAAGGTGAAGAGAGGGAAGGGAATGAGCCAAGAGATGGTGGAAGAGGAAGGAGGTGTTCAATGGTTTCTGAGGCTGTTATTTCATAGTGAAATTGATTTTTTTTCCATCTTCATGTGAAAACATCTTTTTTTCCCTCCTGTGTGGGCTTTCACTTTACCTTTTATGTATGTTCTCTCAAACAGTCCTTTGCTAGACCAAATATATTTTAATATCCAAGCTTTCAGAAAAGAAAGAAGAACAAAAAAATAGACCAAAGAAAAGCTTTGGGATTGCTATAAAAAGAATTTAATTAGATGACTAGCTATAGGCTCTTCTTGCATCTGTATTTTGGGAAAAGGAGGCATGATTTCGTCCTTTGAGTTACATAAAGTGTATTTTTATATCAAGAACATCTTGTATCTACAGGTGAATTAACATACACATTGAAAATAGATAACTTCAGAGCTCCAGAAGACCTTGAGGATGAGGGGACAGAGAATGGTGGCTCAGTGGTTTAGTGTACTCCCTGCTGCTCCAGAGGACCCAAGTTGAGTCCCTATTACTCATGTCTGCTGGCTCACAACCAACTGTACCCCAGCTCCCGGGTAACTGTGCCCTGTATGGCCTCCATGGATTTCTAATGTTGTTGGTGAGACTCGGTGGTGTGTGCTTAGAATTTCAGTGCTGGTGGCAGAGGCAGGCAGATCTCTGGTTTTTAAAAAACCAGTCTTGTATACTTAACAAGTTCCATCTAGTGAGAGACACAGTTTGAAAAAGTATGGTGAACAGTTCCTGAGGAACAACCCCTAAGGTTTTTTTTTTTCTCCATGTGTTTTTCATACACATGAACTCACAGAAGCAGAAAGTACAGGGGAAAGACAAAATTGCTTAAAATAAGATATTTCATCCTTATATGATTTCTAATCTTACCCACGGCCAGCATATTTTCCAAATTCCCTACATCTGTAATCTTTTGTGATGGCCATAAGTGTGTTCTCAGAGCCTACATTTATTATAGAAGGGCAAAATTTTAATGTTGCAAATGAATTCAAGGTTCTGAATCCTGGGCTTTTTGTTTGCCCCAGTATCTCTTTGTGGGTCTCCTACATCAGACAGCTGGTACTGCAGTAAGCCTGTAAGAGAAGTCTGGCATACTTTACCTACTAAAGACAGGATTCACAAGTAGAGACTTCAGCTGAATGCATGCTAAAGCAATTTTTATATAAATAATTGCTCATTTAGGTTGCAAATAAATATCAGCTTTGATGAGTCATTGAGAAACAATGCACATTAAAATATCTAAATAAAAATAAGCTGTATCTATAAGATTAGTTGAGTTCACCAAGATGGCTCTGTGGGTAAAGGTGCCTGTTGCAGAGAAGGATGACTCAAGTTGGATTCCCTGGATCCTTATCATAGACAGAGACAACCAACTCTTAAACATTGTCCTTTGACCACCCCCACATGAACACAAACCCAAGTAATGAATAGTATGATTTTAAAATGTTCTTTTAGATATTAAACTTTGTTGTCATTTGTAACCAGGGTAACTTTACTAAAATACAAGGTTCAGATTGATACATGAAAGTCTTGACTGCTGGGGCTGCTTCATTTCTCCTCCTCCTCCTCCTCCTCCTCCTCCTCCTCGTTCTTCTTCTTCTTCTTCTTCTTCTTCTTCTTCTTCTTCTTCTTCTT
>OU015747.1:81940779-81950842 GCA_907169655.1 Acomys percivali | reverse complement strand
TTCTTCTTCTTCTTCTTCTTCTTCTTCTTCTTCTTCTTCTTCTTCTTTTTCTTCTTTGTGTGTTTGTGTGTGCATGCATGTAACACCTATGTATGCATATGTATACATGTTCATGTAGGTCCACATTTGTATTTGCAATTGAGGCTAGAGGTTGCCCTCAGCATCATGCATTAGGAGCCTATCCACTTTGTTTTGTGAGACAGGGTCTCTCTTTGGCCTAAGACTGAGCACTTGATGGTGCTAGGATGGGTAACTAGGAAGGCCCAGAATCTCCACATCACTGCCTTCCCATTACGAGGATAACAAGTGTATGCCAGTGAGCCCAACTTCTTACCTTAGGCTCTGGTAATTGAACTCCAGTCCTTGCTATGTGACAAACACTTTACCAACTTGAACAACCACTCCTTCCTTTCTTCTACATCAACTTCAGCCTTAATCCACAGATCTTTCTGGTCTTCACCACTCTTTCTGGTGTTGTCCTACTCTGTTTCTGGTTGGTTGTTGGGGGTATTTAGAAGTTGCTCCTCCTCCATGCTGGTGGTATGACAGATTGGTACATAGACTAAGGATCACTTAACTGCACAGTAATGTCCGTGTCACCATGAATGCTCTTTTTCAAGCAAATATGAAACCAATGGCTTGCTACAGCATGGACTAGTGTGCCTGACTCTTCTATGCCTCTGATTCTGAAGACCTGAAGGGAATAGCATGGATTGGCATTTTGGCCATCTTCCCAGGTGCAGCTACTGTTTCTGTTCCATTCCCAGGACAAGTATTCTAGGAAAAAAATAGTCTCTGTCTGGCCAGTGGGTTCTCTTTCACCATCAATTAAATACTTAAAGGCAGAAAGAGGCTCAGCATCGAGTTTTCTGGCAAGCACTTCAGACTTCTTGGATATAGAAGGGGCCCCAGAGCTGGGAAACTAATGGCTGCAAGGACGCTTAGGTTTTTATTTGGATGTAGGAGGTGTCCCAGCCAGTGAAGCCCCTCTCTTTTTTTCTATTTAACTGAAGGTGTCTATGTACCAGTTCTACGATGGGGATTGGGTCCCTGAGAGTGTTACTGTTGGTTGTCTGAGGCAACAGTGTGTACTCTAAGTCTCCTTTGCTCTCTACAGATAACAGACAACAGTGACTCATACCCTGCCAGGGGAAATAGGCTACATTTTTTAAAGAAGTGAAAAATTTCTGGATACAAGCAGATGAAAATTTACTGCCTGTTGCTGGGGACCAAATGCCATAAAGAAACACAAAATGGGGTTTTTATGTTATCCCTACTCCCTTCCTAGGGATCTGTCACCTCAGAATAATTGCCCTCTCTAATTGACAGTGGAGTTAGGAGAGGGCTACTCGGGGTCAGTAATGCAGCTTGTGGATAGTTGTGGTAGAGCTGGGAGGTAGAGAACCAGCTACATGTAGGTACTCGTTTTTGCATTGCAAAGTCCTTCCTTCCATGTGACTCTTTTCTCTCCATAGGCTGATGAGCCTTCTATTTTATATTATAGCTCTTTCCAAGGCTTTCATAACTCCAGGGCAGATGAGCAAGGCTGATCCCTGGGCTTTCTGTACTTAAGTTTTACTCTTTGGACAGTAACCATCCATGTACATCAAGGAGAAGGGATTATGAATGGTAGAATAAAATGTCTTCTATCAGACTGCAGGGGCATTTCAGTTCCTATGGAAACCCGATTGTATTTGTAACTTGATTTTGGTTAATGTAATATTGAGCAGAAAAAAACATACCTCTCTTTTACTATTCAAATGTGCTTTTTAAAAAATTTTACCAAATTATAAGAATGCAGCACCATGGTCTAACTGGAGGGCTATGTATAAAAAAAAATGCAACTGGACCCATATTTGTCACCTTGCACAAAACTCAAATCCAAGTGGATTAAAGACCTCAATATAAAACCAGAGACACTAAGTCACTTACAAGAAAAAGTGGGGAAGAGCCTGGAGCATATTGGCACAGGAGACAACTTCCTGAACAGAACACCAACAGCCCAGGCCTTAATGTCAACAATTAATAAATGGGACCTCATGAGGCTGAGAAGCTTCTGTAAGGCTGGAGACACTGTCAAGAGAACAAAGCGACAGCCTACAGACTGGGAAAAGATCTTCACCAACCCTACATCTGACAAAGGTCTAATATCCAAAATATATAAAGAACTCAAGAAATTAAACACCACCAAACCAAATAACCCAATTGAGAAATGGGGCTTGGAACTAAACAGAGAATTCTCAACAGAGGAATATCAAATGACTGAGAAACACTTAAAGAAATGCTCAACCTCCTTAGTCATCAGGGAAATGCAAATCAAAACAACTCTGAGATTCCATCTTACACTCATCAGAATGGCTAAGATCAAAAACTCAAGCGACACCACATGCTGGAGAAGATGTGGGGAGAGAGGAACACTCCTTCATTGCTGGTGGGAATGCAAACTAGTACAGCCACTTTGGAAATCTATCTGGTGCTATCTCAGAAAACTGGGAATAGGGCTTCCTCCAGACCCAGCTATTCCACTCCTTGGAGCATACTCAGAAGATGCTCCAGCACACAACAAGAAAATTTGCTCAACCATGTTCATAGCAGCCTTATTCATAATAGCCAGATCATGGAAACAGCCTAAGTGTCCCTCAGTAGAAGAATGGATAAAGAAACTGTGGTACATATACACTATGGAATACTATTCAGCTATTAAAAACAATGAATTCCCAAAATTTGTGGATAAATGGATTGAGCTAGAAATGATCATATTGAGTGAGTTAACCCAGAAGCAGAAAGACTCAAATGGTATATACTCACTTATATCTGCGTACTAGCCAAAGAGGTATGTCCATGAAAGCCTTCACTTACCAGGAAACTGGGATAGAGGGGAGGACATCCTTTTGGGACTCTAGATGAGAGAATCATGGGAGAATAGCAAAGTAGAAGGATCCAGAGGGTCCTAGAAACCTACAAGTAGAACATTATGTTATGCAGATTTGGGCCAAGGGGTCCCGCTCAAACTAAGGCACCAGCCAAGGACAATACAGGCGGTAAACTTTAAACCCCTACCCAGATCTAGCCAATGGACAGAACATTTTCCACACTTGAGTGGAGAGTGGGATATGACTTTCTCACGTACTCTGGTGCCTCACATTTGACCATGTCCCCTGGAGTGGGAGACCTGGTGGCACTCAGAGGAAGGACAGCAGGTTACCAAGAAGAGACTTGATACCCTATGGGCATATATAGGGGGAGGTAATCCTCCTCAGGAACAGTCATAGGGGAGGGGAATAAGGGGAACCTGGGAGAGAGGGAAGAATGGGAGGATACAAGGGATGGGATAGCCATTGAGATGTAACAAAAATAAATAAATTTTAAAAAAAAAGAATGCAGCACCAAAGTGGCTTCTAACTGGTTTAAGCTGGATTTTCAGGTTAAGCTCAGAAAAGTGCTTCATTTGAACGCACCAAGTGGAATGGAGCTTTCTTGACATTATAAGGAGCTGGGTCCCTTCAAGTTTTGTTTCATTGATACTTGGCACTTGAAGATACTTAACATTTAGCTGGCATCTGCTGTGGGAGGCGTTTAAGTCTTCAGTACTGACATGCCACAGGTGGGGCCAAGAGGAGCAAAATGTCATTCCCATGTCTGTTATAGTCACCCTGACTTTGTGGATGGTGGACAGTGCAATCTGGTTTCTGTCAGATTCCCTGAGTATGTACTTTCTCTAACTCAAGTCCTTTTGAATCTTTAACATTGACTCTGGGAGATCCTTACTACACAGTGAGTGTCAGGATGTTTCCCTTACATATGAAACTATGGCTACTAGCTGAATTCTTAGAGTTTGAACAATGTAAGCCTCCTGAAAGGGTTCATCTCCCTCTTCGCTCTCCTCTTCACCACTTCCTGCTTTTCCCCTCCCTTCCCATCTCCCTCTTCCTGCTCTGCTTCTTCCTCTGCCTCCATCCCTCCTCCCAAGGGAGAAGCAGCAGTACTTCTGGTAAAGAATCAGAGTCTGTACTTGTGGTGTAATAATGGGGGCTATAAGAAAGCCCGTGAGACACTCTACTCATATTTTTATCACTCATTTGCATATAATTGCTAAGGTCATTATGTGAATATAAATACTATATTAAAATGAAAACACATTAAGCTATTTTTAACCTGAAAACCATTTGATTAGCTCCCTCAAATAGATCACGGCAAAGTCATGGGCTGGCTAAAGTTTGGTAAGAAAGGTTAGTGCTACTCAACTTGGTGAGGTCAGCACCACACTATGAAAAGGTCATACCGCCATGATAAGTGGTCCAGGAACAGAGCCAGAAAGGGAAGAACATACAGGCCTTCTGAAGCTCAGCTTCTGTAGCCAGGTAATCTTTCCAAAGGCAGCTGCTGGCTTGTCATATCCTGCATTCATTCCACATATAGAGCCTTCTTCAAAATATGTAAAAAGTTATGACAGTTATAGTTTGGATTACTAAGTACAAAAATTGTCACATAGAACATGAGCCACTGCTGGCTTTTTAATTATTTCCATTAAGATTAGCTAATGTTCTATCTTGGACTCGCAAATTTTCCCCTCTCTGTGCTCCTCAGGATCTCTTCTCTACTTTCAAGTACGGACATCCTAGTTTGGTTTTCGGCTGTTGCCCTAAAGACAATGAACAAATACTGCTTGGGAAGAAGAGGGGCTTTTTTTTTCAACTTTCAGTTTAGAATCTATTATGGAGAAAATGCAAGGCAAGAGCTCAAGACAGGAACCTGGAAGCAGGAACTGAAGTAATAACCAGGAAGAGAATCTACTGACTGCCTGCTCTGCATGACTTGCTTTCCTATACCACCCATGACCACCCATAGTAGGCTGGGCTCTCACATGTCAGTCATTAAGAAAATGCCCTACAGATTTGCCTACTGGCCAATCTAATTGACGGAATTTTCTAAGTCTGAGGTTCCCTTTTCCCAATTGATGCTGTCCTGTGTCTGGCTGACAAAAACCTAACCAATACAATAGATTACTCAAGATGTGTGGGTAGAAAGTCTAATTTAAATTCTAACTTGATTTTATAAAGTTATTATTGTTATTATTATTATTATTATTATTATTATTATTATTATTATTAAGACAAAGTCTCATGTATCCCTGCCTAACTTCAGCTTCAAACTTTCTTTGTAGCCAGCATTAACTTGAACTTCTGAGCTTCCCCTCTCTAACTGAGATTATAGGTTCTGGGATTATAGGTCAAGTACCATGCTCAGTTTATACAGTGCTGTGGATCGAAGCCAGGGCTGTGTGTGAGCTAAGCAAGTGTTCTGCCCACTGAGCTACATCTTCATGCTTGAGCTGATGACTTCTTAGCTAAATAGTTTTGGTAATTCAGACATCCTTCTTGGAGGGTTTGCTCAATGCTTGGCTGTGTGTGTTACTGGGGGCTTGCCTCTTTCTCTAGCTCTGTTCCTTGGTGAAGCAGTGTTCACACTACTGGAGAAGTAGTTTGAAATGCAGAACTTCCGGTCCCCCTCAGACCCATATGCATGGGATATTAGAAACATTTGCACGTGGTTTATGTGTATAGGATCATTTAACATTTCTTCAGTTGACATTGGAGCAGGCTTTGTACATTTGCCTTTTCCTCTGTCTGCATATAACGGTGAGATTTTCCCAGTCCTCTCAGCTTCCAGACTGTGCTCCTTGATGCTTTCCAGCCATAAGTTCAGAGCTTTAGATGGAGTTCCCCTGAGGCCTGAGCAAATCTCTTTTTATTAGTTTTTAGAAAACAGATTTTAACATAAAACACCATTTGAAGAAAAGATTTGCCTATGAAACAAATTCAAGGCCCACTGCTCCTAAGGAGTTACAAAGACACTCCAAGCTTCGATTTTTCTGATAGCATAACAACTCTCATTGTTAGAAAAGTGTGTACATGTGTATTCATGTTTCCAGATACACGTGTATGTATGGGAGATTCAGGTATATGTATGTATAACACATATGGAGGCCAGAGGATGACATGGATATTATCCAATGGGTATTATCCATTTTTCAGTTTTTAAAAAATGATTTATTTTTATTTTATGTGCATCTTGTCCCTGCAGTGCTCACAAAGGGGAATTGGATTCTTTGGAATAGTGACAGAGGATCATGAACCACCATGAGGCTGCTCATATCGCAGTCTTCTGGAAGAACATCTAGAGCTATGAACTGCTGGGCAATCTCTTCAGGGTCTCTCACTGGCCTAGAGTGCAGTAAGCAAGGCTGTTTTCCCATAGAACCTTAGGGATCTCACTGTCTCCACCTCCACTAGCAATACAAGTGTGTACTCTCTCACCCATCATTCTTGGTATGTGGACCTGGGGACTGAACGCAATTCCTCATGCTTGCTTGGCAAATGCTTTACTGACTAAGCTGTCTCCTCACCCTCTTAATTCTTTTCTTTTAATTAAGGGGAAAATCTCTTCAGTTAAGTACCCATGCCAAGTTGAGTTAATACTAGTCAGGTACTGAGGTCACCAGAGAGAGCAGCTTCCTCTGCTGGCTTCCGTGAACAGGGTCCAGAAGCTCGACTTGGAAATGAACTTTCCAAAAGGTTCCTCAACCTCAACATCATACTATCCAAACCTCACCCCAGCAGACACTGCCGGTAAACTATTTATAAGAACATTGCATAAAACGCTTTAGGAGAAGGTTCTAGTCACTTTTCTTTATTTAGTCATTGGTGTCAATGTTGGTTATTGTATTCTTTAGGCGTTCAGGGCTCACTGCATTCACTTTGCATACATTGATCCCACAAAGTAATTGGGAGTTGGTGTGTGGCCTTAAGAGTGCCAACTTCTTTGCAGTACCCAGACCCAGAAAGACATGCATGGTAGATATATACTCACTTATAAGAGGATATTAACCCAACATAGATGTCCTCTGAGTGACTCCACCCAGCATGGGATTGGGACAGATGCTGGAACTCAGACTTACTGCTGAACTCTGGGGGGGGAGCGATGAAATGTCATGGTAGAATGGGGGGGGGGGAATGGAAGGACCTAGAAGGTTCAGGATCCCCACAAGGAGACCATGAAGGCTGATGGATCTAGACCCAAGGGGGCCTGCACAAACTGCTGTACCAGCCATGGACAATGCATGCAGTAAACCTAGGCCCCCTGCTTGGATCTAGACAATGCACAGCTCGTTCTTCACAGCTGAAGGGAGAGTGGAGACCGCCTCTGACATAAACTCTGGTGTCTCCAATTTGATCACTTCCCCTTGGTAGGGAGGCCTGGAGGCACTCAGGGGAAAGGGAAGCAGGCTATCAGGATGAGACATGATAGGCTGGGGTCATATGATGGGGGAGGAGGCCCCCTTCTGTCAGAAGTCTAGGCAAGGGGAATAGGGCAAAAGAGGGAGGGAGGGTGGGAATGGGAAAATATAAGCAAGAAAATAACATTCAGGATGTAATCTGAATATTATAATGAATTAAAATTAAAACAAACAAAAAAGAATGCCCACTTCTCTTCCAGAAGACCAAGTTGTAAGTGCTGTTCCTGGCATCCACATCAGTTAACTCACAACTGCCTAAAACTTTGCTTCAAGGAAATCTACCTTATTCAAAAATCTATGTTTACATGCAGGTCAATACACACACAGACACACATATACAAACACAAAGACACACACATGCACACACAAACACACACATGCACACACACTAAGAATTAATAAAACCTCCTTCATAACAATAGCATGTGATTACTACCCAGGCCTATACCAATGAGCCATTCTTCTATTGCTCATACTTTGCATCTGCATAGTTGCCTCAGTCTATTACTTATTTATATGTTTATTGACTTTAGATGGTATGTTTACTCCAAGGATCTCACGAAACTGAAGAATTTGCTTTAGAAGCCTACAAAATAGATCCTTACTCGTTTACCTATGGGACATGGAGGCATTTCACATTCTACTTTATGTATTGTGGTTGGGTTATTATAAAAATGTTCACATCTTTAAATCTTCCCAGGTATATACACTTTCCACTTGAAAAATACAACTACCAAGCAAAATGAAAAAAAAAAATATCTACTGAAAAGACAGACCAATGCTCTTTTCTTAGAAAAATCAATCTCTTCAGTAGTTCATGAAATTCAATTTCCCTGGTTAGGAGCAAAGCAGATAATCATCACTTAATAATATTTATGGATAATAAAAATGCAGAGTAAATAAAATTAGCCTCTGAAACCATCACCAATTTTTTTTTAAATCTGTTTCTTTTTATCTCAGAAGGTATTTATGAAATCCTAGCAAGTATGTACGTCTCAGGTTCTATTTGGGCCCACATCAGAGGAATGTCTGTTGGCCTAGGGTGAGATGAGTGTGTTTTTAAATGTCACACTTGTGACCTCTAATTTGGACATAGTGAGTTCCCAGAGATTGCTTCCTGTAGGAAGTTGCTTAATGGTAAAAGACTGACTGCATGCAAACTATTGGAGAGCCACAGCAGGTATGTCAGGAAAAACTGAAGATAAATACAGATCTTCATTAGATAAGACAAAATAAAAGAGATGAATAAAAAAAAAAAAAGCACTGTGGGGCTGAGAAGACAGCTCAATTAATAAGGTGTTTCTTCACAATGCATCAGGATCAGAATTTCTATTTCTAGAACCCACATAACAAGCAGGTATGGAAATGCACACCTGACATCCCAGCACTGGGGAAGGGGATTAAACATCTCTAATTCCAGCCCTAGGAGCTATCATTCAAATGCATACCTGTAATATCAGTGCTGCCCAGGGGAATGCACACCTTGCCATCTCAGCATGCACTTGGATATTGAGCTTCTAAGCGTAAATGCACTAGCATAGACATCTCTATACTATCTTATTTTCTTTCTTCTTTTCTTGTGTTGAGAAGAGATAATGTGTGTTTTACTTATTGAGTACTCATTGGCTTCTATAGTCTTTACAGGTAAGAATGGCTCCAGTTAATAATTATATAACTATCAGAATTTGACGAACCTGTGATAGAGAGACGCTGTCATGAGGTGGTTCTATCTTGTGGAGCTAAGCAAAGTGCTTTAACCCTACGAACATTCATCTACAAATAAAGACAACAGCTAAAGCAAATATATAGCAAAAGGAAGAAGAAAGGGAGAGACATCAAAGTCATACTCACAGCTTCTGAGTCTGAAGAGAATCTAACCTGCTGGATTTTCATGGATGTCTTAGGTAGAGCTTTTTAGCCACAGATGCGAGGTGCCTCCAGTTTGCTGAGTGGATGCTCTAGGGAGATAAGAGTGTCAGGGTGGGGATGAAGTAGAGTGAAGATCTGATCCTGCTGAGGCCATCCTTGGTGTGGACCCTAAGACAATCTGTGGGCCATGACTTGAACCACAACATGGCTTCTGGTTTGAAGCACTGAAGGGCTGCATTTATGTGCTCTTGTGATAGATATCCACGAGCTGCACACAGGGTATTGCAGGAGAGCAGGTAGAAGAGTTATAAGAAGACGGAACTATGAAGCTAGGTTTCTCTGGTTTCATGGAGGCAGCTACGAGTCAGTCATTGAAACCCACTGCTCACAGCAGTTGAGGGCTGAGCACATTCAGCATCATAAACGGATTCTGTATAAAGCTTCAACAATGTCACATGTAGTGCTGATGGCTCTACCTGCCTGACCTTTTCTTGGCATCCATCATCCCTTTGTGGCCTCCAGCATGGCTCACAGAGGTCATATTTCAGTATCTAGGATACATGCTTTGCTGGGAGACAGGGAGAAAAGGGCCTGAGTGGAGAGAAGAAAAGTGGGGGAAAGCTAGATTTGTCTTGAAGAGAACTTTGTGGAAGTTGTGGTAGCATCCAGCCATCAGCGTGCTGCCAGATACACTTGTAGCAACCTACGTGGTGTGAAGTGGTGCCTGATGTCTTCCAGAGAGTCAAAGCAATTCTCCTCCTCCACAAGTGTGATCTCAACTCTAACTCATTCCACCCACATGCCAGTGCATCTCACCTGGGATGGCGTATCTCAGAAGATACTATGAAAAGTGTGTGTGTGTGTGTGTGTGTGTGTGTGTGTGTGTGTGTGTGTGTG
>OU015747.1:81922658-81940769 GCA_907169655.1 Acomys percivali | reverse complement strand
TGTGTGTGTGTGTGTGTGTGTGTGTGTGTGTGTGTGTGTGTGTGTGTAGGGATTAAAGTTATGTACTATCACACTCAGGGTTTTTTTTTCTTTTTACATAATTTCCTGGACCCAAACTCAGGTCCTCATGCTTTCCTGACACTTTACCTACTGAGTCATCTTCCCTCAGCACAAAAGTATGGAAACCGTTGAAGATGTATTTAGTTTTTAATGATGTGCATGCCTGTGTGTGCTTGTGTGGAAGTATATGCGCATGAGGCTTTGTTCTCCCCTGAAACCAGAGAAAGGTTGTTATGAACCACTCACTATGGATACTGGGGATGAAACCAGATCCTTTGCAAGAACAATGTGCTTTTCTAACTGAGCCATCTCTCCAGACCCAGTTCAGAGACTTTGAAACCTTCAGAGCAGAACACCAGAAGCATAAGCCTTTTCTGGTTAATATTAAGATGAGAAGAAACCATAAGATCTGCTTATGATAAAGCTAAGCAAACTAATTTGCATTTTCCTCCCATTGGGGACATTCCAAAGTCTCTGTAACCTTTGCCAAGGAACATCAGCAGCATCCAGCATAAGGCCAGGATGTCCTGTTTTCCAAACAATTACAATGAGAACCTTTGTTTGATGAATACCTCAGAGGTTTAACATTCTGTAAAAATTCTTCATCAAATGTTGATATTGAAAATGAGATGCAGCAGTTTTCAAGAATATATATATTGTGTGTGTGTGTGTGTGTGTGTGTGTGTGTGTGTGTGTGCTTAGCCTAAAAACACCTTCAAGGAAAGTGAGACAATGAATTAAAAAGAAAAAGGCATACATATCAGAAATGCTAATCAGTGTTCTTTCTGGGGTTCCAAGCCTTGCTCACTCTTGGTAGGCCTGAGAAGTTTTCCCAGTCAGGGAAGCATGCTACCTATATTCTTGAAGGAAGATGAACAGAGGCCCCTGTATCCATGATGTATTGAATGAACTGATGCCTGTGTGTAAGCAATAGAGATTCTGTGATGCAACAGCGGAACTTCTCAGGAAACACCACTCTGGTGGTACCATTAGTCCTTCTTGAAGCAATTGCTGACAATGCCCTCACTTACTCAGCCTGTGATGTACATGCGAAATGCCTTCTTGAGAGTGGAGACAAAGCAGCAAAGAAGATATAGGAGTTGAAGAGATGGTTCACAAGGAAAAATGGCTTATTGTTGATCTTAACTGGGTTTCTTAAACTTAGAAAGCAAGGTAGGTGTGGTAGAGTGCTGCTGAGAAACAATATTTTCCACACCTAATAGGGTCATTGGACACATGAACCCACAGAGGCTGTGACCCAAATGAGATGAAGCCAGGGCTCCAGTAGAGAAGGAGCTATTGGCTATCAATTGGTATTGGGAGAGGGAGGATATCAGCTTTCTTTGGATATGGACCCTGATAGGCAGTCCATGTTCCAGAAGAGAGCCTATACTGCTGTGCATTTTAGCATCATTACATGACTCAGTGAGTGTCTTCACAAAGAAGTATATGAAGATGGGAGGGGAAAGTGACCAGGGAAGTTTGAGAGAAATTGGAGGGGAGGGAGTAGATTTGAGCAACTCACATTATATCCAGGTATGAACTTTTAATACAGATATGACAATTTTTAGTCTTAAAAAGTAGAGGCAGTTATGAATGAATGCCTGAACCTCTGCTTTATGGGCCAGGAGAAGGCAAAGGACTGCTGGACCCTCCTGCTAGATTAGCCTAAATATGGCACCCTGAGTTCAGTACACAATAAGAGTACCAGAGAAGATCACCTGCTGTAGCTCTCTGGCCTCTGCATGTGTAGGAGTGGAGTACATACAAACACACATGTCTACACACAGCTGTTGTTTTTAAAGGAAGACAATCTCTATCATTCAATTTTACCAGTGAAGACTCAGGCAGGAGCCAGATGCTGGGGTGAAAACTTGCTAGCTCAGAGAGGCAGAGAAAGCACTGAGCCCATCTTCTTACTTAGTCGATGTACCAGAAGAAAAATGCCCTTCCTACCCAATCCTCATCCCAGAAGGAAAAAGCCAAAAGCCCTTTCTTCTTCTCCACTCTGTCTTAAATACCCTTCTTTCAATGTCCCTACCTTCTGTTTAATTTCTGTCAGCTGATTGATATTAGGCCTCTTGACCTAGGGTTGGTTAACTTTTTAAAACTTGTTTACAGAAAGTTCTTGGGTTAAAGGTGTGTGTTAAAGCTGAACCACACCAAACAAAAAACAGATTTTTATAGTTCATAATACAGCTATATGCAGACAAACACACACACACACACACACACACACATACACACACACTATGGTCCTGGTTCTTATGGATTTAAAACTCAGCAAAAACAAAGCCATACCCACATGTGATGGTGCACAGCTGTAATCACCATGATTAGAATGCGGAAGCAACAGGGTCAGAAATTCAAGGTCATCTTTGGTTACATCATGAGTTCAAGGTCACTTAGGGCTACTTGAGACCTTGTGTCAAAAAAAAAAAAAAAAAAGAATTGGAGAGAAAGTGAGAGGAGGTGTAGTGTGAGGAAGGATGGGAGAGAGAATGTCCAATAATTGATTAAAAGTTTCTTATAATAAATGTAAGCAGAGAGGCTACTAGGATTTTTGCAGAAGACCTGAGTGTCTATCTAGGCACTCAGAGAGGATTTGGTTCTTAATATGAGATACTCCTGATATTCAAAAGGTGGGTTAGGCTTACTGTGTGCCACCACCTTTTTTTTTTTCTCTTTAATCTGTTCTTACAACACATGACTTCAAAATGCCTTTGAATCCCATTCCTTCCTTCTTTCCAGATTTTGTCCATAGTTTTCCTCCAGTGTGGCCTTCTGGCACTGACCGTTGGCTCAGCAGTGATATGACACATTACAAGGATAAGAACCTCAGGTTTACCACAGTGCTGGAAAGCAGTGCTGTATTCACTATGTGGAGGGTTATTATATTACCAATATTCTTTCAGGTTGCAATCTTCACTCATGGCTTAATTGGCTTTCTATACCTCAAGAATCACCAAGATTTCTTGACTGCTATACTCAAAGAAAGCATCTACTAAATTCATGCATATAGGTGTTTATACTAACACAAGGATGCTTCAATCACAAAACTGCATGTTAAGACTAGAGTAGTAGTTAACTTTATAGTCCCCTGATGTGGTCCACTGAGACATTGTTGTGAATGATATATATTTGTATATCATATATTTGATCAACGAACCCTTTCAAGGTGGGGTCTTGATGCAAATGCTGGGCAAAAATACGTATTAAGCACAATCTAACTATAGCTGTAAGCTACATGAAAAGTGACATGCCACACAATTTTGTTGCATTTAAACATGGCATTGCTGCAATAGTTCTATGACATAAGTATCTCCATTGGATAGACAAGGAAGATGTAGTATGTTGATGACTCTTCAATACTGGCTATAAAAAGAACTAGTTTTGGAATTGAAGGGCTTTGATTGAATCAGTGTGGATTTTTAATAAGTCATCAATACAGTGAAACCCTATTTCTCACTTATTTTTAGATATGTGTATGTGTGTATATGTGTGTCTGAGTGTGTGTGTGTGTGTGTGTGTGTGTGTGTGTGTGCATATTTAGAGGCTAGAGGCTAGCCTGAATGTCTTTCTCTATTTCCCACCACCATATATATGTTTTGTTTTGTTTGAGACAGGGTTTTCTTGTGTAAGCCTTGGCTGTGCTGGGCTTGCTTTGTGTACCAGGGTGACCTGAACTTACATAGATCCACCTGCCTCTGCCTCCATGAATGCTGGGATTACAGTCATGCTGTGGCCGGCTTTACCTTGCACTTTTTAATGACAGACTTGCTTACCTGGTTTAGTTAGACTGACTGCTTGGTGAGGCCCTGGAATTTACCTGAATTTGTCTCTCCACAGGGACCATGCATGGCTGTAGTATAAAACCTTCATGTTCATTCTGGAAATAGAAACTTGGGTCCCTCTGCTTGCATGGTTGCTTTACCCACGGAGTCAACCTTCAGTCTCCCCATTTCTCACCTTCAAGATGAAGGAGATTGTTCAAACTTTCCCGTGGTCTATTCCAGTTCTTTGGATTTACGTTCATTTCCATGGAGTTGTCTTTATTTGGCAAATGGTCAAATCTGAGAGAAAGCAAATTCATTGTCCTTCAAATGTTCTTTACCATACCTCCTGGTTTATACTCTCTTTGACTTCTAAAGAATAGATGTTCTTTCAGATGTTTCTGTCTGTTCAGGCATGTACATATCCCAAGAAGCACAAGAAATATGATCACCATGGGAAAACGATATGACTCTGAATCTTCACACATTTGCCTTCATCATGTTTGACACTGAAAAAAATTCATATATATATATATATATTACTGGAGAGAGATGCTGGCTGGCAAACCAGGATCTTAAGAGAATTGTGAGCATTGCTTAGTCGCTGTTTCTGGGGCCCTAGCTGGTGCACCAGCCATGTAAACAGCTGACATTGTTTCACAGTAGGAGAAGATGTCTGAAATGTGGTCTAACAACAGTAAGCCACATGGGAAGCGCCGTGCCACACAGTTTCTCGTGCTTATAAGTGTGAAACTGCAGCAACCATTCTATGACATCAGCATCTCCATTGAACAAACAAGGGAACCAGGGCTTATATGTGTTGATGGCTCAAGACTGCTGAGAGAGAACCAGGTTCAGAGTATTTCCTACTGTGCTTCAAGCTGCATTGATTAATGTGAGTTAGATTGTCAGAAGGAGGCACCAAAAGCAAAGGTTGCACTGTCTGGTCTCAGGAAGTTGCCTCTGTTCTTTTAGCTTCCTATTTCCACTGAGAACTGAAGTGAATGAAGAGTAACCAAGAAGGCAAATGTCCTTAGTGCTTATGTATGTGTGTGTGTTGCACAGATGCTTGCATGGGGCACTTGCACGTGTGTGTACATTTGTGTAGAGGATAGGAAGTGACTGTGTCTTCTTCACTCATTTTCTACCTTACTTTGAAAAAGAAACACCAATTAATTAATTCATTCATTTATTGTAATTTCAAACACAAACACAATGTATTTAGATCATGCATACCTTATGATTTTCCCTCAGCCTCCTCTCAGATCCTTCCCACAACCTCTTCCGAACTTTATGTCTTCTGTTTAAAAAATAACACACTGAGTTGATCAGTGCTTATTTGCGGATGGGTGTGGAGCTAGCTACCTACTGGAACATGGACATTCTAGTATGGGCTAAAAGACTACAGACAAACAGAAAACCTCAAACCAACCAACCAAGCAACCAAACAAACAAAATCTGGGGCTGGAGGGATTGCTCAGTGATTAAGAGTACTTCCATAGGAACTGGGTTCGATTCCCAACACCCATGTGGTGGCTGAAAACTGCCCATAACTCCATTTTTTTCATGTATCCAATGTCCTTTTATTGACTCTGCAAGCACAAGGCATGCATATCTTGGGCAGAGACACATGCAGGCAAAACACTAACATAAAATAAGACAAATATATAAAATCTCCCTCACCCCGTAGCCCTCAGATGCCAAGAGGTTCTCAGCTGACTGAGGCCTCCTGAGTGTCTTCCCTCTCCGTGTTGGAGTGCTGACTAGCTTGATCTTGTGAAAGTCTTGTGCTGCTCATCACAGCTAGGGGGTGTTCACAAAGGCAATGCCCACGTCACACAGAGAAGACATTTTGTGTAGCAATATTCTCTGACTTCCGGCTCCTCTAATATTTCTGCTCCCTCCTGTGTGTTCCCTAAGTGAAGCGGGAGGAGTAAAGATCAGGAAGACCCGCCCTCTGTGACATGCTCTGTATGTTCTCCAGTTGTGAATCTCTCCATTAGCTCTGCCGGCTGTGTAATGAAACTTCTCTAATGAGGCTACTTTATTTATTTTTTTATTTTTTTATTTTTTTTGAGACAGGGCCTCACATTACCAATTCAGCTAGGCTGGCTGGCCAGTAAGCTCAAGACATTTATCTCTCTCTGTCTCCCCAGTGCTGGGATTATAGTGATATATCACCATACCAGATTTTTTAAAAAATGCTCTTTGTCTTAGTTAGGGTTTCTATTGCTGCAACAAAACACCAAAAAGAAAGTTGGGAGGAACAGGGTTTATTCTACTTACACGACCAGATTGCTGTTCATCATTAAAGAAGTTAGCAGATGAACTTGAGCAGGGCAGGAGCTGATGCAGAGGTCATGGAGGGGTGCTGCTTACTAGCTTGCTCCTAATGGTTTGCTCATCCTGCTTTCTTACAGAACTCAGGACCACCAACCCAGGGATAGCCCCACTCACAATGAGCTGTGCCTTCCTGCACAGATCACTAATTAAAAAAATGCTTTTCATCCAAGTCTTCTGGAGGCATTTTCTCAGTTGAGGTTCCCTCCTTTCAGATACCTCTAGTCTGTACATCAAGTTTACATAGGACCAGCCAGCAACTCATTGTTGGCCACCCAAGCACTTGCTCTGCCACCTGCCCAGCTTCTTCTTTGTGTTTTTATTTTTATTTTTATTTTTTTTGAGAAGAAAAATGACTTTTATTCAAGAAGAATCATTTTTTTTCTGATTGTTTTTTTTAATATATATATTTTTTATTAATTTATTCTTGTTACATCTCTATGGTTGAAGCAGAAAGATTCCTTGTGTTTTTAAAGCTTCTTGTTTCTCTTTTCTGGAGCCCAGCAGGGATTCCTTAAGTTAAACAGAGAACCCAGAGCCACAGAACAATCTGTAATTTGACACCATAAGGTACCATTTACAAGAGTGATAGCAATGAATACAAACCCCTTTACTGTGGCTGGAGAGATGACTCAGAAGGTAAGAGCAGCAGTTGTTCTTTCAGAGATCCTGAGTTCAATTCTCAGAAACCACATGGTGGCTCACAACCATGTATAATGTGGTCTAGTGCGCTCTTCTGGCCTTCAGGCATACACTGTACATAATAAATAAATCTTAAAAAAAAATAAACATTTGGCTTCTGTTCTAGTTCCTTGAGGCTGTTTTAACAATTAGAACACAGACTACTTGGCTTCATTCTAAGGAGCTGCATGCCCCAACAGGCCAAATATGGTACTGAGAATCTTAGAAAAATCTCTGGTTGTGAGTCAACATTAAGAGGCTGAAGAAACTGGAGACTTGTGGTAACGAGGTGGCAGCGGAGAGTAAGAATGGGATAGATGTAGTTACCAGCAGGAAATAAAATCAGGCAAACAAGCCGCTGTGCTTCCCTTTGAGCCTCTTTATAACTGGACCCTGGGCAAAACATGCTGCCCACTCGAGCAGACACTGTTCTCCCTCCAGTTAAACCTTTCTAGAGATGCTGTCATAGATCCATTCATAGGTGTGCCCTCAGTTGCTTCCCAGTTCAAGCAACTGACAATTCGCATTAGTTATTGTCACTTGTTACAAACTAATATCCAATAGCAAAATGAAATAGCCTTCAGAAACAGCCGTTGAGGTATCAAAGTGAAGAGAGATTTTTATGAAGAATTTCTTTGTGCATGGACCAATCCACACCATCCTAACAGGCCACATACTACAGCACCGATGACGCCACAGGCAAAGGGCAAGCACAAAGTAACACAGAGAAGTTAGGCTCCAGAGGCAGCATCTGCTAAGGGCTTGGTCTGAGTGCTAATGTGAGATGTATAAGTTAATAATATGATAAGCTGTGGAGGGCTATCTCTTTTAATGCTCAAGAGTTAGCCTGAAGGTTTTATGACTCCATTCTGAAACAGGCTGCCATAGGAAAATCAGCCCTCCATCATTTCATGGAGTGAGTACTATCCCAGGTTCTGTCCCTTGACCTCCAGCTCTAGGTGAGGGATAACCCTGCCACACGCTTCAGTGGCACTGAGTGAACTGCCTGATGTGGGTGCAAAGAACTGGGCCTCAAGAAAAGCAGGAAGCACTCTTAACTGCTGTGTACGCCTCCAGCCCCAGTGTGGTATTTTTAAGTACAGATTTGACTATCACTTTCCTGATGAAAGCCTTCTAAGGCTTAAGATAGATGCATCTTGTAAAGTCGCCAAGGCTTGTGCGATCTAGACTTTCTTTGATTCTCCATTCTTATCTCTTGTCACAGTTGCTGTCCATATGTAATAATTTATTCAGTTCTGTCATGCACCTGTAGCTTTGAAGTCTTGAATTTGTCCACACTCCAGGACTTCTTCTGGCTTACATTTCTTTTAAGCTCTCTCCTCTCTCTCTCTCTCTCTCTCTCTCTCTCTCTCTCTCTCTCTCTCTCTCTCTCTCTCTCTGTGTGTGTGTGTGTGTGTGTGAATGTATATGGAATATGACATAGAATCCCTTGAAGCTGGAGTTACAGGCAGTTGTGAGCTGTCTTGCCTGGGAACTGAGAGTGGGACTAGAGTTCTCTCTAAGAACAGTATGTGCCCTTGACTACAGAGCTGTCTCTTATCCCTCTCTTGCAGTATTACGCAACCTCTTCTTCACACTTTTCAACATTGATTCATGTGAGTTTGGCTTTTGACTTAATATTTTTGTGTATATTTCCATCTGTTACATGTGTATTTGAGTAAGTGTTCCATATTTGAGTATTTTTCCAAACTTTTTTTTTTTGTAAAGGTCTCTTCTATCCCACTCTGGCCTGGAAGTTTTTTGTATCAGAGGATGACTTGAATTTCTGACCATTCCCAGCAGTTCGGTTAGACTTAAGGATAAGGTTGGTCGTGTGGTGTTGGGGTTGAACACAAGGCTTCCCCAATGCTAGGCAAGTGTACCTGAGTGAACCACACTCCCAGCCCTGGGGTCTTCCACATCTTACTGTCATTTCATCTGTGAGATTCTGTGTGCTTATAGTAGATGGCTGCCCTTTTATAAATGTATATTAGAAGGACAGTAAAGAATGTGTCACCGAGGGCTGGAGAGATGGCACTGTATTTCAGAGAGCTTAGTGCTCTTTCAGAGGACCCAAGTTTTCCCAAACCCTATCAAGTGGTTTGTAACTGGCTCTAACTCCAGCTTCAGGGTATGCAGTGTTTTCTTCTGACCTTCATGGGAACCCAGAATCAGGGGCACATTCTCCCTCAACACAAACACACAAAAGAATAAAGCAAATCATTTTTAGAAAGCATCACTAAAGATAAATAGAATTTTTTTAAAAAACCTCCAAATAAAAGAGAACATCTGAATGAGACATCAGCAACAAGCTCCTGACATTAAGTGATTGTCATCTAATACTGTGCTGTAAGGTAAAGTGACTTCAGTTGGGGATATACACAGCCTGAAGTCCAAAGAAAGACGCTCATTGACAAACATTTATCCGTTCAAGGTCAGCGGTGGGACTCAGATTCCATTCTTCAGGAGCATCCCCAATAAAACCCCAGCTCACGAGCCAATAACTCACCTGCACAAATCCCCCACAGGGCTCCTTCCATGTGGCCCCTCTGACCTGAGCTCATCGCTTTTGTATAATGAGGGCAGCAGAAACAACTAGAGAATTTCTGCCTTCCGTGCAGAGAAAAAGATGCCCTACATTAACTACACTTTCCACATTAGTTTTGGGAATCAAAGCAATAAGACATTTTTTTTTTGTTAAGACATTTTTATTTTTGATGTTAAAAGCATTTTTTAACTAAAATTATAATTAAGCTGAAAACGTAAGTACATTAATGCAATATACAACTAAAAACACAGACTAAATAGTCTGCACCCATCTCCCTATTCAATGAAAGAAAACTTATTTTTTTTCTTTAGTTTCAACTACATAGCAGTTTTTCCCCTTCTGGGGGGCATTGCAATTTCAATGTTGGTGTATTGAACTAGCAAGAACTATTTTTTGCGTTTCCTAAGGCCCCTACTTATGTCGATTCTTTGAAGTGGTAACTGAAAGTAAGGCCTTCTTTGTAGCTCTGTTGACCATCAGTGCAATAGAAATTAGATATCACTATTAAGGTAAGAACATTGGGGAAAGCATCTGGACTATTTTTATGTAATACGTGGTACACGATGCTTGTAGATATTTTCATCTGTATATATGCTTAGCTTAGACCACTGGTGGCCACTGACAGTTTCTAAGTGCATACAAACACAGGTTTTCACCTGTACACACACAAATATGTATACACACATATACATACACATAATGTAAACTTAAAAACAAAATAATAAAATAAATTCAAAGAGGCATGGATAATCTATGATGTTTAATTTTGTGTTTACCAATTATGGTATTATTGCAATGATTGATTTCATACTGCAATTTCACTGCAGGATTCTTAAAACCTAGCAACCACCATTGCTGTCTGTGTCTGTGAGGATGTTTCTGGAGGGTGTCAGCATTTGCACTAGTCAACCAAGTGAGATGATCATTATCAATTCATTCTGTGCCCAGAGGCCCACACAGAGCCAAATGGCAAAGAAAGGGAGAATTGGTCAATCTGAGACACCCATCTTTCCCTGATCCTAGAGATGGGTACACCTGACTGACTTACTCCCAGACTCAGCAAAGCATATATCATTGATTCCTCAGCTCTCAGTTCTTTAGACCAGAACTGAATCACACCACTGGCTTCCATGATTCACCAGCAGCAAACGGCCAACTATGTGAACACTTAGCTTTATAACTGCACAGGCCCATCTCCTAACACTCCTTCCCTTACACACCTGCCGCTGGATTTTATTGATTCTGTCTCATTTGAGATTGAAGTTACATAGATAGAAGAGTGTATATAAAATATACACACCTTATAAATAATGCAGTGATGTCTCACATTCCTGCTGTTTGGGTTAATAAAAAGAATAAGGGTCTCAGAAATTGGGAGAGATAGACGGATCAGAAGTTTAAGGTCATCCTTGGCTATATAATGATCTGGGAGGCCACCTGGGCCACATATCTCAAAAAGATAACAAACATAAAAGATAAAATAAAATAAATTATTCAAAACCAACGAATAATGAGAGCATAGTCTGTTTTCAGAAGCCTCCGCTGCCTGTTTTGGGGGGTTACTCTTAGCAATTGCTTTGTTTTATTTTAAATAATACATAGTTTAGCTTTACATTTGACTAACTCTGTAAGGGATGATACTGTTGCTCTTAAGTGAGGATTCTCAAGAAGATGAGGCAGAAGACATAAACCGTGGCCTCCTTTCCTCTAGATATGTACACGGGGAACTCTCCTAGAGACTGTACTCAGGGCACATAGGAGGGTGAAGATGTGGACCAGTTGCGCGACATTGAGTGGAAGCATGCCTCGAGCATGTTCAGCTCTCTACATGCCCTCCACATTGAGCAACCCACCTCCTGAGCCATGTTCTTTTTTCGTTTACTTACTCTTAATTGTGTATTTTTATTTGGTTTGTATTGTAGAGATCATATTAGCTACTTTTCTCATCACCATGACAAAATGCACTACTAGAGCAGCTTAAGACATGACAGGTTACTCTGGCTCACAGTCTGAGGGTGCACAGTCCATCCTGGTGGGAAAATCATAGCAGTAGGAGTGTAAGGAGGTGAATCACATAGAGAGAGGTGAATGCTGGTGCTCAGCCCTGCTCACTTTCTCCACTTCATTCATATAGGACCTCTGTTCACAGGCTGGTGCCACCCATATTCAGAGCATGTCTTTTCTCCTTGTTTAGTCTAACTAGAGAATCCCTCAGAGACATGTTTAAAGGCTTTTGCCCCAGGTGATTTTTAGATGCTGTCAAGATGACAATCAATATTAATCTTCATAATTACACATTCTAACCACTTCTTTGGAAAGGATAAGAGGGGGGAGGATATTTTAAACCTTGAAAAGCCTGAAAATATTTTCATTTATAGCATGCCATTAATTGCTGATTTTTACAGGAATAGAACTTTATGTAGAAACAACCTTCCCTCAGAATTGGAGTCTCATTTTCCCAATATTGTTTGCTTCCACAGTTGTTACTGGCAAACTCAGACCCAATCTTAATCTCTTCTCTCCATTTTGGAATCTTCTATACTTTTATGATTCATAGTTATAGATCTTTGGTGGGTCATTGAATTAAAAACCTCTTGCCACCTATTTCTAGAAAGTTCTGTTGATCATTACATAGGTCACTCTCTCCTTTCCTGTGGGTGTCTTACTAGATTCTTTCCTTCATTGTTTACCAGGAGGAAGCATCGTTCAACTTTCAATTTTCCTTTACGTTCTCTTTTCATTTTCCATTCCTGTTTCCCCACCACTACTTCTACTTTTTAACTTGCTGTATTTCGGAGAATAATATCTCACTTTAATCTCATATTTTTTTTTAAATGTTACTTGCCTTTGCTTTCTCCCTTCATAATATGAATTTGCAGGAGTGTTTGATGACAGTGTTAACTTCTACTAACGCAACCTTCTTGTTGCGTATCTCCATTGTGTCCTGTCCCTGAGTGTATCAGCAACTGTGTCCCCTGCTTTGCATTTTCTCTCCTCTTTTGGCATGGCCTTTGTTCTCTTCAAATTGCTACTTTGTTCTATCATCATTTGGATCTCTGCATTCCCTCTTAAGGGAACTTTCCTCTCTTGGAGGACTCTAAGCATTCAGGACAGTCAGGGGAGATGGCCCAGCACTTAAAGTGGTTGTCATACAAGTGTGATGGCTAGAGGTCAGATGCCCAGAATGCACACAAATGTGGTGTGTACGTGGCAGCCCCTGTGTAAGTGCAGTCTATCAAGGCAGAGACAGCTGGTCCCCAGACTGAGATAACAAGATTAGCTCTAAGAGGGAGCCATGGGTTTGACTGAGAGACTTTGTCTCAATGAACTAGGTGAAAGAAAGATTGAGAATGACTCCTCATATTAACCTAAGGCTTGACATGCATGTACACCCATGTGCACATGAGTCTACACACACAGTACCACACACATGCAGAATTGTACATACACACATGTGCACATACCACAAATACACATGGAAAATGCCAAAGGGCAAAGAAAGGATTGTGTTTTCACAAAGGGATTCCTAAGGGTAGGGTTGTCGCTCTGTTGACAGGGTATTTGTCAAACCTTGAGACTGCTTCCAGCATTTCATAAGCCTGGCATGGAGGCACACACCTATAATCACAGAGGGAAAGGTGTGAGGAGCAGTGTGTCAAGGCCACCCTCAGATACATAGAGACTCTGAGGCCAATGTGGGATACAAGAGATCCTGTCTACAAAAACCATACTTGAATGTTTGCTGGTTAACCGTTCAACTTTATAGTTTCTGAAGGGGGCAGACTATGGTGTCTTCAGTGTGCCCTCACACAGGTCAGATTTTTCAGGGAAAATTTCCCCCCACTTTTCTCTACAGTGAAATAGTGATACCCAGGAAGCTCTCTTGAGTTTCTACAGTGGCGGGGGGCTTCGTGCAAGTGCCGTATTTCTTTTCTTTTCTGCATGTTACTCAAACCTTCAATTTTACTCTGTTACTTTATTCTGTTCATAGGGAGTAAGCCTCATGAACACTCCACTGAGGCAGCAGAGGACAATGGCTGAGGGCTGCTCCTGTCCTTCCTTTCTTTGTCCCTTTCAGTTCTCAAAGTTCTGAGATGCGCGCACTGTGTTAGTCAACCTCCCTCACTTCTTAATGAATTGAGTATTATAGGTGTCTGTAGATCTGTGCACGTGATACAATGTGTCTGTAGAGGTTCGAAGAGTGTGTTGGACAGCCTAGAGCCAGGGTTAAGACATTATACATCACTTGTTTTGTTTTGTTTTTGTTTGTTTGAGACAGGCTTTCCCTGAGTAACAGCCCTGGCTATCCTAGAACTTGCTCTATAGACCAGGCTGGCCTTGAACTCAGAGATCTGCCTGCCTCTGCCTGCCAAGTGCTGGGATTTAAGACGTATGCCACCAAGGCCCAGCTTATAAGTCATTTGTTGCAGGTGTTGGGGACCAAACTCAGGTCCCCCGCAAGAACAGTATACTTTTAACTGCTGAGCCACCTCTCCAGGCCCTCTTTGTCAGAGTTCTTGTACTACAGCAAGTGGCTAAGATGAATCTATTTACAGAGAAAAAAGGGTTAATTTGGCCTCCACTTTAGAGGTGTCAATGTGTGCTTATTTGGTCTCATTCATTTCCTTAACAGTGAAGAGGTCCTATATGATAGTGGGGAGAACACAGTAAAAACAAATATCCACTAATGTGATTAGTAGGGACTGACAGAGAGGAACATACTGGTGTCCCACAGTCCCTCCAAGGGCACAGAGTGACAGATGGACTGTCACCAGGCCTCAATTCTTAAAGATCCTGTCACCCCCAACAGGAGTAACATGTGAGCATCTGGAGATACCCTTTTGTTGTTGTTATTTCAAGACAGGGTTTCTCTGTGTAGCCCTGGCTGTCCTGAAACTGCCTTTGTAGAACAGGCTGGCCTTGAACTCACAGAGATTTACCTGTCTCTATATCCTGAGTGCTGCGAGCTATCGAGGCTTGAGTCACCACTGCCTCAATACTGGCTCCAGCAAATAATTTTGGAGATTTTTCCTCAATTCTGTGGTATAACTGTGTTGATTCTCTGTTTTCCTTGAATGATTAGGACTGGCCCTTTTATTTCTATTCAGTTAACTGTTCTGCTCTAACTGACTGCCAGCTTCTAAAATTCTAGAGTGATTGTGTCCTTTCTTCCTTTGCTTATTTTGGTGATTTAAATCTTTACACAGAAAATGTGTTTCCTGAGTTTCATGAGGACACTATGAAGCCCATGGCTTTCTTTTGCCATCTTCTTTAAACCTCTTTGTCTGTATGTCTGTCTGTCTCTCTGTCTCTGTTTCTCTCTCTGTCTCCCTCTTTCTCTGTCTCTGTCTGTCTGTCTGTCTGTCTGTCTGTCTGTCTGTCTGTCTCTGTCTCTCTCTGTCTCTCTCTGTCTCTCTCTGCCTCTGTGTCTCTGTGTCTCTGTGTCTCTGTCTCTGTGTCTGTGTCTGTCTGTCTGTCTGTCTGTCTGTCTGTCTGTCTCTCTCTCTCTCTCTCTCTCTCTCTCTCTCTCTCTCTCTCTCTCTCTCTCTCTCTCATATCTATGTGTGACAGAGGAAGACCAGAGAGAGTTGTATGCAGTAGGTGTAGCAAGCTGTGGGCATGTGTGTGTGTGGAGGCCAGAGGAGGACATTGGATGTCAAATTTGTCACTTTCCACCATATTTCCTTCAGACACAGCTTCTCTCTGAGTCTGGAGATAGGTGACCAGAAAGCCCAAATGACCATCCTATCTCTATCCCACCTACCCAAGCACTGGGGTTAGAGACACATGCTCAGCCACTTCGGGCTTTTTATACGGGTGCTTGGGATTTGAATGCAGGTCCTCATGCTTGTACAGAATGTGTCTTACTAAGCACACCCCCCCCCAGCCCTCCTCTCCTATCTTAACTTACAGCTTAGCTGATATAATTACAGTTTTTAAGATTTCCCTCATTCAACAAATATTTATTTACTCTGCTTCTATAAATGTTAAGATAATTATTTTTGGTGTCACTTCTGACTAAGTGTAGAATAATCAAGATTTGTATTGCTGAAACTAGTCAGTGAGGGAAATTAGCTAAATTGCAGAGAAGAAGTCACATCTCTCTTACTTTCTTTTATATCTAGGTGGTTTTCCTCAGGTCTTGCACTATAATTCAAATTAAGAGAAATTAAATTGCTTTCTAAAAATAAATCAGTCCTGTTGTGCCCAAAACCAGTCACTCCTTCATCTTCCAATCTGAACAGAAAATTTCAACCAGAGAGTTATTCTTAACCAGACGTCTTTTACCACCCACACTCCAATTACTCACCAAGTTGGAATGGTTTTACCCTCCTGTGCTTTCTTTGCTGCACACCACACAAATATTTCTGCTTTTCTGCTTATACACTGGGTTTTTTTTTCTTCCCTGAAATAAATCTGACAATGTTACTTTCTCTTTGTAAAGCTCATACATCTTCTTGCTTTCATAAAATCCAAGCATAATGTATCATTGAGAGATTTCTAGGCTGTCCCCATGGCATCCAACTGTTTAACCTTGCCTTTCAACCTGGCCTTCTTGTCCTATAGCACTTGAGCAATGCCACACGTGTTTTTTTTTTATTTCCATGGACAATTCCAAACAGGTTTACACTACTATGCTCTTACACACTTGCTCTTTGTGCCTGGAACACCATGTTTCCCAACCTCCTTTGCTGATGACATCCTTATAAAGAAGCTTGGTATCATCCCTCTGACAAGGCTGTGGTCAGGGTCCTTTCTCCATACCTCTGAGAATCTTCATCTTGTTGGAGTAACTTGTATTAAAATGAATAGCTGGAGCTTCTATTCTGTCTTAGATCTGTCCTGTTATTAGAATACACTGTGCTCTGCAAACTGTCTCACTTGCAATGGCTTCCCATGGTATTATTTTCCTTCCTGATGTAGCAATGAAATACCCAGAGACAACTTAAATGGGAAATGGATAATTTTGGCTTACAGTTCTAAAGGGACATGGTCCATGATGACATGCTAAGTATAGCAGTCAGAGCAGGAAGCTGGCGTGTCACATTGTATTGCGCATGTGAAGCAGAGAGAACCAAAAGTGGGGCCAGGAATAGAACTCAACGCCTGACCTCAGTGACTCAGTCACTCCAGCAAGGCCCCATGTCAAAGCTTGGCAGTCTTCTCACACATTGCCACCATCTAGAGATCAAGCGTTAGAATGTGAATCTCTGGAGGTCATTTCACATTCAAACTACTCGCCTACTATGGTAGTGTTGAATCTCAAAACATGAACATATAAATCTTTTTTTTTACCTATTTTAAAAATGATTTGGCCATTTAGACTTAAAATCCACTCATTTAATTTACACTGACATAATATCCACATTTATGATTAAGCTTTTAGCTCACTGTATCTCTATTAATGTAGTTTTGAAAATAATGAATTACTTGGATATCTATAAACTGTGGTATTTCTCCTGACCTTTCTTGCCCCTTGCTTTCCCTGTTTCCTTTTTCTTGTGTCTTCTGTTTCATATTTGCTCTGAGCTGCTTCACAATAAGCACACAAGTTAGAAATATCAAATACTCTTATTTGCATTTCTAGACATCACTCTTCATGATGGAAAAGTCCTATATGCCCAAAGAGTGAAGCTCTCTATAGAAGGGCATTTTTGCCATGATGATTAGGGGCGATCCTGGGCAACCCTCTCCTTCTTCCTGCAAATGTCTCGGGTGCACAGAGGGTTACATGTGATGGCTTCCAATTCCTTTGACTTCTTAAAAATTTCAGCCAGCATACCAGGGGAAGTCACTTCTTTAAAAACAGGTGGCTAGATTATTAGGAGATCTGAGGAATAGGTCTTTACTGTGGTGAGTTTATTCAGAGACTAGCAAACATCTAGGATGGTAAACCGATTATAGAGATGAAGCAGTTGCGTCTCTCAGGGGGGACAGAAATTCGTGTGTGTTCAGAAAAGAAAGGGGGGAGAAGTTGCTCATTTCTATGTAAGGAAAATCAACTCTGTGGAAATAGGTTGTTTACGTTTTTGAGTCGGCAAACTCCCTTCAGAGCTGTACCATGCATCAAGTGGAGAGGAGAGGCCCCCTTCTTTTCAGTCCCTGTGGTGCATGAGGAAAATCCTCAGAGACAAATCATCCTGAAACAGGAGGACCACAACAGCCATAATAACAACAATACATCAAGCATTCCCCTGTGCGTCCGTGGGCGAGGATGCTCTTCAAAGCACTTTTGCTTCTATTCTGTCTCATTTGATCATTGTGACAACCCCAGGAGGTGGACAGGGTGAGGATTATTATCAGCATTTCACACACATGATGATACTAGGCTCTGGAGGATGGAGGGTGCTTTTTCCAGAATCACAGAGCTTGTTAGTGGCACTTTTGTAGCCACAGCCCAGGTTTTTACTGAGAAGGACTGTCATGTAACAAGATGATAGGCAGCACCTGGACCAATACCAGCTATGGAGACAGTCCAAAGCTCCCTCTTACTGGGAAGTGTGAAGTGAGGACTCTGGAGGTCTGCAATCTTGGTAGCATTGCACAGACAGACAGAGTAAAAAACTAGCACGTTCGTCATTTACTTGTGACTGCTTGAACTGGAGTACTTGGTATTTTCACTTTTGAGAAAATGTTTATGTTGTTTTATTTTATTGTTTTGGTGTGTGTGTGTGTGTGTGTGTGTGTGTGTGTGTGTGTGTGTGTGTG
>OU015747.1:81904453-81917243 GCA_907169655.1 Acomys percivali | reverse complement strand
GTGTGTGTGTGTGTGTGTGTGTGTGTGTGTGTGTGTGTGTGTATGAGCACATGCCCATGTTTATATGAATGCACATAGTCCCATCTATATCTGTATGCCAGAGAACAATCTCATACATATATCTTTTAAAAACACTTTTAGACTTACAGAATTGTTTAATTAATTAATTTATTTATTCACTTTACATCCCCAATCCCTCTTCTCCTCCCAGTTCCTCCCTCCATCCCTCTTCCCCCATCCCCCGATCCCTTATGACTCACAAAGGGCCATTCCCCTCCCACTAAGAACCCACCACCAGGGCACATCAAGTCCCATTAGGACTGAGTACATCCTTTCCCACTATGTCCTGGTGAGGCAGCCCCACCAGGGATAAGTAATGCAAAAGCAGGCAACAGAATCCACATCAGAAACAGGCCCCATTCCTGAGCTGCCCATCAGCTACATCTGTGTAGGAGACCTAGGTCCAGTCCGTGCATGGTCCTTGGTTGGTGCTTCAGTTTCTGCAAGCTCCTCGGGGCCCTGGTTAGTTGGCTCTGTTGGTCTTCTTGTGGAGGTCCTATCACTTCCAGGTCCTTCTAAGACTTCCAATGCTTCACCCAATGCTTGGCTATGATTCTCAGCATCTGGTTTGATCTACTGCTGGATGGAGCCTTGCAGAGGACAGCCATGCTAGGCTGTCAGAGGTTGGCTTTTTCCCATGGGTTGGGTCTCATGTTGGGCCAGACATTTTTGGACAGTCTCTCAATCTCTGCTATATCTTTATGCCTGCACATCTTGTCGGCAGGGTAAATTTGGGGTTGAAGATTTTTGGGTGGGTTGGTGTTCCCCTTCCTCCACTAGAAGTCCTGTATGTACTCACTTATAAGCAGATTTTAGCCATATAGTAGATGATAAAAACAATACAATTCACAGATTAAAAAAAAAAAAGATAAGTAACAGGGAGGACCCAAGGGAGGATGCTTAAGCCTCACTCAGAAGGGGAAACAGAATAGAGAGCAGAAGCAGTTTAAGAGAGGGAACAAGGTAGGAGAGGGAGTGTGGAGGGAAATGAGGTGGAGACCAGACCTGGGGAGGTCAGGGGTGGGGGGACAGAGGGCTTGCAGAAAGAAGATAAACAATTGATGGAGGCATCTCTGTGACAAGCTGGAAACCTAGGACAGGGTTGACTTCTGGGAGGATAAGGGGTGACTCTAGCTGAGACTCCTAGTAGCAAGGGCCATGGAGACTGAAGAGGACACCCTGTAACTAGACTTACAGAATTTTTATGGGAAATTTTCTCATAAGGAGAAAATACAGCATGAAAGATTGTGGTGTGAGAAAAAATGATTTAAGATGTCATAAAAACTTAGAAGCCAATCATACTTTGAAGCATGATCATGAGATTTCAGTTTTAATTATTATTGAGATATTCCTGTGTTGTCTCTAATTTTGTCATAGAGGCAAAATGTAAGAGAGAGAAGGATTCCTCATTGGAGGCCTTTAAGAGAAACCAGTTGCTACTTCACAAAAGGAATGTATCTTTATAGGTCACTTTCTTTAAAAAATGATTTAATTTTATTTTAAAATTACTTATGTATGGTTTTGTGCATCTGAGTGCAGATACCAAGTGAGGCCAAAAGAGGTTGTTGGATTCCCTGGAGCTAGAGTTGCAGGCAATTGTGAACAGCCTGAAGTGGATGCTGGGAAGCCCTCTACAGGAGCAGGATAGGCCCACACATGATGCACCATCTCTCCCTCTCTTTCTTATGCATGCCCTATCTACACGCATGTAGCTTCTCTATGAATCCCATCACACAGAAGGTTGCTTTTGCCGCCCCAGAAGACTGCATGTGGTTGGGTGTGGCACTTGATGAAGACATAGACCTACATTTACAGAGCCATGTCTTACATGGTCCTTAGGCATGAAGTCTCCCTAACTATGTCTATGCTACTGAGCATCATAGATTCTGTCCTCCTTACCTTTAATCAGAGGCATCAAAGCCTTGTCAAATACAACTGACTCCAAATTTTGCTAGCAGTATCACCATAGGCTTTATACTCAGCTCGAGTAACAAATTTCCTCATCTATGAAGTAGTCATGAATATGAACTGAGAACAAGGAAACCCTTCTTTTAAGAACAGCCAGACACGGGCAGGTTCTGAGGTGGGGTTAAGGGCTTTATTTCTCTTAGCTCATTCTGATTGATACTCTGCCCCCAATGCGAATGTTCTAATGCTATGGCTTTTATCAAGAGTAGTTTTGCCCCTCCCTTCCTGAGATGAGAGATTCTTAGGAGTCTCCTGGCCCAACATTTTATTCTCCAAAACATGTGTGAAAAATTGGAAAAATAAATTCAGGGTTTCATATAAGTAAGTGGTGGTTTTGCTCAAGAGAATTGTGGCTTTTCCACGTTAATAGAAAACCATTCGGAGTATGTGTTCTGTAAAGAGACCAAACTAGTTCAACAAAATGAACGTTTCTATTTCCAACCAGGGAGACCATACATGGTAATCATAGTATTAATTGTTAAAATTCACTCATTAACAAAACAATTTTTTCATTTCCTTAGCATCCTGAGGCTTTCTTTGTACAGGTAGAATGAATGTAAACATAAACCTTCAGATCTTCTCTTTGCTCCTGTTTTCTGCTCTGCAACTTCTTGTTTCCTCACTGAGCTCAGTGCATGATGAGTTCTTGTCTATCAGAAGCCATCTGCAAATGGCCAATTTCTATGACTCTCAAGCATAGGGAAGGCTTACATGGTCCATGTTCTCAGTGACTCTCAGCTCCTGAGGAAAATGGAGAAGTGAGGGGGGAGGGAGAGGGGGAAGGAAGGGAGTGGGACGAGGGGAAGGAGGGAAGGGGGAGGAGGAGGAGGGAGAGGAGGAGGAGGAAGAGGACAGGGAGGAGGAGAGGGGGAATGGGGAGGAGGAGGAGGGGGAGGAAGAGGGGAGGAAAAAGATAGTGTGTGTGTAAGCACAAGTGTGCACGTGTGCACATGCATGTGTGTAGGTAACATGCATATGTATGTGGAGGCAAGAGGCTGATGTCTGATATCTTAGTGTCTTGCTCCGTTGCCTTCTCTGAGCCTGGAGCTTACCAGTTAATCAAGAGCAGCTAGCCAGATATCCCAGAGATTGTCTGCCTATCTCTGCTGGGATTATAGGATTTGTATGGATGTGCTGGGGATTGAACTCAGGTCCCCATGCTTACAAGACACTCATTTTGCACACGGGGAGCCATCCCCTCAGCTCTAACTTCCTTTTGTTCTGAGTAGAGCTCCTCCATCATGACAGTCTATTGAGGACAATGCTTCCCTCTGCCTCCTGGTGACTGAATAAGACTCCGTGATTGCTGCTCTTTCCAAATATTCATCATGGCTGCTCTGAGCCCTGGTAGCAGGGAGTTTACAAAAGATAAGGTCTCCATCTCTTCAAACATTCCCACACTGCTCTGCTGCCAAGTCATTAAACAAGGCAAACTCCTCTCCCACACGGGCTGTTAACTTTTATTTGTTCAGTGCTGCTCTTAAACATGCCTGGCCTGAACTCTCCTTTTCCCCCCAGGATGGAGGAGTGAGTGCTCAGCAGTTGCTTTGATCACAGCTGGTCTGCCACTGCTTTCCTGGCCTAACTCAGCTGAGCCTTAGGAGGTAGCTTGGTCCTTTGAGCCAGATTCATTTACATTCACACTCACACATCTTTATGTCCTTTGTTCTAATGAAACAAATTTGTTTTGATTCTTTGATATACCTCATTCTAAATGCGAGGGCTGTGTTGATGGTGAAGAGAACATTTCTCTTTGCCTATCGGAAGCTTACTGTCTAGCAGAGTAAGAAGGTAGAAAACATATAAATGACTGTGATTGGTATGAGTAGCTAGATGGAAGGAGAAACATTTTTCTTTAGTGTTGTAGCCACAGACAAGTTGTCCATACTCCTGTAATTAACCCATCAACCACACTCAGGCAAGCAACCCTAAGGAAACTCTTTGGGTCACTAAAACTAACTTCACAAGAAGCCAGAGAGGTATCTTAACAAGTAAGAACACTGATTGCTCTTCCCAAAGATCTGCATTAAATTGTCATCACCCACATGGCAGCTAACAGTTGCCTGCAAAACCCAGGTGATTAGATGCCCTCTTCTTCTGGCTTTCATGAGCACAGAATACATGTGGTGCACAGACATTCATACAGGCAAAACACCAGAATATATAAAATCAGAATAAATAAATCTTAAAGAAATAAAGTGATAAGAGTAGAGGGTATGCTGTTTGGGAGAGGAAGGGAATCATCAGAAATGGGAGGAGAATAAGAGAGGTTAGTGGTGGGGGATGCGACCCAAATGCACTATACACATGTATGGAAATGTCATGGTAAAGCTCACTATTATATATAATTATAAAATGCTAATAAAATATAAACATAATTCTGTATATGGAACTATCAGAATATAATTAATGCTTTGGGTAAAAATAAGTAAGATAATTATTTGTCAACTTGACAGAAGTTAGAGTCATATGAGAAGACATGAAATGATATAAGAATTGAAAAAAATGTCCCCACCACATTGGCTTGTTATATATTCTTTTGATGTGGAAGGGTCCAGATTACTGTGGGTAGTGCCAACCCTGATCTGGTGGTCCTTGGTGCCACAAAAAAATTAGGTATTACAAGCTCGTGAGAGCAAACCAATAAAGCAGACCCCTCCATGGCTTCTACTTCAGTTTCTCCTTCCAGGTTCCTGCCTTGACTTTCCACAGTGAGAGAGTGTGACCTGAGAGTCATAAGCTTAAATAAACCCTTTTCTCCTCACGCTCTTGGTCATGGTATTTTTTTATCACAACAATAGAATCCCTAGAGAGTAAAGACTATAAGATCAATGGGAGAGTCTTTAGATTTTCAGTGGAGTGGCCAAGGTGTATCCACTGAAAAGTGACATGTGAATGAAGACTTGTAGGAAGTCAAGAAGCAGCCATGAGAAAGAAAATGCTTTATGATAGAAGAAACACAAGAACCATTCATTAAACATTATTTGTATCTGTTCTGAAAATAACATATGCTACTTTAATCATGTATATGTATCTTTGTCTGTGTGAAGTACATTTCAGTACAGATGCCCATAGAGGCCAGAAGAGGTATTGAATTCTTTAGAACTGGTGTTATAAGTAGAGTTCAGCCACCCCACATGGGTTCTTAAGATGGAACTCAGGCTCTCTGCAAGTGCGGTAAACACTTGAATTCTGGGTTATCTCTCCAGCCCCATTTCTATGTTCTAGGCTATTAATCACGAGGGTAAATGATTAATAAAATGTGATTCTTATCTTATGGAAGTCTATCATCTAATATGGAAACCAGGAAAAATAGGAGTTGGGCTTGGTAGTGGTTGGTAATTGAACAAGGATAAGGACTCTTGGATACTAAGGGTGCTGCAAGCATTTGTGGGAGAAAATTTCTTGAGGGGAAGGCAACATTGCTAATAATTTGCTAAGAATAATTTGCTACAGACTTCAGACACTAGCATTTTAATAGTGGTATAGTTCCAATTTGTTTAGCAAATTCTATATAAGACATCTTATTTTCAATATTCTGTACAACATTTAATTAACAAAAACTCAGTAAATAATTTTTTCAAGTTCATTTTGTAATCTTACATGATTTATCAAGAAACAGAGCTATTGGTAAAGTTGGTGTACAGTGGGTTCTGTGTAGACACTCAGTTAATGGCAACCTAAGTGACAGGTTGCCTGTCTGGACATGAATACAAGTAAATTTGAATTCAAACTGGGCACGTACCCTGTGGCTTCATATAATTTTTCATCTACACAATGAGATGTTTCTGCTAAGTGCTCTTTCAAGGCCACTGTGGTTCTGACCTTTCCTCAAGACTGTATGACATTCACAGGGAGAAAGATTTGTTTCAGATTCTTTCTTGAGTGGCCACTATGTGCCATGCATAGTTCCACGGTTTGATCTGCAGCAGAGACTGTGACAGACAGGGTCCCACACACACAGTCTGTTAGAGAAGGTGCACCAACACACTGAATTCACCTCAGAGACTACTGTGGTTTTCAAAGTACCTTCAACAGCAGCCACAACCACAAAGCACAGTAATGGGAGAGATAATAAGAAAGACAGAGTCACCGGATGGGAGAAGAACTGTTTCAGAGAGGAATTCTAGAAAGTAACTGAAAAATGGCATTGTAGCTATGACATGACAATTAAGGAGGAAGTCCTATAATACAGCGAGGAAAGAACTAGTCCAAATGTTGAAATGATTGCTTAAAGGATGCAGATAAGTTCCTGAGCCAAAAAGTGTGTGGTCAGTTTGAGATCTTGGCGGAAAAAAATCAGTATAGATATGAAGCAGATTCCATGTAGAAGGCTGGTCAGGGTCCAGCGAGGCCAATGAGCAGTGAAGGCACCTGTCACCAAGCCTGGTGATCTGAGTTTTATTCTGAGCCTCAAATGGTGGAAGGAGAGGACTGATTATTGCAAGTTATTCTTTGACTTCCACACATGTGCATCACACACACACACACACACACACACACACACACACACACAGAGAGAGAGAGAGAGAGAGAGAGAGAGAGAGAGAGAGAGAGAGAGAAATAGTTCAGACTTGGTGTCTCAGGTTATCCTAAAGGATACTACTCAACTCTACCATTGTATCCCCCAAAAGACTGGAGTATGTTAAATGGTAAGATGTAATTGTGTTACAATAAAACTTTATTTAAAAACACAGTGGGTAAATACATGAGGGCCATCATCAGAAGAACTCTACATCAAGCTGTCTCATTGAAGCCCATTTCCAAATATATGAAACTTTCCAGTTTTGGAACAGTGATACAGAGGGCAAAAGATCTGTGCTCAGAACCTTTGATATATGTTTCTCTGCATCATGCTCATCTGTGTCCTTTATCTTATGCTTCATTATATAACAGAGCATAAAACTAAGCGGGCGTTTCTTTGAGCACTGTGCCTTATATCAACCACTGAATCTACTAAGTGAGTTAGATTATAGCCAGCTAGTAAAAAATACAAGGGACCCAGACACGTGGCTATCTTCTAAAGTGGCTGCCATCCTCTTGAACTGGGTCTTTATCTTATAGGACCTCAAGTTAACTTTATGTAAGTCATATCAGAACTGAATTAAATGTTAGTATAGCCAAGTGGTGTCATAAAACTGGTCAATGGTGCCAGAGAGATGACTCAATGGATAAAGCATTTGTCATGTATTAAAAGCAGATTTTGGATTCCCAGCATTATATTAGCTAGGTGATCTTCATGGAATATTTGTAATCCTAGGGCTTAGAAGGGAGAAATACATCTCCTCAAAGCAAACGGGCTAGCTAAAGTAGCCTAAGTGGAGAGCTTTGGGTTAATTGAGAAACTTTACCTCAGCAAAACATGGACAGCAATTGAGAAAGACACCAGATATCAACCAATGACCTCTACATGTATGTGTACACCTAAGCACATATAGCTTCACATACAACCAGATACATGTAAAAAACATGCATAAACTTATACAACACACACACACACACACACACACACACACACACACACGCATACTCACATGCACACGCTCAAAAAAACCAAAAACCAGAAAGTTGTTCAGTACAGGAAAAAGCCTCTATGTTTAGTGTCAGAAGTATTGAGAGGGGTGAGATAAAGAAGTTTCACTTTATATTCATTGTGTTTTTATAACCACTATATAACTTTTATTCCTGCTTGCCCTTTAATCCATCCTCCATGCACAGTTAGTGTAGCTTTACAATACAATCGGATCCCATCACACAGCTAAAATCCCCTGAGCACCCCATCAAACGGAAGAAAGAGTGCCTCCTTCCTGAGACCTGTGGGGCTATCAATGCTCTATCTGGACGAAGACCCCCATTTTAAAATCCATCCATGAGTCTAGATGTGCCCCCCACCTGATAAATAGGCTATAAATCAAAGAGTCATGCACCTGCCTTCTCAGGTTCAATATTTATGAGAGTGCACTGAACTGAAGGAAGCAGCTGTGTTCACAAACTGGCTTGTTGCATAATCCAGTAAAAGAGGAGGACACAAGGGGAGGACACACATGAAGAAATATCGCAAACAAGGGTCCTGAGTACCATTTCCGGTTTCCATGCTATGGTGGAGCATGTTTCTAAAATTTTTGCCGTAGTCACACACCTGGAAGGTCTCTGCCCTCTGTATTTGCAGGCGTTTCATGGAGGTGTAAGCTATCGCTAGCTCAACCTCCATCTCCTCTCTTTATCTGGGAGCCTGGGAGTGAGCTGTGGCAAGCAGCCTTAGGCAGGAGCTCACCACAAGTCACCACACTGGACCAAAAAAAAAAAGGGTTCTCTGCCCACAGACTCAAAGGATCAGGAACTGTGTGTAAATCTCTATTGTGCAGGAGATAGCAAAGTTTTTAGGAATCTGTGTTGCATGCATGCTAAACAGTAGACACTCTGATTTCATTTGGGTAGAGTTGCTTTTGAGATTTGCTTTATTGGCAAAAGGTTAAGAACATTTTCTGTGGGGTTAAAAAGGGGTAAGAAATAAACCTCATGGAAACTAGATATGGTATCAATGGCTCTGTTAGCATGTGTTTGTCTTTTCACCTGAACATCACCCCTGTTTTTATTCCCTCATCCATATATCCAAGAATCCAATAGTTATTCAATTCACAAGGCTCAATGTCACGGCTGGTCTGGATACTCAAAGATTCCAAAGAACTAGGCTCTGATGTCAGAAATAGACTTGCCCACAAGAGTGACAGCAAGCAGGCCAGGAAAACAAGCTTCCTTCTTAAATGTTACTTATATAGGCTGCCAGTGTATGGTATGGCCCAGATTAAAAGAACATCTTCCCACCTCAAAAGATCCTGATTAATACAAGGGATGGGATAACCATAGAGATGTAACAAGAATAAATTAATTAAAAAAAATGGGTCTACCCACTTCAAATGGTTGGATATAAAAAGTCCTTCATAGGTGTATCCAGCTGCTACAGTTTTAGTTAATTCTGGATACAGCCATCACAAGGGGACACAGATATGAAAGGAGTTAGGGAAAGGAGAGAAGCAGGGATGAAAATCATCAAAATACATCCTCAAGAAATTAATAACATTATATTTGTAAAAACGTTGATCTTCACAGGAAGGTATTTGCAGCCTGGGAGTGAGCTGTGGCAAGCAGCCTCAGGCAGGAGCTCACCACAAGTCACCACACTGGACCAAAAAAAAAGGGTTCTCTGCCCACAGACTCAAAGGATCAGGAACTGTGTGTAAATCTCTATTGTTCAGGAGATAGCAAAGTTTTTAGGAATCTGTGTTGCATGCATGCTAAACAGTAGACACTCTTATTTCATTTGGGTAGAGTCTTAGTATGACACATATTAACATCTCTAATGGAGATTAAAAACATCTGCAAAATACTTTTCTTTCCCCCATTTAATGATCAAGAGTCAGGCATGCAGGGGGCCGGTGTCAAAGTTTCTGTGAAGAGATGCTCACCAGTGGCATCCAGAAACAGCATTGGGAGACGGTAACAGAATCTGCTTATTTTGCCAATTCAATTCTACCAGAGATCCTTAGAACAATACTGTTATGTTTTATTTTTACTTTTTAATTAAATATTTGTTATTTTTTATATACAATTACATTATTACACATATATACACTAAGCTACCCACAGCAATATGAACCATGAAACAATCAGGAATTATATAAATGTTACATTACTAGTGCTTTGGCTATTTGGATTTGGCAGTCTTGAAGAAAACAGCTTTCCTATCTTGGTGCATCTAAAATTCTGAATGTAAATCAATATCTATCATATCTCATCATTATCAACTTAAAATATCTATCTAGACCTAAAAACATCTTTGGGATGGAGAGATGGCTCAGCTGTTACAGGTTAGGCTCACAACGAAAAATATGTTTTATAAGACACCCTATCAGGAACTTAAAATCTACTTCATCGGTGTAGTGATTGTCATTACTACTTGTTACCAGGAACATACAAAGGAGAGCAGAAAAGGTTTTTACTTACCTGCTAAGAACATTTAAAATGTATTGAGGAAGCCAGATTACAGAAGAAGTGGGGGTGGGGAATCAAAAAGCAAAGTGGGCCTTTGGAGAGGAACCATCTAAAGGGTATTGAGGTGGGGTATTTCTTGGAGAATGGGAGAAATTTAAGCATACCTAGAGTAAGGAGAAGAACTCTGTGAACAGAAAATGGCAAAAATATAAGAAAATTGTAATACATTGACTGTATTCCAAAACATTGACTCCAAAACAGTGCAAGCAAATGCAGTAGGCTGTCAGATGGAGGAATGGTCACTTTATTTATTTATTTATTTATTTATTTATTTATTTTTATGTATTTTTAAAATTATTCCCTTTACATGCAAGGGATAGCCACCTCCTTCACTTCCTCCTGATCCCACCCTCCTTCCCTCTTCCTTCCTGTTCCCCTCCACTAGTCCTCAGAGACTGCCAGCCCTTCTCCCATAGCAACTGACCCCAGTCTATCAAGTCTCCTCAGGACTGCCTGTATCCTCTTTTTCTGTGGCCTGGTAAGGTACCCTGCTAGGGGGAATTGATCAAAGTGCAGACAACAGAATCCAGAGCAGGGACAGTCATTCCTTCCCTTAACAAGGGACCCATATGGAGACTGAGCTGCCTATTGACTACAGTTGAGTGGAGGGCCTAGGTCCTCTCCATGCATGGTCCTTGGTTGGTGCGTCAGTCTCTGCCAGCCTCCCATCATGCCAGATTTGTTGGCTTTGCTGGAATTCTTGTGGAGCTCCTGTCCTCTCTGGGCCCTTCTATCCTCTCACTCTTACATAGGAATCTCTGCACTCTGTCCAAAGTTTGGCTATTAGACTCAGCTTCTTCTCTCTCCTACTGAGTAGAGTCTTTCAGAGGACATCTATGATAGGCTCCTGTCCTATTTTCTCTCTTCAACTGCTTCCAGTGTCTACTCTATTTTCCCCTTTGAATGAAAATTAAGCATACCCCTTAGGGTCCTCCTTGTTATGTAGTTTCTTTAGGTCTGTGGATTGTACTATAGTTACCCTGCATTATATGGCTAATATCCACTTATACGTGAGTATATACCATATGTGTCTTTAGGGGTCTGAGTTACTTCACTTAGGATGTTTTCCAGCTCCATTGATTTGCCTGCAAATTTCATGATATTCTTGTTTTTAATAGCTGAATAGCTTTCCATTGTGTAGATGTACCACAGTTTCCTTATCCATTCTTTGGCTGAAGTACATCTGGGTTGTTACTAGATTTTAGCTATTAGGAATAAAGCTGCTATGAACATAGTTGAGCAAATGTTATTGTTGTATGGTGGATAATCTTTTGGGTATATGCCCAGGAGTTTTATAGCTGGGTCTTGAGGTAGAGCTGTTTCCGATTTTCTGAGAAAGTACCAGAATGATTTCCAAAGTGGTTGTACAAATTTGCACTTCCACTAATAATGGAGAAGTGTTCACCTTTTTCCACATCCTCGTCAGTATGTGCTATCACTTGAATTTTTGATCTTAGCCATTTTGACAGGTGTAAGATGGAATTTCAAAGTCGTTTTGATTTGCATTTCCCTGATGGCTTAAGGGTATTAAGCATTTCTTCAAGTGCTTTTCTGCCATTTGATATTATTCTTTTGAGAATTCTCTGTTTATCTCTGTACCTCATATTTTAATTGGATTGGTTTTTTTGTGTTTAATTTCTCGAGTTCTTTCTATATACTGGACATTAGCCCTCAGATAGCCACTTCTTACAGAGTTCAGAAAAGGCTCTTGGGTTTATTAAAAGCTGAGGAAAAAGAATTCACAGTATTCTGACCTCTTTCTGAGGTTAAAAGAGATGGTGAAGATGAATCAACCATATTGAAGACATTAAGCTTTTGTTGAATACAATCCTGACAACTAAATACAAGACTATAACCAAGTTTATTGTAAATATCCCTTGGATAAGAAAATCCTGGATCATCTCATGTCCAAAAATACCTATGAATTTCAGTTTTTCACTGTAATGGAATCAACTTTTGTTTCAAGTGGAAGAACCCAAGGTGACGAAAATAAAGAGGAGAAAGAGGACCCAGAACTGTAGACTAACAATGGGTCTGTTTGACCAGAGTTTGGGCACATCCTTGTTGGTGGTCTTCTGGCTTCAGCCAGCAGGCCTTTAGTTGGATCTTACTTCCACGATTGCCTGTCCTCTCTAAGAAGTGGATGTCTGCCTTATTCCCTCCTCTTGTTACTCTTTTCCTGGGAAGAGAGTACTGACAACAGAGCAAAGAAGCAACTCCCCTTAAATGCAGCACGAGTAGAGCCGAACTCCTTACAGGAGGAGTACAGATGACTGAAAGGCACTTTGTGTCACTGAAAAGGCCTCCTCACCCCCCATCATGGGGGAATATCCATGAAAGCAGTATCTCTGGGGATTGGTCTGACTTGCAGGAAGCTCCACCATGGAATCTCCCCTTTCCAGGCCAGCAGTTGTTACAGCTTTCCCAACCTTAGGGAGGGCCTTAGTGTCCTCTTAAGACTTCTAAATGTGACCATTTTCCCAGTCTTGTGAGCCTCCTTTTGCCCTTCTGGAGCCAATGTTGTTGCTTAGAGGAGGTAGCTTATTAGTTAGGGCCTCTGAGCAAATGCTCTAATGATGCTTAGCCATTCATGTTTACTCATTTACTAATAATTAATTAATAAGACATATGGACAGTGCTGGCAAGATCTCTGGTCATGTGATGAGAGAGAGAGAGAGAGAGAGAGAGAGAGAGAGAGAGAGAGAGAGAG
>OU015747.1:81891162-81903531 GCA_907169655.1 Acomys percivali | reverse complement strand
GAGAGGGAGAGGGAGAGGGAGAGGGAGAGGGAGAGGGAGAGGGAGAGACTGGATCTGGTTTGAGTTTTTGAAACCCCAAATCCCTCAGTGACACACTTCCTCCAATAAAGTTATACCTCTAAGCCCTCCCAGGTAGCACCACTGTCTAATGAACAACCATTCAAATATATGAGCCTTTGGGAGCCATTTTTGTTGAAACTACCACAGATACCCACCCTCTTATGTAGAGCCATTTACATTAGGGTGGGCTTTTTGACCTCAATTAACCCAATCAAGAAATTATTTCATAGTCATAGGCCAAAGTTTGCTTCTTTATTGATTTTAGATGCCATCATGTTGACACCTTTTTGGTTTGCACTTATTTATTTGCTTATTTGTTTGTTTATTCATTCATTTACTCATTGTATATATTTATTTATTATCTGTGCATATGCATATATTTGTAGTATAGGTATATGTGTATGCAGATGTGCCATGTTGTATGTGCTCAGAGAACAACTTGTACAAATTTGTTCTCTCTTCCCACCATGTGTATCCTGGATAAGACTCAAGTTGTAAGTGCAATTGTCTTTAGCTGCTGAACTTCCTGGTGGCTCTCTAATGCTCTTCTCAACAACAGTTGAGGTAGTCTCACACAGTGGACTTAGGGAGTCATTCCTGGATGTTTTCTTTTCCTCGTAATCTCTTAGCAAGCATGTGAAGTCATGCAGTTCCCCACTCTTCTTTAAAACCATAGCGCAGTTTTGTTCACTCCATAAAGCCTGTCATTCTTTCCCTTTATCCCCTCGCTATGCTCATTTGACATTCCATACAGGTTAAGCACAGACGTTGTTTATCATTCATGTGTCAATTCTGGTTTCACCCACAAGAAAGCTCAGCCCATCTTGAATTAATTGTATTCTAATCCATGGGACAGGATTTTACACTTGAAACTCAGACTTCACTACCTGGGGTACTTATGTGTTATGTCTGAAACTCTGAGACAGATGGAAGTTTTCAATTCTTATTGGTGGTGTGTATTGCATGGATAACAAAGGTAGCAACATTTAGAGATGTTGGACAGGTTTCCACAATTATGCTCTACTTCATCAGCAGTGAAGAAGTGAGCAGGTGGACTCTGAGGCTTCTTAGCCCATTTGTGTTGAAGAGCTTAAGAGTCCCTCTATTGGAGGAGCAGAGTGACAGTTATGCTTTGAACCAGCAGGGGAAACTAGTGATGACATTCATTGACTTGGATGTCTTCCTCCCAACCGACCTCCTGTAGGTGTTTTTATCTGACAGAGATCATTTGGAAATCATATCCTAGGCACCACCACTGATACAAGACTAGCTTCCAGTCAGCATGATGGGTTGTGTATAACAGGAAGGTGAATGGAGCCACGGGGTGGATGGAGAACCGCAGGCTCAAGTTAATCCTTGCAGGGTTACTTTGAGGGTTGTATGAGAACTATGACATCATAATAAAGTCCCACTGAGAAGAAGTAGAGATGTTATTAGGTTGCATGTGATTGACATCTGCAGAGAAGTTGGAGTGAGTGTTTGTTAAGGTAGTGGGATGGTGGAGTAAGGAAAGTTGGATCGTGCATTCTTGGATCCATCATATCAGAAGTCTCCCACTGTGGTGGTTCAATTCCTCCAACATTCCTATATCATCAAGACTCCTTTAGCATAATCAGGGCCTTCTGTGCTTTAAAGATTTCAGCTATATCATCTTAATGATGAATTTGTTAAGCACAGTTCTCAACATACACACATTTACTCTTCAAACTACCTTAGGAACATATGTCATTACTAAGTCTGACTTACATATAGGAAAATTGAGGTGCATAGAGGACATGTAAGTTAACAGAAAATAAGGAATAGAGCCAGAAATTATATTAGAATGGGTGCATTTAATGTCTATGCTCTTTTAACAAACTTATAATGTTAAATTATTTACTTTGTGTGTGTGTGTGTGTGTGTGTGTGTGTGTGTGTGTGAATGCAAGTGTTCAAGTGTGCATATGACTTGGCACTCTTATGTAGGTCAGAAGAAAACTTGTAGGACTTGGTTCTTTCCTTCCACTATGAGGATCCCAAGGACTGAATGCAGATCCTCAAGCTCAGCGCCAAGTGGCTTTACCATCTGAGCCATCTTACCAATTGCATCTATGCTTTTAGTTCTTAGGGCTTCATGCACAGTGTGTGTATAAACCAGGCCCTCTCTCAACTCCAGGCTTGCACCAGGCTGCCCCTTGTGCCTTTTCTTACCTGAAAATCTGTTCGTTTTTCTGATATTATCTCAATACTACTTAAAGTTTTCCCCAAGCTATGATTTTTTCTGTTTGGAGGTGATGGACACATCACCCCATATTGAAATTTCTGATAGGGTTGTCTGTGTCCTTCACTGAGAAGCTGTGATACCCTCAAATTTAGGGAGAGCATTTCTATTTGTATCACTTGTATCTGATCTTGTAGAAAGAAACCCAGGGAAGGGTGATGCAAATGATCTCTCAATTTGGGCCAATTCTCCCTGAGTAACTGAATTACTTACCTTTGTGATTCTCACTTCTGAGATCGTTTATGTAGAATGGTAAACAGCAGATATTATGAATGACAGGTTAATGCTGACTGTCACCCCAGATCTCTGGGTTATAGTAAAACAAACAATGACAACATCTCCTTCATGAAAGTCCAGCTGGTACTCACAGAATTTGGCCTTCCTTACCCTTTATTTCCTGGGCTTATTTTACCATCTGGGCCTTTGCTCCCCTCCACAAACATTCTTCTCCTTTGTATCATCACAGGTACAAAGATTGTCTCAAAAATCCATATGGCTCAGGAGCTGTCACTTGCTTAGGCCCCTCGCTCCCTATCACTAAAACAAGTCTTAGCATCACTTTCTTTGGAAATGCCCCCATGCCATCCTATCCTTGAAACCTTTGACTCCAGATTTCTTTTTTAATCTTTTGTCTTCAGTGGGCATATATTCTCTTTCATGGCAATGTTTATGTTTTTTAGTTCTTTGCTACATTTACGACTCCAGCAGGATGACAGACTCATCTCAGCAGATACAGAGCCTCACAGAGCAGAGGCTAATTGATGTGTTCCGTTCCCAGGTACTCTGCTGCCTCCTAGTGTCATGGGGAGGAAGCTTCCAACTGGGAGATGGTCCCTTTGATTTGGAGCCATCCATGGCCAGTGCCCTTTAGATTGATGAAGTCTGTCACAGACAATGGACTTGAAACCCAGTGCTGCCCCTGATAGTTTTATAAATGCTGCTGCAGCTAACAGGGAGACCCTCCGCTGTCCTCACCTAGGTCCCCCTCGTGGGCAATTGTGCTTTATCTCCTGGAAGAGTATTTGTGGGACTTTATTGGAGGATGATAGGATTTTTTTTTTCCATGCCTCAGTATCTTCCTCCTTTTCAGTTACAGCCCTGATGGTTTGTTGAACTCTTTTATGTGGCCTGGTTTTTTCAAATTTACTCTTAGCTCTTCAGGCTATAGTGTAGCACACAGTAACATTCAATGAGTCTGGAGAAGGCTTTTAAAACTTGTCTTGATTGGAGGCTAGGGAGAAGGGTCAGCAGTTGGAACTTTTACTGCACAAGTGTGGGGCATCAGAGTTGGGCTCCCCAGCACCCCCAAAATGCTAAGTGAGCAAGGTTGTCCTCCTGCAAGCCCAGCCTCAAAAGGTGAGACAAGGCTTTGTCGGAGCAAGGTGGCTAAAGAGAATAGCTATGTCAGCAAACTCTGGGATTGATTGCGAGCTCTTGCCTCAACAAATAATATGGAAGAGAGATAGAGACTGATTCCTGATGTCAACCTTAAGCCTCCTCATGCATATGAGCACACAGACATATGTGCACACAAACATACAAGAAATGGGAAAAGAAAAAAATGAATATTTTATTTTTGCCCACCTCAAAAAGGAGCTCTTAAAAGGGGTTATAATGAGGTCACTTTGGTGAGGCACAAAACAGGGGAAAGAAAAGCAGGGGCCTGATGTTCACCATGGAAACAGCAGACATTGTTTTAGCTAAGTATGTACAGAGATAAATGGTTTCGTAGAATGAACAGCACTCTGGGTACAAACACAGTGTTCAAAGTCTTTACTCAGTCAACCATTCACATCTCTCAGAGCCTTTCCTCGGCATGTGGTTAGCACATTCTGGGAGCAACACATCACTTATAGGGTGCTTTGAAAATCTGGCTAGATAAATCTGCAAAAGCAGTTATCAAAAGGTTAGGACCGTTTTCCTAGGGATGCAAAAGCACAAATTTTATGATAATAGACTAGATACAAAAAAATCCACCACAAGTTCTTTTTATTTCTTCTTTGTGTACAATTGTGTGTGCATGGTTGTGTGTGAATGTGTGTGTGAGAGAGAGGGTTCATGTGTGCCTTTGGAGGGCTGAAGGTGTCATTCATCAGGACACTGTCTACCTTGCAGTTTTAGTTTGTGTGTACATACATGCTTGCATGTGTGCATTTGTGTGTATACACTGAGTACAGGTGCCCCTGGAGGTCAGAAGCAAGTTCTCTTAACCACTGAGCCATCTTTCCAGTAAATCCCCAACCTTATTTTTGGAAACAACATTTCTTATTGGCCTCAAATTGGTCACATCTCTGGCTAGAGGGGCCCAGAGATGCTACCATCTCTTTTCTTACTGCTGTGCTACCACACATGGTTATTTTTGTGGAGGTTCTACAGATGGAACTCATGTCCTTATGTGTGTAAGAGAAGCACTTCGCTGCATCACTTCCAAGCTCCTCTCAAAGGTTTTCTGTTTTTCCTCTTCAGTTACATTTTCTGCCCACAGAATTGCAACTCTTAGAGGGAAGAGATGATCTTTAAGATTATTCCACAAATTAGCCCAGTGCCTGGGACTCGGGTCTTTAATAATGTTCATTGAATGAATGAAAGGCCCACAGCCTGAGATTCTGAGAAGTCTTGACTTTTCATTCATTATACATTCTTTCAATTCCCAGCCTGTGTCGTTAATATTTCAGATCTGGAGACTAATGACCTATATCAGTACTCCCATAAAACATATGAACTCTTTGCTGTTTATCATCCTCCCTTTGATTTTTTTCTTCAATAGTTTCCTTCTCTCAGACCGCTCCACGGCTTCTAATCAAAGCTCCCAGCTGCCGCTCTCATGGCACACAACACTCTTTAATTCCACTTGTCTTATCTATAGCCATGTCGAGACACTTATTTGTGACTAGGCTGCTGCGTGCTTCACAGCTGGAGCTATTGAACGCCGTAGTTCATTTCTGCAAAGACACCCTCCATAGCTGTCTGCCTTGAGTATCCTTCCTTTGTGTCTCCTGCCAGGCTCAGGCAGCTTCGCTCAAGGTTCCTCCCAGATCAGCTGTTCATTTTCCCCCTGCTGTTGTCACTGATAATTTCCAGGTTAAATCTTATAAGTGGAAATTGGATCCCCAGCTGGAGATGAAAGACAGCCCCTCAGCGGAGTCCTAACTGCAGCCTCTTGCTCGGTGGGTAGAACAGTTGAAGATGACAGATTTCAGAGCTCTGGAATCACCACGCTGTCTATCTAAGGGCACCTAGGGTGGAGATAACATTCTCCTAGGGAGAACAATATTTGCACCCTTTTACTCACAGGCTGTGTGAGCGAGATTTGAGCAGGTAAGTGGGTTTTTCGGTAGTTTTCTGTCATTTAAGAGAAATAAGTTGGATAAAGTGATAATGTGGGCTGGGCAGCAAGTGACTTATTAATGATTGGCCAGCTTTCTAGGTGTTCAGCTATCTCAAATAGAGAGGAAATATTTCTTTTTTCCCCCCATCCAGAATAGAACCATTTGACTTCTTAGATTTAAACAGTAGAAATAAATTGATTTCAGATGGTAAGATTTGTCCTTTGAAGAAATATTTGCAATCCCGTGGTTCCAAATAGAACAACTGCGATTTTTAATTATTATTTATTTTTTTAATGCAGCTGCTTTTTTGGAGTAGTTACCACTTTCAAGAACTGGGGATATCAGTTCAGTAGGACACACATAATCTCATTCCTGGGCTGAGGAGATGGCTCAGTGAGTAAAGTGCTTGCCATGCAAGGATGAGGAACTGTGTTCAGATCCCGGGTACCCATATAGCCAAGATATGCTTGCTGTCTCTGTCATTCCAGTTCTGGGGAGGCACTATTCTTGAACACATTATGCAGTCAAGAAAAACCTTAAACTGTGACCTTCCTGTTTCTACTTCTCAAGTAGTGCCATCAAATCAAATTGTATCCAGTACTGGGGATGAGTCCCAGGGCTTTGTGCATGCTACGTAAGCACCCTAGCAGCTGAGATACATCTGCTGCCCCCACCCAGAGTTCTTTCCAGGCCCCTCTACTGACTGGCTTTTCAAGGGATTTAAATGTACCTTAAGGAGATCAAGCATCTTCTAACCCTTAGATACTGGGCCATTCACATTAATTTACTTTTCAGATTTAACCATTTGTTATAAGTTTCAGCTGAAAGCAGTACAAATAGGAAAAAGAATGATAAAAGGTAAATATTAGAAAGAAATGATGGAGGCAAGGGACACAGTCAAGTCTATGACTACTACTAGTGCCTGTGAATGACTAAATCTGAATGTAATGACCAGGACTTGAATGTCAGAAAGAAGAACATTGAGGAAGGAAAGAAGTGTCAAGATTTGTGAATGAATATGGTCTACCATCTCATCTGGGATTGGCTACTGGGGACAGAAAGAGGCTTTCAGACAACCTGTGTCAGATACTGTAATACTGCACACTACACAATGTGTACTGTTTGGTGGGAGTTGTTCACTCTACACTGTTTGTGTCCAGGATATAGGATATAGGAACAGTGTGTTTCTGTATCCAGCCCTGGACTGGATGTGTCAGCTTCTCTTGCTAGTGTCAAGACATCGAGACTGGCCAGGCTAAAAGTACTGACCAAGCAGATACAATGTGCCAAGTATTCTCAGCAGTATGGACTCAGCAATAAATAAGAACAGCAAAAAATCCATGGTTTCAGGAAGCCTAGATTTTAATGGAAAAGACAAGAAGCCAATAGATATGTAAATTAAAGGGGATCTAACAAGAAATTGAAGATGTCAATGAGACCTTCGAAGGAAATACAGGAGAAGAGTAACCATATGGGCAAATGGTTGTAGTAGCTTTGCCATCTCTGAGGAGTTGGGTATTTTAGCTCATTCAGCATAGATTATTGAATACCTTCCGTGTTCTGGGTCTTTATAGGCTGAAAGAGTTCATTGATCTCACTTTCAAGGAGTTGACTAGCAACTTTTAGATAACAGATGTGATATGTATTTGGTGGCTCTTATTACTAACATACATGTACTCTAAATTATTCTTAGTTCTGCTATGCAATATGCAGCATAAATGAGTATAATTGTACTTTAAGCAATCAGAGGGCAGAATATCTGGCAGATGCATATTGAAGGAGAAGGCTCTGGTTTCCATGGAAACTTGGGGAACCTGTTGAGGAGGAAGTGAGTACTGAACTCTGATCCCAGAATGAATGCATTCTCAGAGAGCAGGTGGAACATTGACCTAGTAACAAGAATGACAGTAGGGAGCTACGAGGGATGTGTGACAAAGGTCTAGGAAAGGATGGTAGAGGACTGAGGCAGGGTCTCGGCAGCACAAATGGTGGGATGTATCAGACATATCATAGTGTCAAACATACCCAAGATAATAGTCATCAGATGTGATGATTAGACTTGGCTGTTGGTGCCACACAATCTAGAATCATCTGCAAATAGCATTTCTGTGAGGAACTGTCTCATTCAGGTTGTTCTATGGGTACCTGTGAGGGGATTGTCTTAGTTGCTTAATTGATGTGGGAAGACCCAAGCCAAAAGTGGGCACCGGAATTCTCTGTACTTAAATCCTGTCCTGCACAAGGAGAGGAAAGTAGCTGAACCTCGGGCATGCAGGGATTCATTCTCCCTCTGATCCTGACTGTGGATAGGATGCCACTGTCTCCAGATCCTGCCACTGTGGCTTCCCCACAGTGACAGACTGTAACCTGGAATTTTGGGCTGAAAGAAACCCTGTATCATATCAACTGCTTTCCATCAGGACACAATGGCAATTCCATCTACTAAAGAAGCAAAGAGAAGCTGAAGTGTCAGATATATTGTGGAAAATAAAGAGAAATTTTTGAAAAAAAATAAATGAATGGATGGATTGGATTCATTCCATCTTTCTGCACTGCTACTACCAAGTGTGCTGCCACTCCATTGGGAATATGAAATTGAGAAGGAAAGAGAGAAGCTAAGTTTCCACTGGATATTTGATATTAAAGTTGGGTGGAAGATGTTTAGTGGGAGGAGGGTTTGTAGGCAGAGGGGAGAGACTTTTTTGCAAACAAGTATCTGTTTACCTCTTCCTGTTTGGCTTCACACATTGTGCAGCTGAGGGTATATCTATACAAACATGAGATTAGAGATTTTAAGATAGGTTGGTGTTTGGAGTGCATTAGTGTCTAGAATTTAAAGTCAGAGGAGGATAAAACCCATCAGAAAGAAGAGAAGTGATGGGGCTTGGAGACTGGGGTCTTTCAGGATTTGGATTTTTTCTAAGAGTTAGTGGACTGCCAGTAAGGGAAGGTGAAGAGAAGGCAGAAGAAACTTAAATGAATGCTGTGAGGTGAACCCCCAGAGTGCCTGTTAAGTAATGACCAAGAATTAAGGTGACAGAAAATTTAACATTCTTTTTGACCAAGGATGTGGCTATAAGTGACAGCCTTAACAATATTATTACAATGGAATGGAGGTGATGGATAATAATAAAAATAAATAACAACTTATGGAGTAGATAGTTTGTTTTTCTTTTTTTTTCTGAGAATAGTGAGTTGCCTTTTTATTGGCTGCGTATTCAGGATTCAGAGTTAAAATAGATTGATATATTGTGGGACGTGATGAGAAAAGCCAGGAAACACTGTGGCTTTTCTTCTTTCTACTGATAGATCCTAGGCTATTATGCAACATATTTCCCTCAGTCAAGGAATGAGAAGATATAGCCTATGGGCAGCTTGGGCTTCATGTGGACCCTGTACTAAGGGAAATGGGGAGCAGAGAACAAGGGGGTGCTGTCTCTGACAAAGACTCTGTTGCTTGCTTTTTTACTAATTTTCCTTGGTGGAGCTGCCTCACCAGGCCACGGGAAGAGGATGCTCTCACTCCTGATGTGAATAGATGTGCTGGGGTGAGTTGGTAGGGAGGTCTCCCCTTTTCTGAGGAGTAGAGGAAGGAGAATATGGGGAAAAGGGACAAGAGTGGGACCAAGAGGGGCTATGATCAGGATGTAAAGTGAATAAATAAATGTAAAATTTCAAAAAGAAGAAAAAGAAAATGGTGGAGGAGGAGGAGGAGGAGGAAAAGAAGAAGAAGAAGGAGGAGGAGGAGGAGGAGGAGGGAAGGAAGGAAGGAAGGAAGGAAGGAAGGAAGGAAGGAAGGAAGGAAGGAAGGAAGGAAGAGCGAGTCAGCAAGAGTCTTACTTCACAATGCTGACGTGCTGCGGTTTTGCTGGCTGGTCTTCTCACAGATGTACAAGACAGTCACTCACCAGCTAAAGACCGGCTCTCCTGATTGTTGAGGATACATTGATCCCTGTGTATAGTCATGCTGAATATGACACTCCAGGGAGGAACATGCTAAAGAAACAAGGAATGGGGGTGGGGAGAGACAGTTTGAAAGAAAAGTAATGTCATGATTTTTCCCTATATAAAACCCCTCTCTTCTTATGAATGAATACTTGGCACATATTGTGTAAACTCTTCCAAGATGTAAACAAGCTTTATCTACTGCAGATAGGACACTCAGAATGGAAGCAAAACAATATTCCAAGCCTAACATATGGAACCAGTAAGCTTACTGGAGTTACGTTACAGGATTGTAGGTGACTCAGATGCATTTCCATTGCCAAAAAGCTCACCCCAGAATGGGCGACCAGCCGTGGGAGAGCCAACTGGGGACTCCTTACCTCCAAGCAAGTGTTCACTGCTCATATAACGTTGGAGAGGGACCTAGAGAACCGTGTACATTTCAGAAACAGTCTGAGACTTCAGGGCCTTTACTTCCTAAGCATTGTAAGTTTCATTTCCTTCCCCTGCTGGCTAGTTTTATGTTACCTTGACACAAACTAGAATCCTCTGGGAAGAGGGAAGCTCAACTGAAAAAATGCACCGACGATATTGGTCTGAGGGCAAGCCTGTGGTACCCTTTCTTAATCAGTGGTTGATAAAGGAAAGACCAGATCACCGTGGGTGATGCCACTCCTGTGCTGGTGGTTCTGGTCTGTACAAGAAAGCAGGCTGCATAAGCCATGGGGAACAAGGCAATAGACACTTTTACTCTATGGTCTCTGCTTCAATTCCTATCCCCAGATTTCTGCCTTGAGTCCCTGCTCAAGATACTGCACAGACTTCCCTCAGAGATGAAGTGTGCTGTGGAGCTCTAAGCAGAAATGGACCCTTTCCTCTCCAAGCTGGTTTTGGTTGTGATGTTTTATCACAGCAATAGAAACCCCAACGAAGACATTTCCTGAGCGTCAACCTGCCTCCCTCCTGGACAGAATGGTTCAGTTCTCAGGAAATGACTACACAGCAGCCAGGAGTCTGTCTCTGACTGATTATTAACAATGGATGCTCATATCATGTGCTTTTGCCTGGGAGCCTGAAAACTGCTGCTGGTCTTTTATGAGTAGCCAATGATCGATTACAGGAAGAACTGCTTTGCCATATTTATGTACATGGACGGTACCTTGTTGGAAGATCAGAGGGAGATTATCAGGAACAATGCAAGGAAGAAAGGCTTGATGGATGTGGAGCATACCAAGGCCCTCATTGTGATAGTCTCTTAATCTGTAACCTTTTCCTGGAATTGTTCATATAAGATGAGTTTTTGTCTTGATTCTAGAATAGTGAATTTCAAATGTCCCTTTTTCTCCCTCTGCACATCCCCCAGATCCAGATAAGATCTTTGAATATATCTTTTTAAAACCGATGTCTCCTTTATCCCAGATAGTGAATTAAAACACTGAGATCATGACTTGGGATGAGAATATTGGGTCCTGCCCTCTGCTCAGGAGACACCCTCGAATAATCAGCACTTCTATGGTCTGTGTTGCCCTCTAATGGGAATAGATAGAGTGGAAACAAGGTGTGTGGAATCCAGGGGTTCTGTTCCATGGTTTGATTGGCTTAGAGGTCTTTGGAAACACTTGGGGCTGGACATCAAATTAAAATCGACCAACAGTAGCTTTTAAAACTCCTACAACAGGGGGCTGGAGAGATGGCTCAGAGGTTAAGAGCACTGACTACTCTTCCAGAGGTACTGAGTTCAATTCCCAGCAAGCACATGGTGGCACAAAACAGTCTATAATGAGATCTGGTACCCTCTTCTGGTGTACAGGCATACATGCAGGCAGAACATTGTATATATAATAAATAAATAAATCTAAAAAAACAGCAACAAAACAAAACAAAACAAAATTCCTACACCCATTTCATTCAATTACATGGATACTATTTCTGACACAAATATGTTACTTTGATTGGACTTCAGGGTCTTTGAACTTTCTGTTCCCTCTTTTCAAATGTTCTTCTTGTAGGCCTGCATGGAAATGACATATTTCTGGCATCAATTTAAATACAATATGTTAAAAGAGACATCTTGAAGCTGGAGAGATAGCTGAGCTTCCTGCTCTTGCTGAAAATACAAGTAGGTTATCAGCACTAGGGTTAGATGGCTCATATACATCTGTATGGCTTTCCCCTGGGTGCCATAGGGTATCTGCACTCATATATGCACAGAAACACATATGCACATAATTTTAAAAATAAAATGAATCGTAGAAAAGAGAGATAGTCCTTAAAAATTAGTTTAAAGCTGCCCCAAAATGCCACTTTATTTCCTTTATTACTTTGCCTTCAGCTTCTTTACTGCTTTTCTTATTGTGTATCCTTCCTCCCAGACTATAGCATCTCCAAAGCACACATTTTCCCTTTCCTACCATATTCCAAGAGCTTCCACATTGAGGAACATATGAGTGTGCTCAATAAGTCCTGATTAGAGGAGGTGATGCATAAGTGTGCCATAGAGGATGCTTCATGTTGTACAAATACTGGGTGCTTTTCTGATCCCTCCCTTTCCCACCACAGTGTCTGACACATAAGCAAAATAAGCAATTGTAAGATGGGTGAATGAGTAATATCCATTTACATATCATATTCTATTATAGCCATGTATACATGATTGTGTATGGTTATTCCTTAATCCTTGGAATCTATGTGTGTGTGTGTGTGTGTGTGTGTGTGTATGTGTGTATGAGAGAGAGAGAGAGAGAGAGAGAGAGAGAGAGAGAGAGAGAGAGAGAGA
>OU015747.1:81876678-81891152 GCA_907169655.1 Acomys percivali | reverse complement strand
AGAGAGAGAGAGAGAGAGAGAGAGAGAGAGAGAGAGAGAGAGAGAGAATTTAACATTCCATCTTGGATGGAAGATCAACATTATGATATGGATAGTCTTTTATTTTTGGTGTTTGGATTTTAGTTTTTGACACAGGGTTTCTCTGGGTAGCTGTCGTGGACTCACTTTGTAGACCAGGCTTCCCTTGACCTCACAAAGATATTCCAGAAAGAAAATTTTGAGTGTATGATGGTTCCATCAACCTGTTGGGATTGTGACGAGGCACACAGGGGATGTGAATCCCCTATGAGAAAGGAAGAAAGGACTGAAACGGGGAGATTATCACGACATTTTATTTGTTTTATTTGTTCCCTTTAGGCCCTTTATGTCTTTCAATTCCACCACAAGAACACTGCAGGGTCCTCTTTATAATAACCAAGGTTTTCCTTTTAGGCCTCGTTTGGGTTCTGATAGCTCTAGAATTGTATAGAATTAAGCTAAATTATTTTTGTGGTCCGTGATGTGGGTAGTGTTATGTAAAACTCTTACTGAGAATCCATGGACTACATTGTGAGATCTGAGAGGGGGAGTCTAGTGGGTGATTAGAAAGGGAGAAGCACTTGCAAATATGAATGGAAGTGCTCTTACATTATGGAACATAAATCACTACCAAAATAACTCAACAAACTAGACTGCTCCCGAGGCTACACGGTTCATCTAAGAATAACTAGCACAGGTTATATCTGACTCAATATTGCTCTCTGTAGCAAGAGAAGCCCAACAGAAAACAAAGGCTAGTGAGATGGCAGCTGAGGTCCAAAGTTTGATCACCATCACTCTTATGAATAAAAGCCAAAACCAACACCAGCAACACCAGGCTCTACAGCATTGGGTCAAGAGAAAGACAAGAGTATCGCTGGGACTTGTTGGCTACCTAGAATAGCTGAATCATGTGAGTTCCAGGTTCTAGGGGAGATCTGTCTCAAAAGACAAAATGAAGAGCCTTTAGGGTAAACACCAGGTGTCAACATCTGGATTCCACATGTGTGTGTACATATGTGCATGTAGGTTACCAAGAAGAGACTTGATACCCTATGAGCATATACAGGGGGAGGAAATCCCCCTCAGGAACAGTCATAGGGGAGGGGAATAAGGGGAAAATTGGAGGGAGGGAAGAATGGGAGGATACAAGGGATGGGATAACCATTGAGATGTAACAAGAATAAATTAATAAAAAATTAAAAAATAAAAACAAAGGCATAGAGGGAGACATTGTAGATATCAGGGGCTAGTGTCATGCCTTTCCAGGCAGAAATACATTTCATAAGCACAGGCCTTTCTGTTGTGGTCGAATGTGGAACTGGAGTGGAACTTTGACAGGCAGAATGGCTCGCTGACATGGAGGTGTGCACAATTCTCTTCTCGGTCTTCTTTCTTGCATCACTTTGTCATGTATAGCTCAGTGCTCAGGTCAATGAATACCATCAAGAGTACTATTTTCCCTAAGTTACAGAAACAAGCTAATTGTAGAGTGAAAATAATCTTCCAAGGCTCATTGAAGAAAACAGTGTTTGTGATGGTGTGCTAATGCTGCCTCTTTTCTGTAGAGCCACAGATGACGAGGTTCAGTGCAGGAACATATGGCTAACTCACATTACTGTGGACTTTGATGAGAGCTGTAGGCTTCACTTATTGACGCAGTGTTCCCGTAACTCCACCTTGGACTTCATTTGTGTTTGAAACATGTGTGGTCACTCACCCCATCCTACGAGATCCCCAGAGAAACCGTGAGCATCCCCTTCTCCTACCTAATTCATTCACCTTCAGTTTCCACAATTGGCCTATAAGATCCGTCTCCTTACTTCCACTCAAATCCTATCACAGTCATATTTCTGACCTCTAGCAGGTACCTGCCAGACATCGTGGCTCTCTCAACATTCGTATGACATTGGGACAAAGAGGAGTAGGGTGTTTGATTCCCTTTTGGGATAACAGGCATGAGTCCTTGAGTTCATGACAACAGTTTATGAAAGTTCATTCATCCCACATAAAGCACACATCACATGTTTACATATGAGACACACACATATAGAGGAGAGAGAGACAGAGACATTGACAGAGACAGAGACAGAGCTAGTTTTTTGGGTTTCCTCCCTGATGTTTTGGACCCCTGTCTCCCTAACAAAAGTAATGGGACTTCTGAGTTAGCCTTTCCATTTGACATTCACTGGAAGGCTGAGCGTGATTCCCTTTGCCTTTAGAGAAAATGTGCATCCTTTACTTTAGCATCCCTGCATCACTTATGAGACTTCAGTCCAAAATAGAAGGAAAGACCTCCCAAGTCTATTTTAGAAAATGCATGAATATTCTCCTTCCCCAAATGCATCTTCAGTGAAAATCTACCAGCTGGGCGGATCCTGGAACTGTCTGTGTTTATAAAGTACCTGAAGCACCTGTTAGAAATAGCCTCTGTCTTTTAGCATTCTGGAAACTTTAGGAACAGCATTGAGCTGTGACTTTTTTTGAGAATAGATTTAAATTTATTTCATCACATATGTACTATAGATGGAGCCATATGAGTTGCTAAAATCAGGGCAAAACATTCCTTTAATTTGGCAGTTGAGTAACCTCAGCTACAGAACATAAAAGTGCAGCTTGGAGGCAGTGCTAAGCTAATCTCCTTCAGCCCTACCTTAATGTCTTGTGAGAGTCAACAAAGGGGTGGCCTGGGAACTTAGTCATGAATAGAGTGAATTATCAGCATGAAGAATGTGGTTTTGAGAGTGGGATGTGGGTCAGAGAATGGAAATGGCTCAGTAAATATGACTGCTTACAGCACAAGCAGGAAGATCTGAGTTCAAATCCCTACCTAACACTGACATAAAATATGAGCATGTCTCTGAATTGTTCACTGGAGCTTCCAAACACAGTCCACACTGCTCGCCGCCATCTTGGATCCGGATATGACTTTCTCATGTACTCTGGTGCCTCACATTCGACTATGTCCCCTGGAGGGGGAGACCTAGTGGCACTCAGAGGAAGGACAGCAGGTCACCGAAAAGAGACTTGATACCCTATGAGCATATACATGGGGAGGTAATCCCTCTCAGGAACTGTCATAGGGGAGGGGAATAAGGGGAAAATGAGAGGGAGGGGAGGATGGGAGGATACAAGGGATGGGATAACCATTGAGATGTAACAAGAATAAATTAATAAAAAAAAAACATAAAAAAATTCAAAAAAAAAAAAGATAAAGTGGTCCTCACTATGAGCTCCATACTCTGGGGGAGGAGGCACAAGATGCAGAGGCGTTAACCTCATCCATGGTGACCCAGGCAGTAGGATTTGGCCGAGTAGGCCTTCTATTGGATATTTGACTCTGCACGACTTCCTCATCATAAGAGTTGAAAGGAATCCCTTTTTCTACTACATATGGTAGAGCCAGGCAGTACATGGATAGGGTTAGAGGAAGGGTAGCTGGAAAGGGCTGGAGGGAGGAAGGGGTGGGGCAACGTGATGCAATTGTATTTAAACTGAAAACTTTTAAACAAAGAAGAGACTTGATACCCTATGAGCATATACAGGGGGAGGAGGTCCCCCTCAGGAACAATCATAGGGGAGGGGAATAAGGGGGAAATGGGAGGGAGGGAAGAATGGAAGGATACAAGGGATGAGATAACCATTGAGATGTAACAAGAATAAATTAATAAAAAATTAAAATAAAATAAAATATGAGCCTGTCCATTCAAGCCTGTAGCCCCGGTGTTGTTGTTGGTAGAAACAGAAGCATTGTTTTAGCTTGCTGCTTCTCAGCCTACCCCTACATTCAGTGAGAGATCACATCCAAAGAAAAATAAGGTTGAGAATAGTAGAGGATATCTGACATCTTCTGCCTCCATGTACAAAAAGGCATGCATATATATGTGCACACACAAATGTGTAAATACCTTATACACACATATGACAAATGAACACACCCCATCCAAAAAGTAAATTGAAAAAAAAAAAAAAGAATGAATTGGCAGAAAGTTGGAGCATAGTCTTTTGGAAGGGATTCAAAGAACTTATAGGAATATATTTGCCTTCCATTCTGAGGTTCCTTTTTATCTGAAAAGAAAAACTCCTAAATCTCCTTGCTCTCCCAAAAATAAAAAACAAAAACATTTACCGTCACTGTCACTTGAATGTGTCCCTCTGTTTCCAGTCAACTTTGAAAGCATTTTCCTTCCACCACTGTGATTCTGTAAATATTTATATTTCAATCATCTCACGTCCACTGGACTCCATCACTTCTGTGTTTCAATTATTTAAAATCAGGACTGCATCTCTTGGGCAGCTAATGAAGTCTCGATAGATATACATTATTGAAGCAGATTGTTATTTATTTGGCTAATAAATCAAGCCTGTTGGAGGGAGAAGATGCAATTCAAGCAGAAGGAATGAGGAATAATGACGGTATAGATCATTTCTGAATCACTCTCGCCCATTTTACAGCCTGCAAAATACACTGAGTTCCATAAAAGTGACAAATGACACAACATTGTAATAAATAGCTGCTGTTCGTGCATTGTGAATTGGGGCTCACATTCATACTGAAGCGCTCTGCCAATGGCGGAGATGATGGAATAAGCATTGAAATCATACTCTGTAAAAAGGAATCGTATATTTTCCATTTATCTTGATTTATTATATGACATCATGTGCTTAAGCTTATGTAACCTTTCTGAAATGAGTTGACTTAATAAGAAGGAAAAATTGTCAGAAAATAAAATTTCATACTATGAAATTCTTTTTTTTTCCTGGACGTATTTCTATAAGATTGTTTAAATGCTTCAGAGATACTTTAACAGATTAGTTTTTATTTCAGTTGATTTCCCAGAAATATGTGGTAGCACATGTTGGCATTATTTCTATCTTTAAAGGAAAATTTCTTTTAAACTTATTTTTGTAATGATTTTTTTTTTTTAGTTTTGGTATATGAGGGGGTGGTACATGTACATGTGTATGTTTAGAAACATGTACCATGAATATTATACAAAGGCCAGAGTTCTAGTTAAAATGTCATTATCCACCCTCTCACATTCCTTTAAGACAGAGTGTGCAGATGAACCATAAGATTGCTGATAGTTTGTGATCCTGGCTTGCTGGAAAGCTTCAGGGATCCGTCTGTCTCCAAGTCCAGTGTTAGGGTTATATGAATGTGAAGCCATGGCTGGCTGCTTATATGGGTGCTGTTGTAGGATGAAGACCAATGACCAAAACAGCTGCCATATGCAGCAGATAAGATCTGCCTGTTTGCCGAAGTCCATATGGTGGGGCTTGTTGCCTGCTGAAATTGCTTCATAGAAGGAGGGGGTAGGGACCAGTCATCTGCCCCTCACTTGACATTCCAGCCACTCCTCCCCACTTGTGTGTATAAAATCATTCTCTAACTGTGCAGGTTGCTGCTGCTGGGGTTAATCGAAGAGGGACTCCTTCTATGTGGCTGTAGAGAAGCCATACTTCATATGTGGCTGCTTTGGGGTGTGGTCCATGCTCAACAAAGAGCTGTCCCCAGGAGGGTGGGATTGTCTTTGTTTTGCCATTGGGATCTTATGAGTCAGTGGTGGTGGAACAGATTGTTTCTATCTCCCTAGGTGAAGATCTAACAACAGGTGCCTGAGGTTTGAATTCAAGTCCCCAGACTTCCACAGCTACCACACTTACATAACGATACACCTCTCCAACTCCACTTACAGGGGTGATTAAACAAATGCTATATCATAGTTAATATTCCTTCTGTCTGTTTACATTTTATTGCTTATATAATAAGAGAACATAAACCTTTAAACTGAATACTATAAATTAATTTTGCATCTCTACTTTGAAAGGTGGATCTAGGTATCCAAAATGCATGGCCAGTGAGTGAGTGTGCTTAGGGTTGTTTCCTGGAAATCAAAATTCTAAAAACCCATCCTCTACTTATCATTTGGAAATAATAGAAGAATAATCACTAAAAATCATAGTCTATTGAGTTCTGCCATTTAACACTCAACTTCACAATATAACTACAAAATGATCAAGCAGGAAAATGGCACCAAATCTGGTTTCATTGCTTCTTAAGTGGATCTTGGAGTTTTTCTTCAATGTGGAAATACTGGCTCAATTTTACTCTTTTTTATTTTAAAGGTTTTATTTTGGGAGTGTTCTTAGGTTCATATAAAGGTTTAGAGAAGGACACAAAGGGTTCATGTATAGCCATGACCCTATGAACACAGCTTTCCTGGTTGTCAGTGTCCCTGATGGAGGCTACATTCTTTACAACTGATGAGCCTACACTGATGTATCAATACGATCAGAAGTCCAGAGTTCACAGTAGGAATCACCATGGGGTACACACTGTAAACATTGGGCAAAGATATGTGACATGGACCTTTTCTTGTAGCGTTGTAGAGAGCCATCCCATAGCCTCTCACATCCCCTTGCCAAACACTGAGCTTTACTGTCTATTTACTTTTGCCTTTTCCAGACTGCTATTATGTTGGAATTTTCTGGTATAAAGCCTTTCAGGGAGCACATTTAACCTTCCTCTACATCTTCTCATGGCCCTATAGGTCATTTCTTTATTGCTCTGATAATAATCTACTTTATGGATACACTGCTGTTTATTGGAGACTTTGCTTTAAGGTTATTTGGGAGTCAGGGAAGGAAAGATGGGTGCGCAGATGTCTCATAGTTCCAGTTCCATGGACATAATTTATTTTCAGTGAAAGTTATGGACTGGGTGACTATGATCCAGCTTTCATGTCTGTCTGTTTGTCTGTCTATTCATCTGTCTGTTCTCTCTTTCTCTTTCTTTCTTTCCTTTCTTTTTCTTTTTATTATTATGGTGTAATTTATTTATTTTTTTAGTCTTTTTCTGTATATTGTGTGTGTATATGTGTGCAAGGGTACATTTTTGTGTGATTATGGGAAAACATTTGCTATAACATGTATGTGGAGGTCAGAGGAACAGAGGAAAATCACAGGTCTCTTGTTGGCTGCCACGTATGTCAGGCTAGCTGACCTACAATTTCTAGAGATTCTTTTTGTTAATTAATTAATTATTATTTTTTTTTTACATCCCAGTATCAGCTTGCCTCTCTCCTCTCTCCACAGTGCTTCCCTTTCATCTCTCCTTCCCCATCTCCCCATCCCCCACAGTCTCTTCAGAAAGTGGGAGGCCTTCCATGGACATGGATCCTCCTTGGCATATCAAGTTGCAGTAGAACTAGGTGCATCTTCTCCTATCGAGACTAGACAAGGAAGCTCAGTTAGGGGAAAGGAATACAAAAGCAGGTAACAAAGTCAAAGACAGCCCCTGATCCTGCTGTTAGGGGTCCCACATGAAGACCAAGCTGTACATTTGTTGCATATATGCAGAGGGCCCAAATATATCCCATGCATGCTCTCTGGTTAGTGATTCAGTCTCTATGAACCCAGGGATAGTTGATTCTGTATGCTTTCCTGTGGTGTCTTTGATCTCCCAAGTTTCTTCATTCCTCTTCCCCCCCTCTCCCACAAGACTCCTTGAGCTCTATCTAATGTGTGGCTGTGGGTCTCTGCATCTGTTTTCATCAGCTTCTGGATGAAGCCACTCAGATGACAGTCATGCTAACATCCTGCTTGCAAATATAACAGAATATTATGAATAGTGTCAGGGGTGGGCTTTGTCTCCTGGTATGAGTTTCAAGTTGAGCCAGTAATTGGTTGGCCATTCCCTCAACTTCTGCTCTATCTTTATCCCTGTACATCTTTTAGGCAAGACAAGTTGGGGGTAGAAGATTTTGTGGCTGAGTTGGTATCCCCATCCCTCAATTAGAAGTCTTGCCTGGTTGCAAGGGATCCATTAAGGCTCCATATCCCCTGTTTCTACTTCTAGATATTCTTTTGTCTCTGCCTCCCATTTTTAAATTGGATTCCTTGGATTATAGATACTTGCTACGTGTCCAGCTTTGTGTGAGTTCTCAGCATCAGTGGATTCAGGTCCACTGACTTGCATGGTGAGCATTTTACCCCATATCAATCTCCCTAGCTCTGTGATATGCTTTACATGGACAGAATCCTAACAACCAAATATACCCAACAATGTCTATGTGAAAATAAACAGAATAAACAAAGTGACGAGGCATGTCTCAGTTGTGGCCTGTGTCTGTACCCATCTAACATTTGCCACCTCTTAGTTGCTTTTTTCTAACATGACCTGCTAACTTATAAACTAGAACTCCAAGCTGGCACAGATATGGTAGACAACTGGGCCTCAAGGACCAAGAACTGAGTTTTGCCATGACCTCTACCAGTGACTCCTAGCCAATGACATTTTTACATTCTAGTTTTTATAAATAGATAAATTTAATGTCTCTGTCAAAATTAGATAAAATAATATATGTGATGTTTACCACATAGTTTTGAAGTTATATTCCAGTGAAAGCTGATATTTTATTAACATTTTTATATATAGTCTCCTCAGTTAAAAGTATATTTTTTTTCCTAGTCTATGCTAGGTCATCTTATATAACTACCTTACATAACTCTTTCAACACCAGAATCTTTTTAAAATTAATTTATTCAGATTAAATCTAAATTGCTATCCCCTTGCTTGTCCCCACCCATTTCTCCCACCCTCCCTCTTTCACCCTATTCCCCTCCCCTAAGTCTGTGACAGAAGGAGACCTCCTCCCCCACCATATGTTCACAGCCTATCAAGTCTCATCCTGGTAGCCTTTCTATCCTTTCTCTGAGTGCTACCAGGCCTCCATACCAAGGGGAAGTGGTCAAATATGGGACACCAGAGTTTATGTCAGAGTCAGTCCCCGCTCTCCACACAACTGTGGTTAATGTTCTGTCCCTTGGCTAGATCTGAATAGGGGTTCAATATTTACTGCATGTGTTGTGCTTGGTTGGTGCAGTAGCTTGAGCAGACCTCCCTGGGTCCAGATCCACCTGTCACAAGTCCAGCATCTTAAATGCATTTCTTTTACTTATATGATGAAGGAAAACAATTTATAGGCCCCCTAGTGATAAGAGCAGAGGAGGGGGACTCCAGCTCAGGTGGTTCGAGAAAAAAAAAAAAAAAAACAACCATCTGCTCTTCCCCTGACACCAAATCCATTTTCATTAACAACTGATTTGTTTTGAAACTATATCTCTTGTGATATGAACTACTTGCTACATCACAGTTTCTCATGGAAGTTTTAAATGAATGCATCAATAATTGACATGGATTTTACTCCAGTGTTCTGAGTACATAGTAGGTTAGGGGAGAAAGAGAAAGAACAAGTGAATGGGAAAATAGGAGAATTAAGAAATGGGTGAAGGAAAATGCGATGAAAAAGCATAAAAAAGACAAGAGAAGAGGGGGGGCACTTCAGGAAGAATCTGGGCTCCAAACATGGATTACCTGTAAGCAGTTTACTGCTCTCAGGCTGTGAAAATTTAAGATGTTTAAAATTATTATTATTGTTACTGTATTTATTTATGTGCGTATGTTTGTGAATATGCTTGTGTGTGCAGGTACACATGGAGACCAGCATTGGTCAGCATTGGATCCACGGAAGCTGGAGTTAGAGGCCGAACTTGGGTGCTAGGAATTGAACTCAGGTCCTCTGGAAAAGCAGAAAGTACTCTTTAATCGCTGAACTCCTCAGCTGCAGCAATTTGGGTTTCATTTTTCTCCACTCACCAGATAATTTTTTTTGCTCCTCTTTGGCCATTCATATTTTTGTTTAAAGTTTAACCTCTTAGAAGGGTACAGAGTAAAATGGCCTTGTTGCTTTCTAAGTACATTGCTTATATTGTACCTGAATTCCAAAAGCTGTATGCCAAAGCTTGACTTGAGCACAGGCTTTGTCTGAGCTCAGCAAGAACTCGTTTTGTAGGTTTTGAAAAAATGTATGTGAACCTCTGGAGCAAGGATACTTAATCCTGTCTGGATCATCATCTCCCTAAGCATGCTAGAGTGATGAACAATACTATATGTATATGTTCATAGAAACATGCATGTGTGAGTGTATGTTCATGAGTACACATGCAGGTTGAAGCCAATGTTCAACCTCAAGTGTTCCTGGGGCACAGTTCATCATGAGAGGGGGGGGAGAGAGAGAATGTGTGTGTCTCTGTGTGTGTGTGTGTGTTTGCGCATGTGATTACAGGCCAGGTTTTTATGGGTGCCCTTGAAGGTAAGAAAGGGTGTCTTAACTCCAAGAGTTGTAGTTACAGGGACTAGTTAGTTGCCCAGTACAAGTTTTAGGAGTGAAATTTAGTCCTCTGGAAGAGCTGCAAGGGCTATTATCTACTGAGTCATTTCTCTAGTCCCCATGTTAGTTTTCAACACAAGGTCTCTCACAGGCCTGGCATTCACCAAATGGTTAGGCTTATTGGCTAATGAGCCTCAAATTTCTAATGATCTCTGGCTCCTCAGCTCTGAAATTAGATGCTTGCTACACCATGCATGGTTTTTTAAAGATGGTTTTAGGAATCAAATTCAGGTCATTGTACTTGCACAACAAGAACTTTACCCATTGAGCCATCTCCCTAGCCCATATTCTGTGTTTTCATTTGTGCTGTAGCTAATAGACTTCTCTTATTGGCTTCAGAATGCCTAGTATAGTGTGGGACATGAAATAAGTCCTTAGATCTTAGTAAATACTTGTGAGACATTAAATAAGTCCCCAGTAAATACTTATTTTATTAGACCTAATTGAATAAGCAGGGAAGAATGGATGGAGTAATAGCTCCGTGTTAGTTCAATGCCTTCTTGCAACTCTCTAAAGTATTATTACTGAGTCATGGTGACAAACCACCCTCTAGATGAAACTTGTTGAAATGGATATCCATCAAGGATAACACCAATGAGCACTAGGAAATCAAGAGCATGCGTTTTTCCTCTGTGTTAACAGACTATTTAGGGTCACATCCATGCTTCTTGTAAAAGACTAAAAGCAGGTACAGAATTCAAAGGGAGGCCCAGAGGTAGCTTATGTCCATCCTGTGTGGACATCTGCACAATCACTTTTGAGGCTGGCCAGCTACCTCATACTGCCTATCATCAAATGCTGTGGCTTCTCTGGATTCTATTTTTGGTGCTACAGAATTATTATATTAAATGTGCATTCTTGACAAATGTTTGCTGTGGATCAGACATAAATACAAGTCCTCACCAACCATCATCCATCTACTTGTCCATCCATCTATTTAGCCACTCATCCATCCATCCATCCACCCACCCACCCATACATCCATTCACTCATCTATTCGTCTGTCATCCACTCATCTATCCATCTACCCACCAAACCATCAGTCATTCATTCAGCTATTGATTCAGCCATTTGTCCATTCACATATCTATCCACCCTCTCATTGTACATTACCAAGCATGCCTCGGTATAGGCATTGTTCTAGTTATTGGGAACAGAGCAATGAAATTTAAAAAAAATGTGAATATCCTGGCCCTGATGGTGTAGAAGTACAATAAGTGGGATAAAAGAAGGTAACAGGCAGTGTGATTAATAGTAACTAATGCTAAAGAAAATGGAAATAGAAAGTTCAAAAGCTTAAGTTCAGTTCTCAGAAACACTTTATTTTTCTTAAAGATAGCACATTTGGGAGCAAGCCATATCTTTATCAGAAAGAGCATTCAAGCTGAAGGGGAGAGAAAGTATTAAACTAGAATGATGGCCCTGCTAGCATTTTAAATTACACAATAAAAAAAATCATTATTTAAACACCATAATATTATGAAAAACCAAAGAGTTATGTTTATTAAATATATGTTTAGGGGGAATAATTTGAAAGAAATTTGCAGAGAGGGTTACACTTGCCCTTTTATGTGTTTTTTTCTTTGTTAATGCTTCATTACTGTAAAATATAACAAAAGAGAAGAATCTAGAACTACAGTGATTAATCACATAGGCATTTATATCTGCCAACCATCTATCAATTTTCTATCAATCAGTTCTATATCTATTTATCACTAATTCATCATCTATCTGGGTGTCATCATTCCTTTTCTTTAAATGTCACTTTGCATTGGGGATTTGTCAAACTAAGAAGTCAACTTGTGTCTAATTTTAGATATATATCTTCTAATAGAGTAACAGCAACCAGTGAACAACTTGGGGCTTGGGAATCCTGAATCCCCTTCTCAGATGTATAACCAACTGTGCTCTTGCTCAGAACCTTCCCCTCTCTCTCTGTCTCTGTTTCTCCCTCAATCTCCCCTCCCCACTCTCCTCCCCTCTCCCCCTCTCTCTCTTCTCTGTCTCTCTCCTCTCTCCTTCCCCTTCCCCTCCTTGTCCTTTTCCCTCCCCCTCTTTCCTCTCCTTTTTCTCTTCTCCCTCTTCTTCTCTTCCCACCCCTGTCTCTCATTTTCTATCCTGCGAAATGTCATGAAATTTAGACTATATTTCTCAGATCCCTTCAAATGTTTAAATTCTACATGCATATGATATCTGTCTCCTCATATGTTCATACTTAGAAGCAACAAATATTCTGTGAATGATTTTGTAAGGGCGGTTAGAAATTTTTGCCACCATAGCTCTATCCTCCATCCAATACACCTTCCTTTGTGTGTGTGTGTGTGTGTGTGTGTGTGTGTGTGTGTGTGTGTGTACATGTGTACATGTACATGTGTACCTCTGTGAGTTCAAGGTCAGCCTAATCTACATAGTGAGTTCCAGTAGCAAAGCTAGGTAAAGAGACCTTTTCTCAAAAAAATCTAACTAATTAAATAAATAAGCAAATGGACAGATTGATAAATCACTACATATGAAGTCATAAAGCATATTTTAATAGCTTGTCAGAAAATTCAGGTGATTGATTTAATAATTCAGATTACAAATGGTTATTTCCTAAAAGAAAAGGAGTTCATAATTGCTTATTGGTTTTCATCCATTTGTTGGCTTTAGACAAAATATGGTACTCAGTTTGGCTCATGGTTGGGGGGTATGGTAGCTCTTGGTGAGGAAGGCACTACGACAGGAGCCTGAGGCAGCTGGTCACATTGTGCCCATGTCCAGGAAGCAGACGGATGAATTCTGGTGCTCACTCACTTTCTCCTTTTTATTCAGCCCTGAAGCCCAGCCCATGGGATGGGATGGTGTTGTTCACATTCAGGTGGGTCTTCCTTCTTCAGATATGTCTTTCTAGAAACATCCCCATATACACATGCAGAGGTGTATTTCTGTGGCAGTTCTTAACCGCCACCCTCTCAACCATTGTACTCACACAGATGGTCAGTGATACATTCCATATCTGAGCCCAGGAAGTCTATACTCAGGGTCAATGTTCATATGCAGTAGGTCACAGACCACACTCATGTGACAAGGAACCTTCCAATATTCATATCTAGTAGGTGACATAACTTCATAAGACAAAGAACCTTCATATTCATACCCACTAGGTGACAATATTTCACTGTGATGAAAAACTTCAAATGGTCATACCCACTACGTCATATCACTTCTGTTATAAAGGACCTTCCAGTGTTATTACCCAGTACATTAGATCCCTTCACTAGGACAACAGAACTTTGTGAATGAACTGAGCAGAGAAAATGATGCTCATGGTCAGAGCATGCTGGAGTTGTCAAGCCCCAACTGACATAGAGGCTGCTGTTGCAGTCTGCTTTCTACGTCTCCAACTTGCCACATTCACTGTGTCATGGGTGCCTGAGGTCCACTACTTGTCCAAGTATGGCCTGACTGACACCTCACCGAGAACACTAAGTGAGTGCCTCACACTTAGAAAGGTAAGTACCATTTGTCCTACCATACACAGACCCTAGTTTCTAGCTTTACATAGACTTGAGAGTGTGTTCAATTAAAAGTCAAGAAACTAGACAAGAGCAAATGAGGGGGGGGGACAAAAAGAGGATTTAAGGCATAGGGTTTGGGAGGATGCTAGGACATGTGTGGTATGGAATGAGAAGGGGCTGCTGGGGATAGGAGAGAAAGAGTAGGGATGGGGCAGGGAATTAGGAAGAGGAAGGAGGAAATCAATAAAAAGTACATGTTATGAAAATATCATAAGCAAATCTTTTACTTTTGTTTGCAAATTATAAAATGATTTAAAAATAGCTGTAAAAGAGATTGGGGAGATGGTACAATCCGTAAAGTGATACCACACAAAAAATAGGGGGACCTAGGTCTGGTTTCTCAGAAACTACATAAAAACTGGAATAGGGCTGCTGTGTGGCTGTTATCCCGCTGCTGGTGAAATAAGACAAGGGGACCCAACCCGCAGTTCCCTGACCAGCTAGTATACTTGGGATTAATAAAGTGGTGAGTGATTGAGGAAGACTTCCTATGTCACCATTGGCCTCTACATGAACTACATGAACACACACACACACACACACACATGTGCGTGCACACACATGCACACATGCACACACACATGTGAGTGCACACACACACACACACACACACACACAGAGAGAGAGAGAGAGAGAGAGAGAGAGAGAGAGAGAGAGAGAGAGA
>OU015747.1:81809570-81873039 GCA_907169655.1 Acomys percivali | reverse complement strand
ACTGCTAGTCTTGGAAAGCAGTTCACCTGCAGGATATTATCTGTCCTGTAGGATGAAACACTTGTTGTGTTGTCAAGGGAGATACAATCAAAGCCTATACCTTACATTCTATTATTTTGAAGAATTTAAGGTCGTGTTGAAAACCCAAACCAGTAAGCCAGAAAGTTCAGAATAAATTTGTATTTTAGTAATAAAAGGCATATTAGAAAAAGTAAATCATGATCAATTAAAAGTTGAACAGAGTCATATCTCTAGGCATCTTAGCACAGAGGGCAAAGTAGGAAGACACTAATAGGTTCACAGAATAAACCAGGCTCAAGAGACAAACGAGATTGGCTTGCGTTATTTTAGACAGAATTAAATTTGAATTGCACCTGACATATCTTCCAGCTTTCTTTCTTCTGTATCTTTAATGTTTGCTTTGAACATCTCTCCAAGTGAGTAACTAGCTCCTGAAGTTAAGAATGACTATGAAATCACATCCCACTACCACCATCTTCACAAATGCTAATCAGCCAGGGTTTCCCGGGAAACGTGGATGTAGGCTGGATTGTCTAGGGCTACTACACTGAGCTCTTCCTGAGAAAGTATATGTCTTTGCTTTCTGTCTTTGTAGGGAGGTATTTGCAAAGCCTCCATGGGCCACACAAGTACAGAGGCTCAAAGAGACCCAGAATCTCCAAGGGTCCAAAGACCTGGAACAGTAAGACTTTCCAGTATGTCTAAAACCTGTGCCTAAGAAGAGCAGTGGCGAGGGAGGGGAGATGGCTCAGCAATAAAAGTAGTCATTCTGTAAGTGTGAAAACCCAAGTGTGAACACTCAGCAGCCTCAAAAATCCAAGTGTGGCTGTATATCCCTATAAGCCAGCCACTGTGGGCAGAGACAGGGAGATTCCAAGAGCTCTCTGGCCAGCCAGCCTTTATGAAACAGTTAGCTTCCAGTTCAGTGAGAGCCCTTGTACCGAGGGGATGAGGTATAGAGTCGTACAATAGGACACCAGGATCCCGCTCTGGCCTCCATATTGCATGCATCTAAATCTAGTTTTCATTCCTCAAATCCTATATAAACAAAAGTTACAGTCGAAGAGAGAGGGTTGAGGTTTAAGAAAGAAAAAAAATCATAATTGGAATAGTTTAGATATGGCAAATTTTTTATAAGAAGACAGGAGGCCATGGAGAATGTGATCATATTGACATTAGAAGGTGGGGATGGATTTCATCAGGGGGGAATTACAGATACAACATTGAAAACTAAAAAGCAGAAGCTAGGGACTGGAGAGGGGCCTTAGTGGTTAAGAGCACTGTCTGCTCTTCCAAAGGATCAGGGTTCAATTCCCAGCTCCCACAAGGCAGCTCACAACTGTCTGTAACCCCAATTCCAGGTGATCTGACACCCTCACACCAACGTACATAAAATTAAATTATTTTAAAAAATAGAAGGTAGGGACGTGAATAAAACATAGAGGGTGAAGGTGACCTTGAACTTCTGATCTTCTCACCTCTACCTCCTAGCTCTCTGTTTATGAGGTGCTGGTGGTCACACCCAGGTGTTTGTAACATCTGGGCAACTCTGGCACCAACTGAGCTATATTTCCAGCCCATCAGTAATTTGTAATTCAAACTTTAATTAACACATTATTTGAAAGAGGAAATGCATCTTTAAATTGATGAGAGGAACTAACAACAAGTAATCTACTATGTGCTATTCCCTTGAGTTGTTTTGTTTGTTCTTAATCACATATCTTTAGGTTTTATCCCATGGCATGATGGAAGACCTGTTTCACTCAGAGTTATGGTACCCAGAACACACTCACAGGAGCTGAACGTATTATACAAACCTGTTCAGCTGGTTGATTGTTTCCTTTGGTCTTCTGATGAGCTGGGAGACCTCTATATAACAAGCCTGGAGATGAGGGCAGGAAAAGGAGAAAGATGAGCCTTAGGAACCCCAGGGATGCATGACAGTAGGATGTGAGATAGTGAGTGGTCCATATTTGGAGATAATAACCAAGATCATTCAGGAAATAGAACTATACCAACAGGCATTGGTGAATGACCTACTAGTTGCCGCTAGTGTGACGTTATAAGAGAAGGAGATGGAATGCACGTCAGGGCTGTGGTATCCGATGGTGGAGGTAGAATACCAACATCTTGATGGTAAAGAAGTAAAACTCAGGTTTTAAGAATATGTACAGTTTTAGAGGACAGATTAGTTAGAGAGAGGAGCTACATCCCTAAACCTCTTGATTTCCTCTTCATCAACATTTTTTCCACATACTTTCTTGAAGAATCCTAATCTCATCTGCTTAGATCTCTTTTGTTAATAAAGCAGACATGATAGCAAAATGGTTAATGTTCTTGAGTTTCTTTAACAAGGACCACAATCTGGAAGGCTTCTAAGCCAGATATTTATTTTTTTCATGACTCTGTAGATGAGAAATTCAAGGTCATGGGTTTTTCTCAGGCTGCAAGGAAGAAGTTGCCAGCTTCTAGAGCCCCTGGTTTGCTTGCCATCTATTGCATGTATAGCTCTTTCCTCCTCTGTGTGTGTATTTCCCTCTGCCCAAATATACCCTTTCTACAAACACTCCAGTGCGATTAGTCTAAAGGACATTTTTTACTTCACCTCATATAATTACATCAATAAATGCCAAACAACTTTATATCTCAGCTACTAGGGGTTGGATTGTCATATATGTATGTTTTATCTTTATTTATTATTGTTATTTGCATGTATCTCTCTGTGTATGCAAGTGTGTGTATATGTATACACATGACATGTTAGCCAGCATGCATCCCATAGTACATACATAAACATCATCAGAGGACAGCATTGTGGCATCTTTTCTCTCCTTCCACCTTTATATGGATTTCAGGCATTGAACTGAGATCACCAGGCTCATACAGCCAGTATTTTTAACCCATGAACCATCTCACTGATCTTTGTATATGAATTTTAAAGGTATGCCATCTGATTGACAACAAAAACCTAAGAAGTTGCCATCAGGTTGTAAGTAAAATTGGTTTATGAGGCTGCAAGCAAAGGTCCATAACTAAGCTAAAGGGATCTGTCAACATTTAAAATACTATGGCTAAGAACTGTGTTAAACAGCTCCTTATACAAATCTAATTGTCTGTGGTGATGAACATTCACATGTGCGATATGCAAATTCATTTTTACAATAACCTCTGAGCATCAAGTGAGTTGCCATATGTGACAGCATGGTGCAAACTCAATATTCAAATGAAGGCATTCATTTTCTTCATTGCTGTGTCTTTATTTACATGGGCAGCTCCTTTTAATAGTTTATTCTAAGCATTTTACACTTGAATGGTCCATTTCTTTTTACTTCAGCTATTCCCCTGACTAGTAGCATCTCTCTCTATTTCCTCTTAAGGTCTTGTGCTTTTCCATGTCCCTCATCTATATTTTACCTTCTTGATTAGAATATAGATTATCTCTTCCAGCTCTCATTTAAATATTACGAAGACCTCTGTTTCTGGGTTGTTGCAATAGTGACTCTATCTAAACTTATCTCAACCAACAAAGAGAAACGTCATCAGCATCATAGTTGGTGCCTCAGCCACACAGAAGTTCAAAGAAGAAGATTGGTTAGCAATTGTGTCCATCTTCCAGATGTTTGCTCCAATTTAGCTTGAACTCTTAGTGGCCTTTGAGCCTTCCTTTTTCAACTGGTATGAGTTGCATGTGTGTGTGCGCATATCTCTATGTTATATGCATTTGTTTATATGCACATGTACATGCTGATGTAAGTGCATATATGTATAACCATCAGGTATTGACATTCAATATCTTCCTCAAAAACTCACTTTTCTTGAGATGCGGTCTCTCATTGAATCTGGAGCTCATGGTTAAGCTAGGCTGGTTGGCCAGTGAGCTTCCTGGATCTGCTCCTCTGCCTCCTCAATTCTGGGACTGCAGAAGCACATGACCATGCTTGGCTTTTTATGCTGATCCTGAGATCTGAATTTAGGTCCTTATACTATTACATGGCAAGCATTTACTTCTAAGCTACCTTCAGCCCTAGGCTTGAGTTTTCTTTGTCAATCTAGTGTATTTCTAGACTGACACATATTGCTAGCTTTCTGTTAACAATTTTTTTTCTGCAGAAAGTAACAACTAAAAAATAATGTGAGGGGTTAGGTTTTAGCAATTAATTCAGAACCCAAGTATTCATAACCAAGTAGCCATCATAACACATCCTATTTTTGACCTTCACATTGCCTTCCTTATTTCCTTTCCTACCTAGGTGCTCTGCACAGGAGACTTAGGTAATGTATAGCTTAGTTCATTCATCCAAAATGTGTTGAGGGCCCATCATTTATCTTACAATGTATTAGGAGCTATAGAGCAAATGAGGATCTTTGGTAATTTTAGGATGCGGTGTCTGGAACACCATTGCTGTGATTGATGACCGAGCCCACAGGTGTCTGATACACACAAGGTGGTGATTCTAAGAGCCTGTGACTTGCCATATGCACAGCTGGGTTGAGGGCAGGAGCCCTTTTCTGGAAGGAAGGGGGCAGCATTTCACCCAGCACTCATATTGCTGCAAAAGCTTTCAGTTTGCTACAGCCTCACATTGCTTTTTAATTTCCTGAATTTATAGGGGGAATAATGCACTATAATGACAACCATTGCGGATCCCCAAGAGCATCTCTCAAGAATGCCACATCTCGTCTCCCTGCATAAAACTGAGCAAAAGCTTTAATGTTCAACAAAGAGATAGAAACACGTGCCTCAATATTTTTAATCTTTAAGGGGGTCTGGAGAGTTTTATTCCCCACTGCTGCTGCCGTACTTTGCGAAACTCTTTATCTAGCAGAACTCCAAATTCTTCATCAAGTAGTTAAACAGTACTTGCAATATTTGGGAAATGACTTAACTGAGTGAGTGCGGACTTTCTTTGGGGAGCCTTAGTGACTTGAGAAGATGAGGTTTGTTTCTTATCTTGGCTACAGCTCAAGTTTGGAAAGCCAAGGATAAGGAGGGACCAGTGCTCATCTCCCTGGGTGCTTTACTTATTCAGTTGTTCCTACAACCAGACTACATTAGACCTCCATCATGAAAACACCTTTGATCTGAAGCTTTTTTTTCAGGAAGATATCATCATGGCCACCTGTCAAGAAGCGCCCATAGGCAAGAAGAGAGGAGAGAGGGCACTCTGCAATGGAAATTTGTTTTGTTGTTTTCATTGTATGTCTGTGTGGAGTGTATGTATGTGTGTTCCTGCTCATGAGAAGGCCACCCCGGGTCCAGCCCCATGGATTCATTTTCTCAAGGTCTTTTGTTAGCTTTGCTTGGACCTATGAAAGTCTAATCATAACCCTTAGGTTCTCCTCTGCTTTGTGAACCAGGAAACATTGAAAAACTTGTCCAACATATTTGCTCAAAGTGAACAAGGGCAGAAGCTGCAAACACCTTCTGTGAGGACCAAAATGAGTTGTCCTTTTATTCACGGCTGAGCTCGGGGACCCCTGTTACCTTGCATGGAGAAATAAGGGTATTTTCTGCATACAGCAAGGCTCCTTATGTGTCCCCACTCTTCCCCAGGCATTTGGTGATGATGGGGTTCAATTTTACCGATTGATTTTAATTCTTCTGCTTCATAGGAGGTAGACAGTGATGAATTGATATATTAAAGATGTGATTAATAGTTACTTTCTATTCAATGTAATTATCAGCTGATAGTTTCTGTGAAAAATGTTAGAAAATGAAACTTTTCACTCTGGATAACTATCTGGCCTGTCTAGGAAGAAAAATGGGTCTCTATTTTCAACATATTACTGTGGAACAAGGCCACGAGAGATAAAGCATACTAGCTTTGTGAGTTTTGTAAAGTAAGATGGATTTGAAAAAGGGCCTGTCTCCAGAGAAATTCTTAGAGAGGAAATCTCTGGATAATAAAACTTCAAAATGTCCCTTAATCCTGGATTATTTCACCAACTTTCTACCTAGTCTTTCCACTCATTTCTTCATTTCATCTATTGCAAAGATTGTTGTATGTTAATATCCCCCAAGGCACAGTAATAGTCATAATCTTTTTCCCTTCCCTCCAGAAACATCTAGCAATTTCTAGTAAACATGATAGGAGGAACAAAGGTAGGTATGCCATTTAAGACTCTTTGATGAAAGACTAAACTTCTTTGCTAAGCTGTGATTCCATATCATGCTTGTACTCTTCCAGAGCTAATGTGTCCTCCTTGACATCGTTGTCTTTACTTGTCCAGTCCCTGCTGGGTCAAACATGACCTAGTGCCTGTGTGGACACCAGAGCCTGAGCTCTCTATATTTTTTGAGAAAGGGTCATTCACTGCTCTGGAACTCATCAGGCAAGTTCAAGTGACTGCTCAGATGGCACCAGGATCCTTTTGCCACCTGCTCAATGTTAAGATTGCAGGCTCTGCCTCTGATCTTTTATACGGACCCTAGGAAATAGAACTTATATATTCCTGTTTGCTTAGGAAACACTTCACCATCTGAGAAAATCCCCAGCTCCTATTTTTAATTATAAGGAAAAAATTATGATTGACTTTCAAATGATTCAAAATATAACTAAATTTCTCCAGTAGAGAAGTTGTATACTGCTTAGAATAATCTGATTTGTTTTGTCCATTTACCTATGCTCAAGTCAATGTATAACTTTTTGGCATTATCAGTTAACTTGCACAGATCATACAATTGTGTTCTGTGCACCTGTGGAAAAACTGCCCACTAGAAGCCCTGTGGACATTCATAATCCACTTTTGAAGAGGACATTTTTCTCACTATTGGGAAGTCTATGAATGTCTTTCTAATGGGCTTAGGTACTTGGTCGTTGGTTTCTCCCTTCCCAACTCTTTTGCCAACTAACCTGTTGATACATTCTCAGGCTTGATCAAGTGGGGCAGGAACCCCAAAGCAGCAGTTCTGAGGATGTCCTTGTCGGAGACCAGAAATGTCAGGCAAGGGCTGTGGTTTGTTTCTTTGTCACCTCCGAAATGAGTACCTCTGACTAAAGGCTTATATAAGTACATGTCTGATATTCAGAGGAGACACTGAACACCTGTTTGGGTCAGCTGGGCTGACCAGCTCATCCTCAACCCCACTCCTCAGCCTAGTTTCTTCCATATGTTCAGAAAGACCTCTCTCTCTCTCTCTCTCTCTCTCTCTCTCTCTCTCTCTCTCTCTCTCTCTCTCTCTGTGTGTGTGTGTGTGTGTGTGTGTGTGTGTCCTTTAGACCCTGAAAATGACTGTCTCAGGTTAGATTTTGTAGCACTCAACCTTTCCAGGCCTCAGCTTCCAGAGAAAGTTTCTGTCTCTCCTAAAGATTCATCAGTTTCCCTACATCACTTCTCCCAGAATCCACTGCTTGTTTTCTTTTTGCTGTCTCAGTGGTTTTTGCCTCATCCACCATATGCTAAAGATGGAAATATATGGACATACCATGCAACATTTGAAGATGCATTCAGACTGGGCAATAAAGTGTTTTTACTGCCCACATGACCTCTCAGGGAAGCCTCCCTGGCTAATATGCTCCGTTTCTTTTAGTTAGCAAAGACTGCCACATCTTTGGATCTTCCACAGCTTATCTGTCTGTTCATGTATTGAAGGATGCCACATTAGCTATTTATGTTGTTGTTGTTGTTGCAACGAAATACCTTCCAAGGAGCAATTCGAGAGGAAAAAGTTTACTCTGGCTTTCAGTTCCAATGGGGTACAGTCTACTATGCTGTGTAAAGCAGGACAGCATGGACATGAGGCTGCCTGGTAACACTGTATCCTCGGTCTGAGTCAAGAGCAAAGAATAGGACTAGGCTATGAAAATGCAGTACTGATGTAGAGCATTCTCATAAAAGTAATAATATAAATGTATGAAATTGAGAAAAAGAATTGGAAACAAAACCCAAAACAAACCCACAAAACATTTTAGGCTTATCCTCAGTGACCTGCTTCCTCAGGCTGAGTTCCATCTATAGAGATCCAAGTGCCTTCCAAAGCAGCACTTCTGGCTGGGACCAAGTGTTCAAATACATGAGCCTTTAGGTACACTTCATGCTCAAACTATGGCAGATGTATCTACTCCCTGTGTGCTTGGATTACAAGTAGGTGCCACCACACCAGGCTTTATGTGGTGCTGGAGATTAAACCAAGTTCTTCATGCATGCTAAACAAGCACTCATCCAACTGAGATTTGTCCCCAGCCTTTATCCATGCTAAAAAAGTAGGTCATTTATTTCCTTATTGTTGAGGTTTAATATCTACTAATTATTTTTTAACATTTAGCTCAGAATTATTTTATGTTGGCTGTGTATTACAATCCTCAAAATGATAATAAATCAGTATAGATCTGGCTTACCTACCTCCTTATTCTAGAATACTGAGCTCTATCTCATTGAAAGAATTTGATAGCACGTTGGATCCGTACTTAGACTTTCTGATTTAGGTGCTTGTAAAAGTCATGACTGAGGAATATGGATTTCTAATCATTTGAGAACAAGCTCTGCAGGGAGAGGAAGTCACATTCTCTCTGGGGGGTTGGTTGGGTTTATTTATTTTGTAAACTCTTTGCATAAGATACTGCTAGATCATAAGCAGCTTTTAGCATGGTATGTTCATTATTGCTTTACATGTTCAGGAGACAAAGAACCTTATAGAAGAAGCTAAGCAGAAAATAATCTTTTTGTCTCACTGTTCAAGATTATAGTCACTCAGGGCAGGAGAGACAGTGGTAGGAGTTTGAGGATACTAGTTCCCTTGTATCCAAGCCAAGAAGTGGAGAGCTATAAGTGAGTGTGCTGGGCTTGAATTCTTCTTTTTACATAGTCCAGAATTCCAGCCTCTCTTGTGGATCTTACTTGGGGTGGGTAGTCCCACCTCAGCTGACCTCTATATATGAGTTCACAGACATTCCCAGGGGCTAACATAACTAGATCATCTTTCCCTGAATTCGTAGGGAATTGCCTCCTAGGGAAGTGTCTTCTAGATGCTGTTAACTGAAAATCAATACAATCTACCACACAGAGAGTAGAAGTGAAATTGTAGTCTATTTTGACATATAATCTCATATGTTATCTACCATTGTACATTTAAGTATATATATATTGACAGGTGGTCATTTTTGAATAAGTGTTTATTATTTTTATATTTTTTCTGTGTCCTACCTTTATATATTTTGCTAACCAGACACTGACAGACACACACTTGTGCCTAAGTTGTTATTTACAGTGTTTAGAACCATTCTCGTAGAAGCATGTTAACTGTGAAGGCAAAACTCAAACATTTTTTTTTTCCATTTAACTATTTTTATTTGAATAAAACATTTTGTAAAAAAAAAAAGTTGAGCTCAAACAATAAGATTAAACAAAGGATCATAGATTTCTCTACAGAGTTATGGTCTATTTATGGAGCACAGAATTGAATGTGCCTATAATCAGATTTTAAAAATGATTCTGGGTCTGTCTAATCTTAGATGTATATAGGTCTGCCTCTTTGTAGCATTTTGGAACCATAAATTCTTAAAAGGAAAGCTGTGGATGTTTAGGTGAATTTTTGACTCTTTAAATTGGAATTCTTTGAAATTGCAGTGAGCACAATTTACTGTGGATAAATTATGCTATAACTCTTTGAATCCTTTCACTAAAGGAAAGAATTACATGCCATTTTAAATGCACTGAAACAACAAACCTGAAAAGCCGAGAAAAGTCTGTGTTGCCATGTACACAATGACATATTTCAAAAGATGATGCGATACAGGGAGGCCCCTGGACAGCATTTGTTTCTGTTCCCATTGATGCTCAATGGGTATGAATCATTGTTTAATATAATTTTTATTCTCCTTGTAGCTTTTCTTTTATCTCACTATAAAATGTTTCTGAAAGCAAAAGTCATTCTGGAGGGCACATAACTATAGATAAATATGTTCTGATATGTTCAGACTTTAAGATATTTGTCTGGTAAAAAAGGAATAAAGAATAAGGAAAATCACAGACAGAAAGAACAGGGTCATAAAAGATTCAAATGGATGCTCCTTCCTTGTTTATTTTGAGAACATTAAGTTGGTGTCTTTGCACTCCTAGTTAGTATTCTGAGTGTTCTCTGACATTTTCATAGCTAACTTTCATTTTTCCTTGAGACAAAGGCTCAAAAACAAACAAAAATGTGTGTTTGTGTTTGTGTGTGTGTGTGTGTGTGTGTGCATGTTTCCTTCTTTCTCCAGTTCACAAAAAGAGTTTAAAGACAATAACATAAGTATGAAATTTAGGCTTATACATAGTGGCTATTGACAGGCAACTGATTTCACAGAGTTGGCAGTCTCAGGTGGACACACACACACACACACACACACACACACACACACACACCTATCAATTAACATTTGATTCTCACAGTTATTCATTTGACACTAATTCTGGTGATGAAAAAAGGAGATATGCAGATATAATTACAGATCCCAGTCATTTGACTTTAAGAATGAGAGGCTGAGGATCACCTGATCCTTTTACATCTTAGTTTTCTGTAAATTGACAAACAGTTGATACATGAAGTAGGTATATGCAGTATAAATAAGAGACTTGCATATACAGGAAGATGAGGTCCCTCTCAGTCACAGTCATAGGGGAGGGGAGGGGGAAGAGGGAGAGAGGAAGGAATGGGAAGATACAAGGAATGGGATAACAATTGAGATGTAATATGAATAAATTAATAATATATATGTTAATAAAAAATTTTCAAGAAAAAAGAAAAACGTATGTTTAGTACATTGATTTAGACTAAAATAATGGAGACTATTGGCTTTTAGAAAATAAATGAGGGGCTAGAGATGTGGCTCAGTAGGTAAGAGTACTTGCTGCTCCGGCAGAAGAAGGTGAGTTTCGTTTCTAGAACTTATGTTAGGCCACACACAACCTTCTGCACATTCAGGTATAGGATATCTATTTCCAACTTGTAGTCTCATAAGCACCTGGAATCATATCTACCCATATCCAGATTCAGAAAATTCAAAACTATAAATGAAAATATAGATATTTTAAAAATTAAAAGAATGCTGTATGTGGCGGTGCATGGCTTTAATGCCAATACTTGGAAGCAGGGGGAGATGGATTTTATGACTTTATGGCTAGCTTAGTGTACCTAGCAAGTTCTAGGCCAGCCAAGGCTACATATTGAGGCCCTCTTTTGATAAACAAACAAACAAACAAATGACTTCTGTACTATGTTTGACATACATCATGGAGACAGAGATTTCTGTAACATGCAATTCATCATGAATACTCATTGTATTGAATAATTTGTGTCATTAGCCATGTCTTCAACCACGTAGATCTCTGACTACTTGAGGAAATTATTTTCTGTCACAGAAAAGAGCCTAAAATGATTAGATCATTCATTGTCTACTAGACCATTTAGTCAACCCATATTTATCAAGTTGAAAGCTGAACAAAAAAAAGCCCATCTGTAACTTGAAGAGCCCTGGGCTGCACACTCTAAAGGGAACCATTTGCAGCCATACATCCCTATTTTTAAAAGAGCAACATAGCACATATTGAAGTTTTTAAATAGAACAATAAATCAATTTCTCTCCTATCCCTCTAAACACTGGCATACTCTTTCTTATTACTTACTTTTGTATTTTAAAATTTATGCATATGTATATGTATGTACCAATGTTTGCATGCCATGTGTGTGCGGGTGCTCCTGGCAGCTAGAAGAGGATGTCAGAGGCCCTGGAGCTGGAGGAATGGCAAACATTGTGAGCTGACCAACATGGGTCCTGACAAGTGAACTCTCATCCTCTAAAAAGCAGCAAGCTTAACTATTGAGCCAATTCTCTAGTCTCTGACCTAAAACATTTTAGTGCATTCAGGTATGTGTCTGTGGGCAGGCATGTGAACATGGTGCAGGTACATGAAGAAATCAGAAGAGGGCAACAGATCCCACGAAGCTGCAGTTACAGTTGGTTGTTAGAGTTAGCTGATGTAAGTAAATCCTGGTAATTGAAGTTCCCGAGCACTGCAAATGCGGGAGAGCCATCTCTCTACTGATGCAACACACATCATAAATAAGAAACACTTATTTGTTATACCAAGGTAATAGATTGTCATGCAAATGTGAAGGAAGCCCTGTTCCCTGCAATCTCTCAACAGGTCCTATGTGTTTTAGAGGAGGTGCTATTTTAAACAAAATTAATATATGGCTGTGTTTTCTTTGTTGTTTCCAGAACATTGTGAATCTGCTTTTTGTTTTATTTACAGAAAAAAGAAAACAAACAAATAAACCTATCTCTAAATTCAGTGAGCCAATAAATAAGACTGGGTTTTAACAAAAGCGTAAGAATATAGTCTCACAAAATTACTGGTGAGGGTTAGAAGGATTTGTGAAGATATATTTCATGTTGTTGCTATTTGTATATATAATGTAACATATGTATATATAGCCAACAGCAAATCAATAGCCCAAAATGCTATATTAGCCAGTTTCTGCAAAATGTCCATGAATACTTTTAATACATGGAGAGAGTTTGGTATAATGTTAGTTGAAAAGAAAAGGATAAGTTCAGTGAGATGATTCAGTGGAGAAAGGCACATGCTGCCAGACCTGAGGACATTTTGATCCCTGGGACACACATAAGAGAGAACTGACTCCTATAAGTTGTATTCAAATGGTACATGTTTATTCTGAGCTTGCTCACCACATCAAAAGCACATGGGCTTGAATATACATACAATCAGTAAATAGAATGCAGTACAATTTACAAGCAGAACACAAAAGCACATGGTGTATTCAGTGGTCGTAGGCATGCTCAAAGTTTCCTGAGGTGTGGCTTTCATTGCCATTCCATTTCTGCCAAATTCACTTTTTAAAAAGCAGTAGCTACAGTAGCTAGCTGCTCTGGGGTGCAGTTTGAGGGATGGAGCCAAGATGTCTGTGCTCACCTGCCTGAGAGCAGAATTGCACAGAACTGTAACATGTATGGTTGGTTGGATCTCAATATCTAACCTTCCATCTTCTTTCACTGGTCTCTTGTTTTCTAAAAGTTGCAAAGCTGAAACTCTTCACTCCCCATTGTCTCTTGAAGTTTCCCTGATGGGTGTGAGCTAGCCTCTGATCATTAGATACACATTTATGGTGTGGAAACCCAAGACACAGTCATTTCCCTGCTTTCATTTAAACTGTTTATAGAAAGTGTAGGCACATAATGTTATAGTAACAACAAACAAAGAAACCCCCTCCAGAGTTCTGGGGATTGGAAGGCCATAGATTCTACTTCAGTCTAGAACTCTAGTGGAGTGGAGAGGAAAGAGCGCTATGGATTTGGCAGTTTTATGGTGCTCTGAGACTCTTAAGTTACTACATGTGGAAACTTCCCTTGGTATGTTGGGGTTAACCAATGGTCTTTGTGATCCACCGAAAATATGAAGAACCATTTCCAATTTATATCCTGGCTTACAGAGCACAAGTGTAAGTAAAACATGTGTTTTGATTGGAGAAAAATATTTCATAGTGTTAAGTTACACAGTTGATTGTGTTTGTGCACAAATCTATGTAATGTGCACGCACATGGATTCAGACCTATACATGTACGTACAAGTCTATGTCGATGTCAAAAATCAATATTGGGTGTTCTTCCTCAGGAAACCATCTATCTTTTTTTTTTTTTAAGTTTGAAATACGGTCTCCCACTTACCCAGAATTTAGTGATTCCAGGGATCTGTTTGTCTCTGTTTTCCCAACGATGGGGTCACATATGTTCACAACCATGCTTAGTTAGTGTTTTCATATAGGCTCTGGGGATCAAACTCAAGTCTTCATACTTCTATAGCAACTGTTTTACCAACTGAACAACCTCCCCTGTCTTTCATGACTGTATTTTAAATTCTTTTCACATAAGAATATTACACCAATGATAGATATAAATTGTTGGATATGAGGTTATAGAGAAGTTATAGACTTCTATACAGAATACACAGTTCTGGAATGGTGGCTGGAGAACACTCTTGAGGGTGATATCACCTTACCTACTACTAAAGGCTCTGAGAACCAATTCAATACTTTAGACCAATCATTACTACACATGCCCACATGATAAACTAAGCAAATGTCTTCCGGTCCCACGATTTTTAAATGAAAGTTAATGTATAGGAGGTATGGGTATTCTGTATGGAAAGTAAGTGCTTTCTCTACTTCTTACCCCAAGATAAGCACAGTCTATGGTTCTTTAGATGCTTGCTGAAGTGAAAACAATTTTGATTTGAAGATTCCTGTGAGCCTAAGATGGTTGGGAATGAATTCTGAAATTAACAAGCATTTATTAAGCTTCTCCTGGTCATCAAATAGATGCTGGAGATCCAAAGAAGGTCCAAAAATGTCATTCTTTGTTTTTAATGTGGTGTGTGTGTGTGTGTGTGTGTGTGTGTGTGTGTGTGTGTGTGTATTAATGTAGGCACAGACTGCAATGCCTGTTGAGGTCAGAAGACAAGGTGTTAGTTCTTGCTTTCCACCTTGTTTGAGTTTCTCATTTTTTAAAAACAACATTTTATTAAATATTTTTACATGTACATTTATATTATTAAACGTATATACAATAAACTACCTATAGCAAGAAGAACCACAAAACAATCAGAAATTATATATATGTTACATTCATAGTATTTTGCCTATTTGTATTTGGTAGCTTTGAAGAAAACATCTTTGCTATCTTGGTGAGTCTAAGTTTTTGAATGTAAATCAATATCTATCATATATCATCATTATCAACCTAAAATATCTATCTAGACCTAAACAACTAAGCGTAATTGTAAGACTAAAATATCTGGTCTCCAACCCCATCAGACACTTGAGAAAGAATAAAATTAACCACCTGAGTATACAGCGAGTGCAGGTTAGTAACTTCCCAAATGAGAAGAGGACAGAGATGATTTGCTGCCTGAACAGTCATCCAAAACTCTCTATAACATTGGAGCACCATCTTCAGCCTTATAGCCCAATATATCTGACAGACATATTTGTGAGGCAGGAACTATTGAGAACTTGCTTACCCTGTCTTGGCAGAGTTTGGCCAACCACTCTACCTGCATCCAAGCTTGCCCATTTTTAGGCAGAATTCTGCCTGTGGTAGAAATGAGGACATTTTGCCCAGTAGTTGATTTGCCACATTTGAAGCCATCTCCATAAGAAGGTTCTTTGATACTGATCATCTTCTTTGAAGTAGGTTGGGTATTGTCCAGAGTTAACCTCTCTCATTGTAAATCTATCTTTGGAATAATAAAAACATGTTTAAATGCCATATTCTATATGCCTTTGAAGTTTTTGAAGACCTTATCTAACTATTTTACCTTATCTTTCTTATAATAATGTCCATCTGTTATACCTAGCATGTATATTCTTGTGATAAAAATAGACCATGATTTGAGCAACTGACCCATATAACTAATTTATCCTAAACAGTCTGCAATAGCATTTTCAAAGTATTGGAAGTAAACCTTGTATTATAATTGAGTTTTATGGTACAATACTGCATGTTAGAGTAGAAATATATATGATGTGCGTGAAGAATAATCTTAAATTTGAATTCTATGCTAATGTATCTAAAATTAAACTTATTTTGCATCTATATGCAAAATTCTATACCAGTGAATTTAAAATAACCTTGTGAGTATCAATTAAGGCATTGAGGAGCAGATTCACTAATCTATATTTTCTCCTATCATCCTTACATATTTCAATAGTCTCCCTTCTTTCTTTTCACTCCCTATCTCCAAACCTAAGAATGAAATATAAAGGAAAGGAGAGAGATCCCTGAGTCCAACCTTGTCTTCTCTCTAAATAAGACCAATAATAACTTATAACTAACTCCCAATGAAAATAAACATCTATCACCCAAGAAAGCAACCAAAAACCTACCTAACCCCCCGTGAGGGAAGTGGGGCATGATTCTCTTAAGGTTTCTTTCAGCTGATTTCGGGTGAATAATACCTTTGTAGGCACCTAAATAAAATTGGGGAAGTGGTCAAACAAGCTAGGAAAAGCATTTGTATTCTAGTTTCTAAATGTTGAGAAATTCCAGAATTAATGAGAGTCCTGTGTAGGGCAGTCTGTAATGCTAGACCAATTGGGATCAGACATTTTCTTCAAAGCTGTCCTGAGAGCTGTCCTGCTCTGATGAGTCACAGCAAATGAGGCACTTGGTGCTGGAACATGAAGGATGCAGGATGTCAGTGTTCAGCACGCTTAGAGGAATGAATCCTGTCAGGTCTGATCCAGCATGAGTTTACGGTTCTTTTGTTCTAAAATCATATAATTTCTCACAAGCATTACACAATCCTAAAATTATAAATGTGTAAGGTGTGCATGATGCACAAAACAACCAAGGCTGATTCTCTACTCTTTGTATGTGCAGAAAGAATACATCTGTAAATCTTCATTCATGCCATGTGAAGAATGTCATCTAATAATTCACAGGGATTCTATAGCCAACTAGAAACATTGCCTATGTATATATATTCATGTCTCAGCTAGTCTCAGAGTTACTCGCATGTAGCGAGATTAGCAATATAAGGTACCAGCTTGTTCTGCAGGTCGAGTTCTTCACATCCTGTTTGTATCTCCCTCCCTCATTCCCTCTCCCTCCCTCCCCCAGTTCTTAGAAAGGGGAGCCCTCTTCCCCTGACATCTGACCTCTACCTCTCAAGTCTCATCTGTACTACCTATATCCTCTTCCTCTGTGGCCTGGCAAGGCCACTGTGCCAGAGGGAAGTGACCAAAGTTGGGGGCCCAGAGTCCATGTCAGAAGTAGTCCTTACTCCTCATATGTGAGACTCATTTGTGCTGCCTATCTACTACATCTGAGCAGAAGAGCTAGGTACACATCATATATTGTCCTTGTTTGGTGCAGCAGTCTATGTGTTGTAGTGTAGTTATCCTGTACTATGTGGCTAATATCTGCTTATGAGTGAGTATATACCATGTGTGTCTTTCTGGGACTGGGTTACCTCATTCAGGATGATCTTTGCTAGTTCCATCCATTTACCTGTAAATTTCAATATTTCCTTCTTTTTAATAACTGAGTAGTATTCCATTGTATAAATGCACCACAGTTTCTTTATATATTCTTCAGTTGGGGTACATCTAGCTTATTTCCAGATACTGGCTATTACAAATAAAGCTGCTATGAAGATAGCTGAGCAAATGTCCTTGTTGTATGGTGGAGTACTTTTGGGAATATTCCCAGGACTGGTATGGCTGGATCTTGAGGTAGAATTATTCTAATTTTCCTGACAAAGTGTCAAATTGATTTACAAAGTAGTTGTATAAGTTTGCATTCCCACCTGCAGTGGAAGAGTGTTTTCCTTTCTCCATATCCTTGCCAGCATGTGCTATCACTTGAGTTTTTTATCTTAGCCATTTGGATAGGTATAAGATGGAATCTCAGAGTCGTTCTGAGTTGCATTTCTCTGATAACTAGGGATGTTGAGCATTCCTTTAAGTGTTTCTTGGCCATTCAATATTCCTCTGTTGAGAATTCTGTTTAGTTCTGTACTCCATTTTTAATTGGGTTATTTGGTTTGGTGGTGTTTAATTTTTTTGAGTTCTTTAAATATTTTGGATATTAGCCATTTGTCAGATGTAGGGTTGATGAAGATCTTCTCCCAGTCTGTAGTCTGTTGTTTTGTTTTGTTAACAGTGTTCTTTGCCTTAAAGAGGGAGGTCATAAGGTCCCAATTATTAATTGTTGATCATAGAGCCTGAACTATTGGTACTCTGTTCAAGAAGTTGTCTCCTGTGCCAATGAGCCCAAGGCTCTTCCCACCTTTTCTTCTAATAGATTTCATGTGTCTGGATTTATGTTGAGTTTTTTAATCCATTTGGACTTCAGTTTTGTGCAGAGTGATATATAAAGATCTATTTTCATTTTTCTATATGTAACCATCGAGTTAGGTCAGCACCATTTGTTGAAAATGCCATCTTTTTTTTTCCATTGTATGGATTTGCCTTCCTTGTCAAAAATCAAGTGTCCATAGGTGTGTGGGTTTATTTCTGGGTCTTCAATTCTGTCATAGGATCATTGGTTTCCAGTGGTGTTGTATGGCTCTGAGTTTTGTTGCTAGTCTTATTGCACTCTTGCCCCTAAGCATCTGGTTGTTTCTGGTGTTAGCAGGCCTAGAGGTTCCTCCAATGGGATCACTGTCCGTCTACTATGCAGGCCAGGCAGGTTGGGAACAAGCAACAAGAGCTCCAAGCCAAAGGTTGTTTGCTAGGGTTCCCCAGAGGCCTCCTCAGGATGGTGGATAATGGGTGTTGGAGTCTGCACCCATCTCAGCTCATCTAGATCCCCTGTCTATATCCCAGTTGGGTCAGGCAGGAGAGGAGTAGAATGATAGTGTTCCAAGCCAAAATTTTTCAAGTGCCTTACAGTTCTTTTTGAGATGACAGGGTTCTGCTTATTTGCTCTGTGTTCCAGGTGGGCTAGGCCAGTAGGCAGCTTCGGGGCAAAGAGAGATCTGAGCCGATTCTGCTTGGGTATCTTTCAGACCTTCTTGAGATGGCAGCAAATGTGAGCTTGCTCACATCAGACTCAGATCTGCCTATCTGCTCTGTGTCATAGATGGGCTAGGCTGGTAAGCAGCTGGGGGGTAGAGGGAGAGAGATCTGAGCCCAAAGCTGCTCAAGGAATGGCAGCTAAATATGAAGTGTGCTCCACATAAGACTCTGTTCTGTTTGTCTGCTCTGTGACCTTGTTGCGTCAGGACAGTAGGCTTCAGGCAGGCAGGGAGATATCCAAGTCCTAAGCCTCTCACAGGTTGGCAGCTAATAGGGAGTGTGGCTGGCATCAGGACTCAGCTCTGCCTGTTTGCTCTGTGACCCAGATCTGGTAAATCGAAGATGGATGAAGAGAGTTCAAGGCTTCTCGGGTGTCTCACAGTCTTTTTCAAGATGGTGGCTAATGTGGGATAGCTGGATGGCCAGGGGTCAAACCCACCCATGCACCACACAATGTGTATCCCTTTCACTTGGGAATCAGCAGCACTGATGTTTTGTAGCTCTTAGTTTAGTCTTTAGGTCTCTGTGTAGTCCTGCTTGTCCGGCTGATCAGAAGTGGTGTGTGATCAACACCACCATCTTGGATCTCCTCCTTGTTTGAGTTTCTCATGCTGTTCACTTCTGAGAACACCAGGATGGCTAGTCATTGAGCTTCCAAGGATGCTCCCAATTTGGTCTTCCACCTCTGTAAGGATGATGGGACTAGAGATGTCTGCTACTTCCTGTGCCTAGATTTATAAGGATTCTGAGATCTAAACTTAATTCCTCACATTTGTAGAAAAGCACTTGACCAACTGAGCCCTCTTGATAGCCTCAGATGTGAAGTAAACTTTCAGAGGTTGAAAAATACCTTCTAATTTCTTTGGGAAAATAGAGCCATATAATAGCATCTTAGTAAATATTAATCAACTAGCTTTCTGGAAGAAAATGCATGCATATAGCTGTGTAGACATTCATTAAAAATATTAGTGATTAAAAATGAAGCACACAATTTAAAATAATGCTCTTATTAAAGTATATAATCTCTCTCATGAATTTCATAGAGTGAATTTCTCATTAGGGAATGCCTTTCCCACTTTTATTGAACTCTTGCATCTACAGTCAACTGATGTTTGAAAGACCTGAGGTCTAAAGGAATGGTTCAGTGGTTACAGTGATTGCCATACAAGCCTATTTTGAGGCCTCTGGCTTCTGCTACACCATCAATACTGGATCATCACTGGGACTCCTCTCAGATATCCTGTTGTTGCCCTGTGTCATTGAGATCCTGCAGCTTTGGCTGCTTCACATGCTCCAGCAGTTCATAAGTGGGTTACATGTTGGCATGAGCCAACTCAGAGCCCTGGACCTAGGCCCGGGTGGTAGCTGAGTTAGTCAGCCTGCTAACTCTTTTGTATCTGCACCACCAGGATCAGCTCTCCAGCCATGCCCTGAGCCAGCTCTCCTACTCTCATGTGCTTGGGGAAGCTTACCCACACCTTTACCTAAAGGGCCTTCTCTACTGTTAGATATAGGGCCACTCTCCTGAGTGCTGTACCCAGTGAGGGGCACAGACGTCTCTCCTGCTCTCATGACCTCAGGGTGGGTAGGGGCTTCTCTCCTTTGCCAAAGTCCCCCCAGGGAAGATTAGGGGAAGGGTCCACTCAGCACAGTGCCTCAAGTGGCAGTCTAGACCAGGGACATCTGTGTCGCCTTTGGAATTAACATGAGCCTGGGACATGAATACAGAATCTCCCTTTCCCGCCCCCACCATAGGACCATGGACCAAGACATATTGGTACACAACACACATGAACATATGCACAAATGTATGTGAAAGACAAGGTGCTAAGTGTCTGCATTTTGGAACAATGATCCTAGCAACTACGTCAGATAGACAGATAGACAGTCAGACAGACAGATAGAAGGTATGTTGTACTGTTGGTGTAATCCCACCTGAACAGTAGTTGATATTACTCTTATGTTATACAACTTTGCTCAACTCTCTTCTCTCTGTCCTTGACTGTCTCTTTCAAACTTGATTCTCTCCTCAGCACACCCCAGGTACAATCCTAAGTAAACACAGATTTGTTGATCCAACTGCACAGCCTGAGGCTCTGGGAGATGGCTCACTTGGTAAGCTGCAATGAAACCGTGAGGAACAGAGCTTGATTTTCAGAAATCATGCAATAAAGCAGGCGTGCACAGTGATGTGCTTGCCATTCCAGTAAGTAGGAGGGTATGACAGACAGGCAGCTTCTCGAGAGGGGCTGGCTGCTCCATTATGCTCAGAGTTAAAACAAATCACTAAACAAACAACTGAACACCAAACTATCAACAAAAGGAAGGAAGTGAGCAAAATATAGAAATAGACTATTCCCTCAAAGAATACAACATGGAACATTTGATTATTCCTCTTGAAAAAAATGGAAATTAATACATGAAGCTACATATCACATACCGTTTAGTGGATATACAAAATATGAATTTTTTTTCAGTTTTATTTTTATTTATTTATTTATTTTTTATTAATTTATTCTTGTTACATCTCAATGGTTATCCCATCCCTTGTATCCTCCCATTCTTCCCTCCCTCCCATCTTCCCCTTATTCCCCTCCCCTACGACTGTTCCTGAGGGGGATTACCTTGAGCTAGAAATGATCATAATGAGTGAGTTAACCCAGAAGCAGAAAGACTCAAATGGTATATACTCACTTATATCTGCATACTAGCCCAAGGGGCATGTCCCACGAAAGCCTTCACTTACCAGGAAACTGGGACAGAGGGGAGGACATCCTATTGGGACTCTAGATGAGAGAAGCATGGGAGAATAGCAAAGTAGAAGGATCCAGAGGGTCCTAGAAACCTACAAGTAGAACATTATGATAGGCAGATTTGGGCCCAGGGGTCCCGCTCAAACTAAGGCACCAGCCAAGGACAATACAGGCGATAAACTTTAAACCCCTACCCAAATCTAGCCAATGGGCAGAACATTCTCCACAGTTGAGTGGAGAGTGGGGTATGACTTTCTCACGTACTCTGGTGTCTCATAATTGACCATGTCCCCTGGATGGGGAGACCTGGTGGCACTCAGAGGAAGGATAGCAGGCTACCAAGAAGAGACTTGATACCCTATGAAAATATGGATTTTTTAATGGAGGGACACCTCAGAGCTTTCTCGGAGTAACCCAGTTCAGATCTCAGCATTCATCTTAGGGGACTCACAAGTACTTTTAAGTACAGCTCCTGGATATCTGATGCCCTCTTGTGGATCCTACAGGAAACAATATATACCTGCACATTCCAACACACACACACACACACACACACACACACACACACACACACACACACACACACACACACACACGCATGCACTGACACTGTTAAAAAATAGCAAAATCTTTCAGATAGGGCATTAACTGAATCCATACAAACACACCCTCCCCTACAATACCTTTGTAGTGACTTTTTTAATGAATCACCTTAGTGTGTGCAAATGTTCACACTTGTCATACATTAATCTCTGGAACCTATATTCAGAATACTACAGAATACATGGCATTGGTCTTTTATGACTTATTCATTTCTAATTTTATTTTTGTTTTATATAATGTATTAGATCTTAGTTTCTTCCAGATAATAAAAAAAGAAAACATTTCTAGCTTGCATGTTGCTTTTAGTAATAAAAATTTTATCAGCAGTTAAACATTTATTCACCCACTGCATTCTCTCAGCCATTTGAGGTGGCTCACCACAAAACCAAGTAAATTTAGAAGGCCCATAAAAGGATAAAAAGTCAAGAATAGAAAATAAAAAAGTTCTAAGAAGAAGTACAGTAGAAGGCTAACCCAGACTATAACTAAATCTAACATGGGGTAGAGGGGCTACAACATGTACCTGCTGGCCTTAGAAGTCACCAAGAAAGAACTGCAGGCTATGCGTGGGTCCTTCTGACCTGGTGCTGACTCTACTTGGCATGTGGCTCTCTGTGTGGAGCTGTGGTGTAGGAATCTGAGGTGGATGGACTGGAGGAGGGGCTCTGAGGTTAGAAGCATGTGCTGTTCTTACAAAGAACTGGGGTTTACTTCACAACATCAATGTTGAGTGTCTCATGACTTCCTTGTAACTCCAGCTCTAGGGGATCTCCCACTCCTCCGAAGTCCATGAGCCCCTGCACTTATCTCAAGGCACCCACACACATGCACCCCCACACACTCTAATTCAGACACTGAAACATACACAGACACTCTCTCTCTCACACACACAGACACAGAGACATGGATACACATAAATGGCAATAAAAAAACTGTATATTAAAAAATCCTCAAAGATTGTTAAACATACATGCTGTCCCTGAATCCCTTGAGAAGGGTGTTGTAAGTGGTGGCCGAGGCTGGTGCCCTTGTCTCATTCCTCTCCGTGGTCACTAGTAATTGCTCTAGCCCTTCCAGCCTACTTCAGGTCTCCTCCTGTCACCCTATTCAGCCTCTTATTTCCATCACACCCACTGCCACTGGAAATTGAGTTTTAAAATGCTACCTTTCCTAGAATGAAAAAAAATTATCTTTTTTTTCTCATGTCCAAGAGGTGGTGCATATACATGCCACATTGGATCCAGAGATTAAAGTAAGGATGGGTAAGATGTGTGCACATGTGTGTAATATATTACATATATATACATATTTCATATGTGTGAATACACAGGGTACAGGCATATTTCCATAAATGTAGGGTTCTCACTCATTGTCATGTGAAGTGTGTACATGCCCATACTTGAATGCTAGAGATTGACTTCCATGTTTTCTTTAATTGTTCCCCATTTTTTGGGGGGGTGGTGGCAGGGTCTTTGCTCAACCTGAATTTTCCAGTTTGGGTAAATGTCTGGCCAGCAAGCCCCTGGGATCCTCCTGTCCTGAGCTAGTGCACACTACCATGCCAGGACTTTATAGGTTCTAGAGATCTCTCCATGTCCTTATGCTGCAGATTAAGCACTTTGCTGACTGAGCCACACCCACAACCTCCATCCATTATCTTTTGTGGTAGCCTAGGAAGCAAAGTGTTCTGATAAAGATTTCCAGCAGGAGAGATGGGAGGGATGCTGGCCATCATGAACAGGAAGCCTGAGAGACCACTGTGATATATTCATTCTATATTGACTGTGTTTATTTCCACGTGTGACAGAATCTGTCCAGAGAATCTGGGATAGTTTTACTTCAAGGTTCTGCTTGATTGTCATCTCTTGTGGTGCAGTTGTGGACAGTACAGAAAGGAAAACAAGATATTTCATCACGAGCTGAGCTACCTCTAGGTTCATCTTAGTGTCTTAGCACAGGTGCCGTGGGGAGAGAGGGACAAAGAGACATAGGCAGCAGTTGTGAATCAGACCACAGAAAGCCTGAGGAAGAATCCTTTATGAAGTTTACTGAAGAGTTTTGAGGGATTACAAAGAAGTGGATTTTCTTCATGGTGTATTTTTAATTTTGTGCATGTGTGTCTGTGTGGAGGTTGTGCAATGATAACACACATGCCTGCAGAAGGCCAGAGAGGGCTTTGGTTCCCTTGAGCTGGAGTTAAAGGCAGCTTTAAACTTCCAGGTATGGGGACTGGGACCCGAAATTAAGTCCTCTACAAGATCAGTCTTTCCTCTTATTCACCAAAACATAGCCCCAGCCCCTAAAGGTGGGTCTTACTGGATAATGCTCATTGCATTTCCTTTAAACTGCTTGGTAGCTTTCTCTCATTTTCCCAGACGTCTAGGAGATCCATCTGGAGACGGCCTTCAGTTGTCTCTCTGTCTTCTGCTTTAATGTGTCAGACCCATATCATATATCCCTCTCTTGCCTTCTCTCTTTCACTGATAAGTTTGTCCAGTTATTCTTCCTCTGAGATTCTATCTCTTTCTAGAACTTCCCTTCTTTGTATTTTCTCCTTGATTAGCTCAAGATGCTTCTGGCCTTTTTGTAATGAATACATCTGCTTGGGGCAAGAGGAAGAGACAAATTCTGATCTCTCTCTCTCTCTCTCTCTCTCTCTCTCTCTCTCTCTCTCTCTCTCTCTCTCTCTCTCGCTCTCGCTCTCCCTCTCTCTCTCTCCCTCTTTCTCTCTCTTTCTTCCTTCCTTTGTTTCTTTTTTACACCAAGGCTCATTTATACCTATGAGCAAATCTACAGAAGACTTTCTTCGTCTACAAACTGTAGGTTGGGTAAGCAGCAAACAGCCTGTGTACACACCAAACACGGTGGGGAACAATAAGAAGCCTCCATACTATGCTGGGAATGAAAAGACTACTAAAGGTTTTCCTGCACAGTGCATATGCCCACCACCTCATTCCAATCAGCAGACTAAAGTTTGTGCTTTCAATTGTCAGAAAGTTTTCCAAAGACTCTTTGTGAGAACTCATGTCCACAGATATAAGCAGCACGGCTCAATAATTACAGAGAAGACATTCGAGCTGTTTCTCAGCTCACAGATTGCTTGCCTAGTAAACATGATGCCCTGTGTTCTATCCCCAGACATGGTAGTGATTCCCAGTAATCTAGGCATTTAAATGGAGCCTGGAAGATCAGGAGTTCAAGGCCAGCCTCTGCAATATGATGAGTTCAATGCTAGCCTGGCTTATGTCAGAAGCTGTCTAATTTTAAAAAATTGTTTTAAAGAGATATATTAGAAAACATTGAGCCTACAATGAAAAATTATAAGAAACCTTGAAATTCAAGAGAAGAATTGAGGCTCTAACTGCACTTTGTTCTGATTAACATTCTTATATTAAACCACATCCTTCATTTATTTTCTATTGCTATAATAAGATGCCATGACCACAACATTTCAGAGGCTTAGAATCCATGACCATCATGCCAAAAGCATGCGAGAAAGGGTGTGGCTCTGAGGCAGCAGCTGAGAGCTAACTCTGGACTCACAAGCACAAGGCATAAAGAGGCAATTGAGAGTGGCATGGATTTTCAAGGCCTCAAACCACACCCCTGTAAGGATACATACACCTTCTCCAACAAAGCAACACCATTAATTCTTCACAAGTAGTTCCACCAACTGCGCACCAAGTATTCTAACATATGGGGCCATATCTCACTCACACCACCACATTCAGTGATGGATGATTTGGGCTTTCATTGATATTTTCATCAACACAAAGGTGGCCCACCAACCCAACATACCTGAAGTGAAGGAGCAAAGATTAGCCTATCCATATTATGGCTTTCTGATAGTCATGGCAGAAAGTTTCCTGGACAGTAGAGAGGCATTCCATATGAATCATGGCAAAATCAATTGTGCATAGAGGAGAGACACTGGGAGCTAAATAACAGGTTTTGGTAACCCACATGTGACCAACCATGTTACCACAGACACTTCCAGGTAGAGATGGCCTGTATAGTCTTAAAACAAACCTGCATCATTATCCTAAATCTCAGCTACATTTTGATTTTAAAAAATGCAGATTGAACCAGTGACTTATAAGCCCAGAGGAGCATTCCAAGAGTTGTTAGAAGTAGAAAAATCAATTTAAAACTGTCCTTTGTGGAAAAAGTTATTCCACTTTCTTATGAAGAGAGAGAGAGAGAGAGAGAGAGAGAGAGAGAGAGAGAGAGAGAGAGAGAGAGAGAGAGAGAGCATTACCAGCCCTAAAAGGATAAGCACTCTAACTATCTGATTTTGCCCAAAACTTTTAGAACTTACATGCAAAACATCCCTCGAAAACTGAATGAAAATTAAATATAAAACTCTGCAATCCAGCTCAATGTCCCCTCCTTCTTTCATCGTCTTTTTTGGTGGGTTTCTTTTAACTTCTCATGTGTCCTTGAGTCATTTCATGCAGTTTTTCCAGTAATTGCTGCTGCTTAATGGGGGTGACTTGAAAGAACTATGCATGTTTTTATACAATACTTTATATTCAATTACTCTCCTTGCAACAACAAACTGTTTTGGACCTAGAGCAGACCTCTAGTACATGAATTAATTTCTAGTAACATGCTTAGAAATAATTTTTTAAGTGGAAATTTCCAAGTTGAAAATTTTGGTTTTCTTTGGTTTTGATTTCCACAGGATTTGAAAACCAATCAACCCACTGAAATAACCAGAAATAATCACAGCTGTGTGTGCACTGGCTGAGAGGTAGAAAGAAAACCACATAGATTTCCTTAGTAATACAGCTGATAATAACGTTCACTGTAGAGAAGTGACAATGTCATGCATTTTACACTGAATGGGTGGTAAGTTGTGGTGAATACTTGTGAGGAGAAAAATGACCCGATTATGTTTTCAGGAGAGTCTAAATCAAGTTTGTCTAGGCTGGGAAGCGCGGTAGAGATGTGGGGAGGAAGGTAGAAACTGATGCTAATGTTGGTGCTTATAGAACAAAAATAAGGATAAAGTGGGTTATGGGATCTAGACATGAAGACTGGGAAGTAGATAGAACACAGCACCTGGAACTGCATTTGGAGGGATACTGACTGCTCTACCTTGGATTGGCTCAGATACAAATGGAGTAAACCCAGAAGGAATGAGAAGGAAGAGTAGGGGCTCTCTTGTGGACATTTTAAAACAGCAACTGAATTAAGATGCTTTAGATAGAAAAAGTCAAAGGTGCTAAATGCAGAGGAGACATCAATTAAGAGCTGGGCTTCACTACCACTCTTTTCCAGGATGGTGTGTGTGTCCGTGTGTGTGTGTGTGAGTGCATGTGTGTGTGAGTGTGTGTGTGCATGTGTGTGCATGCCTGTGTGTGCATGTGTGCATGCGTGTGTATGTGTGTGCATGCGTGCATGCATGTGAGTGTGTGTGAGTGCATGTGTGTGTCCGTGTGTGTGTGTGTGAGTGCATGTGTATGTGAGTGCATGTGTGTGTGAGTGTGTGTGCATATGTGTGCATGCCTGTGTGTGCATGCGTGCATGCCTGTGTGCGTGCGTGTGAGTGTGTGTGTGTATGTGTGTTTCGCATGTGTGAGAACATGGCTCCCTGTGTGTCATGGCATGTTTGTAGACGTCACCACTTCTGGCCCTTCTCTTGCAGCTTAACTAAGACAGGGTCGCTTTGTCATTTGCCTTTGTGTAAGCTAGGCCCACTTCATCATACGTTTCTGAGGAACTCTGTCTCTACCTCCTATCTCTCCCTAGTAGGAGTGCTGAACCTGGATCCAGGCTGGAGGCCAACAAACCCCAATGATTCTTTTATCTTCAGCGACGTCAGTCCCGAAGAGCACTGGAGTAATAGGCATATATGCACTGGAGTAATAGGCATATATGCAGTCATGCCTAACTTTGTATGTGGTTTCTGGGTGTTGGAATTCAGGTTCTGGTATTTACACAGCAAGCACTCTTGTCTGTCCACTGGGTCATCACTCCATAAGCTTTTATAATATGTACAATCACTGATGGATTTCTATTACTTTAGAATTTTGGAGTCATGGAGCATATTTTGTTTTGTTTCTGGCTTCTTTCAGAGTAATCTTTTTAGTTATGTGTTTTTTCAGGGATAATTTTTTCTTTTTATAGTAGAATTTGAATATGGTAATTATTGATCATACAAGTTTGTTTGTTTATCTCTAAATTTATGTTTTTCCTGTATACTAAAATCATATTATTCCCCTCATTTGTTATTTTTTAGAAGTTTAAAGTTTAGTTTTTATGTTACAGTCTGTTGTTCATATAGATTTAAGACATTCCCCTGTCCATTTAATTATTTAGAAGCATTTTAAAACATTTATCTGGACTTTCAAGAGTCTGACTATGATAGATTTGTTTATTTTTTGAGACAGCGTTTGTATGCATCCCAAGTGGGCCAGAGACTTATCTATTCACTTAGGGTTTACATACGTGTGCATGGCGTACATGCCATTGTGTGTCTATGGAGGTTAGGGGACAACCATGGGAGTTGGTTCTCTCCTTTCTCAATGTAGGTCCCAATGATCAGACTTGGGTTTGGCTGCAAGCACCCTGATCCATTGGGCCAGCTCATTGCTTCTAGCTTAGACTCTCTGTTAGCTGAGGATGACTTAGAATTGCCAATCCTCCTGTCTCCTCAGGTGCACATAACATGCCCAGTTTATATGCTTCTGTGCAGGAAACCCAGTGCTTTCTGTATGTGAGGCAGGTACTCGGCCAACCAAATATATTACCAACACCTTTTGCTGTTTTTAGTTTTAGTTATGTACACATTTTCTTTGAGACTTGCTGAGTTTCTTCTAGGGCTTAATTTATTTTTCAATCAAATTGGGAAATTTTCAAACCACTGCACATTCAAATACCTATCTCTTTGCCAGCCTTCCTCCCTCTAAGACTCTAGCTATGCATCAGTGAGACTTCACAGTGATCCTTTGGCCACCAAGGGGCTATTGCATCTTTAATATTTTATTGTTATGCACCAATTCTGTAATTTCTAACTCTCCATTTTGAAGTTATCCAATGCAATGACCATTTTCTGCAATAATCTTTATTTATTTAATCCTATAATATGAGATTATAGTTTAAATATTATATTTTTCAGTTCCATAATTTGTCTTTAATTCTTTTAGGCAGATCCATATATCACTTGAGACTCTCCTTGTTCACTCACATATGTCATCGTTGAACACGTTCACTCAGTTGCTTGAAAGTCCTTTACTCCTGATTGAACTCTCCCTGTCTTTTCTCTGGGCCGTTTTCCACCAGCTGCTTTTTTCTTCTGATTATGAAAGAAAGCTAGGGATTTCACAAGGATGAAAATCATAATATAAATACTACTTGATTTTCTTTTTATATCCATAAGCAGTTCTGATGTGGCTGACATAATTATTTATTCTAACCCAGTGTTTGATGTCCCAATAATAACCTTGCCATGCTAAGTTGGTACAGAATGAAAGCATCAGCTATTACAGAGAGTAAAACAACATTATGATTGCCCACGATAGTGATAAGACATGATGCCCAAGTAGTTGGATTTGAATTCTGCTTTATTTGTTGACCAAGAATGCCTAGGACAGAAGAAAATATGCATCTAGGATGTATTCCTTTAGTATAATATCTTGGACAAGTGTGTTCAGAAGCAGAAAACTGGAAGCCGTCAGAAGCCTTGGCAAGAGTGGCTGCTTCAGCTAGATGAGTGATGCTTTTACCTGAGAGTTAACTAGAAGAGAAAGATATTTATTAAAAGGCAAAAAGAGAAAAGATAAGAGTCGTATCAGAAACAGGTGATCCAGAGAGCCGGTGAGATGGTTTACCAGGTAATCGTGCTTGCAGCCAAGCTTGATGATCTGGGTTCAGTCATTGGTCCCCACAGGGAAGAAAGGGACAAACCCTCCACATGGATGCTCTCTGAACACCCATCATACACACTGAGTCAATGGATGAGTAATAGTTGTCAAGACACCCCAACAAAGAAGGGTAGCTACCTCCCTGTGTCTCTTCCTGCTTGTTCTTGTCTGTTAGAAGATTTGGGTTGTAGCCAGTCACTCAGACTTCCTTCATAGGACCTGCTAGGAAACTTTCCAGGGGATTTAATATTTAACACTCCTTTTTCATTATTCAGTATTTATTAAAGCTAGCATATCCTTGGCACTCTGAGACGGTGTGATAGGTGTGCAAAGACAGGTTTTGCTCATGAAGTCAGGAGACCAGTTAGGAGATGTTTTCATGCTGGTAACTTGATAATTGCATGGGTACCACTGATTCCCCTAATGAGCTACTATCCTTGTTTCCTGAGTTCCCAATGGAGCTCCTGTCAGACATGCATTTCTACCACTTGGTATTCTGTAACCTCTCAGTATCTCTGTGGAGGATCACACTGATTGCCACCTTACTGGGATCCAGTCTCTCCTGGACTGCCCTGGAGTGAGTTTTTAGTTTAAATTAATTGATGTGGGGAAACCCACCATGGGTATAGATGGCTTTACCCCATGAACTGCCATCCTTAACTTACTGTATAGGGGAAAACAAGGTGAACAGAGGCATATTCTCTCTCTCTCTCTCTCTCTCTCTCTCTCTCTCTCTCTCTCTCTCTCTCTCTCTCTCTCTCTCTCTCTCCTTCCTAACTGTGAATGCCATGTGACCAGCTGCCTCATACTCCATGCTGTCCACTATATAATGGACTATCCTCTAAAATTGTGAACAAAAACAGTTTCATTCTTCCTTAAGTTGTTTTGTCAGGGTTCTTTTCTGTCATTGTAATTAGAAAAGTAATTAATACAGTTACTTTTTAATAAAATCTGAGAAAGGCAATATGCCTTTACAACTCTACCTTTCAGATGCAGCATCATATGTGATTTATCCTTTTATTTTAAAGGGACTGGGGAACAGGGTGGATCCTATAAGTCCACCGCTTCCACACGTACCCCTGAGATATTCCATTTGGAGTTTTAATGATAGTGTGAGCAGCACATTGAAAGGCAGCCGATAGCATCCATCTCTTTAAATAAGTAAGCTGCAGGGCTGAAATAACTTTGCTTTTATTGCTTTTAAACTTCATGAAGCCCGGGTTAAGCTCTTGGCTATGTTACATCTGAGAAATACAGACCTCATTTCACCTGTTCCACACAGCAGCTGCGGTTTTATTTGGAAAATTGATGAGGGCATTAAGTTTTGAACTTGTGTTGATTCTAATGTAAATAAATGCCTTCATGACTTCATAGTTGGGGGTGCCACTAATCCAGACCTTAAAATTAAGGGTTATCTTGTTGATTGGGGGAAAATTAAGGCAATCAAATTTCAAGGCTTTAATAAATGAGATTGAACACTTAAAAATCATTTTGAAGCAGGCTTTAAAAGAAGACGACTGCAAAATCAATAGCATCATAACATACTCATGGAAACGGAAGTGTCTATATTTGTTTTAAAGGATGTTTTCTTCTGCTGTTTGCATTGAATTTATTAATAAGGATCATAAAATAACTATATAAATAACTGAATATGCTTTAGTAACAGAATGCACACTGTATCTTTCGGTGGTAGTTCATGTACAGCGAGGCCCAAGAAGCTGAATTTTCAAAAGAAATGATCATTTAGGCTTAGCAGACTTCATGTATATTCATGAAATCAAGTGTGTTCCCAGGAAGTCAGAAGTACAAAAGGCTCAGTTACATTCCTGGTTGTAATACTTGTTGATGTATATGTGTTGATGTAAGTTTTATTAAAGTATGGAATTTAATGGGTTGACCTCAAAACCAAATGAGATGGACACAACTTGGAGAGCAAGTTCTTTCCTCTTTGCACTACTTCATGAAGACCATTCTAGCTCACATTATTAGCCTGAATAAACAATAGAGAGAGTCTGGGGTGAATTCTACTCAGCGTGTTGTGGATTCTTGCCTGTTATTTTTAAAGGAAATTTATGGTCATTTCATAGTGTACAGATCCTAACTCAGTCAGTACTTGGAATGTGTTTCAACTGTTAGCACAAAAAGACAAATGGGTTTTGCGTTTTATTATTTTTGTTTGCTTTTATGCTTAAAGCAGATTGGGTATTACAGAACTGATATTAGAAATGTAGCATTGGGGCTTGGAATTGATACAATTCAAGCCATTGGCATCACTCTAATGCATATTTAAGTAGATATCTAATAATTAAGGTGTTGAATTATTAAACATAAAAGCAAAAGAATTGCATGACCTAGCTTGGCATTGTCAGTTGCTGTCCCTATGTTTTGGTGTTCTGGACTGAGCAAGCACAGAACACTGGGCTAGATGAATCTGTGCTCTAAGTTTAATCAGAGGATTATAATCATAAAATGTTTCTATTTATTCTGAGTTTACTACGTGCCGGACTCCATAGCACTTTGTTAATGTGAATATCCTGTTTAATTTTAATAACAATGGTGAAATAAATAGCTTCTGTTTTGGCATGAAATCATTAATGCTAAGGGCTTAGCTATGAGGGAAAATTACATCACAGAATAAACATGAAACTGGAAATATCACATAGCTTCCTTATGTTCCAGGCCCTAAGCTAGGTCTACTATTGCTTCTCTGTTCTAATGATTCATTCAGATGTGTATGTTAACCATGAAGGCAGTACATAGGACACTGATAAACATGGAAGGGCTCTACCTTCAACACTATGGATCATATTGACCCTGGAGGTGCTCTCTCTAGTGAGGCACAGGGAAAGGGAGCAGTGATTCTGTGAAGGAAAAGTCATGAGCAGATCAGGAAGCTACTGCATTTTTCTTAAGCGCAATCCTCCAATCAGAGCTTAGGTTAGCCATTAGAATGGCTTTGTGGGAAAATCACCACCTCCAGGTACACAGAATGTGCAGAAGACACGATAATGGGGGAAATTGACCAGCATGAGTTGAAAGACAAGTGGGACTCTCTGCTACCCCTTTCAGGTTTGAAGATTCTCCAGAAAGACTCCATGGACGCTGCAAATAGGCAAAAAAAAAAAAAAAAAAAAAAAAAAAAAATCCAAAGTGGAATTAGTGGGAGACAATGCTCATGAGAAACACAACTTTTGTGAGATGCTGTACGCAATCATTCTGTTATCTTCCAGGATGGTAGGGAGTGTCCTCAGCCTCTTCCATGTGGCAACCCATGAGAAAAGCTTCCTCCCTGGGAAACTCATTAGCTTTCCATCACCTGGAATATCTGTGAGGGAATATGGACACATAGACACCTAGCATGCACTCAGTCCAGCTGCCACAAAGAAAATCATGTACGTATCAGGACCCGCAGTTTGTATGTCTAGTTTAAGTCTAAGGAGCTGATCAAAGTTGGAAACAGTAGGAAATTTCCAAAATATCACTTTCTAAGTATTAGATCTGAGCTAAATATGCAAGCAGCTGATTCTGTCACCAGCTATGTCAGGCCTTCTGCTTCCATTAGCATACATTAGCACATCTACAGTTATCTGGCTTCTTATTGGTAGAGGGAGACATTCATGCGCCAGGACAGAATAGTTACAGAGTAGGATGTGAGTAGGGCTTTGTTTCTGTCAGTGTCCTTGGTCAGACATTTGTGAGCTGTAGACAGTCTCCCCAGCTTTGCATTTTGCTTCCACTTTGTGTGGAAGTATGATGTGTCAGGACAAGAGAGCTGATTTTATTTTCTCTTCTCTAGCTAATGTTTTAAGTGCTGACTGACAGCATTCTCTCACTAACCTTGTTTGCTTTCTCTGGAGTAGTTCTTTGCATATACCATATGACTAATGAATGTCATGCTAGAATCTTTGGTGAATTCTAAAGATAAAATGCTTTCCCCTCATTGGGTATTGACTGAAAGCCTGAAGACATTGAATTTATCTTGTAGTATAATTCCATGACTACTCTCATTGATGTCTCTGTATTTCATTAATTTTTGTTTTGTTTTGTTTTCCTTCGTGTAGCATCTCTGTGATACAATTAGGTCAATGCTCAAGTAGTCAAGGCTCAACCAAGTGAAGAGGCTAAACCAGAACACAAGGTTTCTCCTGTTGAAAGAGCAACATTTCTGTTGAATAAAGTCAAAGTTACTATGTCATGGAAAGCATCAACACAAACAGGCAATCTTAGGCCACATTTAAACAACCCTTGCTTTTCTGGTCTCCAGGGAGTTCACCAGAGCTCGCTGCCACTGTATGGTACCAGAACCCAGAGTATGATGGTCCATACAAGGCGCAAAGTTGGGAGTGACTAGAAGTTGACAATATTTTGGGATAAGAAGCAATTATACAAATATGAAGAGTCCTACTTGGTTACCCAATCAAAAGCACATGGTGAGGTTCTGAGGAGATGGCTCAGAGAGGAAGAGTGTTTGTGGTGTAAGCATGAGGATCTGAGTTTGAATCCCCAGCACCCATGTGAGAAGCTAGGCATAATCACTCATGTGCCCAGACCTTAGCACTGTGTGTGAGGTGAGGAAAGCAGAAACAAGAGGATCATGGAGTGCTGGCTGCCAACCTTACTCCAGGCTCAATGAGAGAGCCTGTCTCAAGGATCTAAGGCAGAGCAGGACACCTGATGTTTTCAGGCTTCCTTGTGCAAGAGAGGGAGAGAGAAGGGGGGGGGTATGGACATACTCAAGAATGAGGTAAGTGAGGGGAGGAGGGAGCTCAATATAAGACAGAGATGGGATTGTTTTTGCAAGAAGCAGTTAGAATCCTCATTTTTAATCTAACATTATAACCCATCTCGTTTGTTTGGAGAGAAATTGTCAAGTGACTAGATGGGCTATCTGTTCCAAAGGTAGTCTGTGTCAAAAACAAGGCTTGACTAATTCAGGTTTCATTCGCTACTTTGCAGCTGTTGAAATACCCATTCAGGTGAGAGAGCTAGTCTTATGGAGACATACCATGGAAAAGGATATTTAATATTCAATAAAGCCTTTTCCTCAACATTGTGACTTAATATATTGACTTGGATCTCATTGAAAATCTGAGACTCAGGTTCCATGATGTATATACTTAATAAACCTTTAAATAATAGAACAGGATAGACTTGAAGGGCCAGCTGTCTTTTTTTCTATTTTATGACTGCATTTTTATGGGAGTGAAGATTAGGAATTAGACTTGTCTTGCTTGGCAGTGTTGCAGAGTTATCGAAGACCTCTCATTCTCTACATAGAAAGGCTTCTTTATTTTTGCTAATGCTCCTATATTTCTCCAGGGATTTTTTTTCCTGTTTCTTCTGTGCAGAATATGTCTTCCCTGGGGTTCATTAATGTCTGAGAGCTATATGTTAAGCTTTCAATTTTCACTTTCATATAGAGAACAATTTCTTTTGTCATCTGATTCATTCAAATAGATATAGAGAGTGGAAGTGTATTGAGGTTTTAGTGTGAAAGGTGGTCCATAGGCTCATGTGTTTGAATACTTTGTCCCCAGCTGGTGGTGCTATATGAAAAGGTTGTAGAACCTTAGGAGGTATCACCTTGCTGGAGAGAACTGGTCACTTAGGTGTGGGGTCAACCTTGCCCTTGTTGGAAGCTTAGCTCCACTTCCTGTTCATTCTATCCTTCCTGAGTGTGGATGTAAGAGACCAGCTACCTTCTGTCATGTCTTTCCCATAATGGACTTTATGTGCTCAAACCCTGAGTCAAACAAAGTAAGCCTGTGATCTCTTCTGTTGCTTTTCTTATGGCATTTCCCACAATAATGAGAAAATCATGACAGGGTGGTAGTCTGAAGGAGGATAAAACAAGTGCAACATGAGCTGGTGCCCATGACAACTGTTTTATATGTCCTAGTTCTCCCAATGTGAAGCCATTTCACACAGAGATCAGGTGGTGTCTTATATGTTATATTATTTCCAACTTCTGAAAGAGTTCTGAACATCCAAATTCATATGCTCATACCTGCACAGCAAACAGTTAACAGATTCTGCCATCTCCAGGCAATTAGCAGAGAGTTTACATACCCTGGCTGGCCATCAGAATAATTTAGGATTTTGATTGAAGGTATAGGTCCCTATGGCCATGGTTAAAAGCTGCAGCACTGAACCTTCCATAGTTAGGGATAAGGTATCTGCAATGTGCCCATATTTCAAGGAGATCACATGGAAAGGGGGGAAATCTGAACCTAAAATGACAGACAAAGGCCAGTTAATATCTTTCTAAGCTATGTATTCCTAGTGTGCAGTATTCAGAAGAAAGGCAGAAGAAGAGAGCCCTCCTCTCTGTGCAATTGGAAGAGATGCTGTGAATCTGCAGTCATTTACTTTAATTGCCAGGACAATAAAGAATGACGGTGGTTGGGATTAGAGCCATGTCCAAGGGACCCAAGGCAAAGCCAGACACAGCACAAGAGGCTGGTGGCTGAGGAGGGTAATTTTCTCATCTATACTTAACAAACAATAGTTTCTCTTAGCTCCATCTGTGCTTGCTTTTGGCAGCAAGAAGTCAGCATGGTTTCTAGAATGCGCCTTACTACGTTGCTAGCTACTTCTGCCAGAAACTCACTGTACATCTGGGTTTTTCCAACGCCCCTCCACTTCCCTAATCTCAGATTCATATCCTGCCCCCAGGCCACCCCGCCACTATAACACCCACAAAGAAGGGGTATATTTTTTTTAGCAGGACAACTATTTTCTGACATTTGACACTGAGCGACAGTACTCAGGTACAATTTCCCAAGCACACAATTGCAGTTCTAGTGCAGTGTATGGCATAATTATGAAGACTCTCGCTTCACCTTCCGCCTACCCTGTGGTTAACAGGGAGGGATAGGTTCTTATTCTCTATTAAATGTTTTGAAAGAAAACCCACAAGCATGACAAAGTTCAGGCACCAAGCAGATGTGGGAACTGGAGTGTCCGCACTTTGATAGGCAGGCACAAGTATTAAGTATCTCCTTAGTCAGTATTATTATTTTTTGTGTGTTTTCTATGAAAAACAGAGTATGATAACTTGGTTTCACATGCACACAGGGAAGGAAATTGGTTTGAGAACATGGTCTGCTTAACTCATATTAATAACAGATATAGTAAATATGCAATAATCACAAATACAAAAAGATGAACAACTAATGACCTCATGGTTCAGATTAAATTTCCACCAATATTTTCACTCTTTTTAAAAATCACATTTACTTATTTATTTTATTTATGTATATGTGTGTGAAAGTGTCTTAATTTACAGATACCACCTGTGTGCAGGTACCTGTGGAGACTATAAGAGGATGTGACATCCCTTGCAACAGGAGTTGCAAGCAGTTGTGAGTCACCTTGTGTGGTTGTTGGCAAAGGAACTGAGCTTTCTAATGACTGATTCCCAATCCAGATCCATCCAATCTCTTGATTAATGTGTGTGCACGTGCGCGTGCGCGTGCGCACGCACACACACACACACACACACACACACACACACACACACAGGGAGAGAGAGAGAGAGAGAGAAAAAGAGAGAGAGAGAGAATTACATTTGAGAGGTTTACATTCTAATTTTTGTCTTATACTATATGATGAGACAATATCTGTTATTGCTGCAAATTATTATACTCCAAATTTCAATTCTTTGCTGATGGCTTCTTATAAATCAGCAATTAACATAAGGTATTTATTATCCTCACCCAAAATTGTTAATAGTATTTAAGTCACTATGATGTGAGAATGGGCTAGAGAAACAGAATGAAACCCTGAATCTTGGCATTGATACTAGGTTTGAGCATGTAAGTAAATCATTTGAAAATCTGGGGGAAAGTGAAATGCACTTCACGCTGTCTTGCTTCCTTTTCAAATCATCTCTCCTCTCTTCCTGAGAATAACTAATGGTGTCACATGTTGGCGCTCCTCACAGTTCCTCAGGATTCTCCACATTTGCAGCTCCATTTACTCACACAGTTCCTTTCAGCCCTCGACTTTGTTGTCCAGGGTAAACCAACATCTGGCTCCCACCTCTTCACTATTTAACTCCCTCTGATCATCTGTCTTATCAAGGATCAACCTCCAACTCCATAAGAAGACACATTCACGTACTTGAGTTATTCAGATCTGCACTTGCTGAACCCAGCGATGGCCTCTCACCTCCTCACACCATCTTCTCTCTTTTTGCATAGTTCTGCCTCTTCCTGAGAGGGCATCTGAAGCTCTCTTCTCCTACTGGGGCATTTCTGAAGCTTAGAGATTAAAAAGCACTGAACCACTCTGTCCCATGATTCATGCCTTGAATTCAAGTTCCTTGATGGGAAAAAAATTTGCTATTTCCACTCCTTGGACTATACCCAGAAGATGCTCCAGCACACAACAAGAACATTTGCTCAACCATGTTCATAGCAGCCTTATTCATAATAGCTAGATCATGGAAACAGCCTAAGTGTCCCTCAGTAGAAGAATGGATGAAGAAACTGTGGTATATTTACACTATGGAATACTACTCAATTTTAAAAACAAGGAATTCCTGAAATTTGTGGACAAATGGATTGAATTAGAAATGATCATAATGAGTGAGTTAACCCAGAAGCAGAAAGAATCAAATGGTATATATACTCACTTAAATCTGCACACTAGCCCAAGAGACATGTCTCATGAAAGTCTTCACTTACCAGGAAACTGGGACAGAGGGGAGAACATTCTATTGGGACTCTAGATGAAGCATTGGAGAATGGAAAAGTAGAAAGATCTAAAGGGTCGTAGAAACCTACAAGAAGAACATTATGATAGACAGATTTGGGCCCTGGGGTCCCGCTGAAACTATGGCACCAGCCAAGGACAATACAGGCCATAAACTTCAAACCCCTGCCCAGATCTAGTCAATGGACAGGACATTCTCCACAGATGAGTGGATAGTGGGGTCTGACTTTCACACGAACTCTGGTGCCCCATATTTGACCACATCCCCTCTATGGGGAAACCTGGTGGCAAAGTAGCTGACAAAGTTTCTGAGTTTCAGAATCTATTCCTTACCAGCTGGAAGACACCCATGAAACACCAAGGCTGTAGCTCTTTCTGTTCATGTGAGAGTACAAATTTCTAATTCCCAAAGCTGTACTAATTAAACGATGACCTATGGGATCGCTTAATCAATGTCGACTTTACTAGAAATCATTCAAGGCTATCATTGTTAAAAATTCTTGGATGTGGTTTAGCTATATGTTAGTCTTTAAAGTAAGTCACATAAAATGCATGTTGGTATCCTGTGAGACTATAAGAGATAGAAGAGACTGTTGCTATTTGGTAATCACACCAAAATTTAATCACTGAAACTCAGTATGGGTCTAGGGAGAGGACTGTCAGTAGAGTGCTCGCTCGCTGCTCAAGCATGACTTTTTGGCCTTGGACATCTAGGATCTGCATGACAGCTGGTCACACTGGAGCCTGTCTATGATGCAGGGCAGAGATACAAAGACCCCTGCTGTTCTTGGGCCAGCTGGACTAGCTGAAACAGTGAGTGCCAGGTTCAGGGAGAGACGTTCTCTTAAAAACAAAGGTGGAGACTGATTGAGAAAGAAATTCAAATTCAACCTCTCCCCATCATGCATGCATAAACAAACATATGCCACATGTTTATACACAAAACCCCTTCGCTGTTAATTGTGAAACTATAGTAAAGATCATGAAATGTATCCCTAAATCATGCCTGCCAGTTTCTGGTATATGTTTAGCTCCTTTGAGGGGAAATGAGTTTGTGGTGGAATACATGTTTATTGGGTTTGATGATAATCTACTTTTAAAGCATTCAAGAAGCATATTAGCATATCACTGTACAACAATGAAACTACTGAAGAAGCTAACACATGGCTAAGTTACAGAGATTACCTTAATAGAGGAGAGATAGAATGTGAGACACTCTGGATTGGATTTCATCTTTTAGAAGGAGAGACTGAGGACTAAAGAGACTTCCATGAGCTGTTAGTGTACAGAGCTTGAAGGAGCAGCTCCCTTCTCCATCCCATTAGGTTTCCTCATACTTCATCAGATGGTCTCACCTAATATCACTGCTATCTCTCTGGGTTTTTACAAATACTGTCTTGGAACCTAGAGCAAGGGCTAAGGCAACGAATAGATCTTGCTACTCTTCCAGAGGGTCTCAGCTTAATTCCTCACAATCCTGTCAGGCTGCTCCACTGTAACTCCAACTCCAGAGTATCTGACTCTGTCTTCTGGCCTGTCAGCACATGTGCACATATCAGACATACGCATTCATAAACATGCACATGAATGAAAATTAAATTAAAATAATAAATCTGATTTAGAGTAAAAATAAATTTAAATTTCAGTTCATGTTCTACAATGACCCAATTTTCGGAGTGCCTCTAATAATTGTTTCCTTTCTTCTGCGCCCTGCCTCCCAGTTTCTATGGCTTAGTCTTTTCATTCAAATAACTCTTTTTAATAGAAATAAATCTCTCATGGATTTTTATGCTACATGTCAAGCTCCCTTATGAATCTGTCTAAAACATCTGACGATTACATAAATCCCAGAGCAGCAGGGACTTGCCTTCCACACATCTAATTAACCTTTAATTGTCTATTGTGACTGCCGTGCAGTTCAATAGTTGCCTGATTTTTATTATCCACCTAATTAGTGTGGTTTAAGTGGCTTTTTATGTCAGATTTTATTATATCGGCTTGCTTACACAATTTTAGGACACACCGGGGAGTTCTAATATTGTTAATGCTGAAGTGCTCTATGTATATGTGTTTGGTTTCCCTCTTAAGGCAGGAGAAGTGCTTTGACCAGTTTCTCCCACTAGGGTGTATGAGCAGTCCACGGAATCCCTCAATGCTGGCAAAGGGCTTTCCACTAATTGTGCATCAATTATGAACACAGCCAGTCACTCTCAAGTGCCTTTTCTACCTAATAAATTATCTTGGATTTCTGAAACAAAAGGAAAGAACTAAAGAAGACACTTGAAAATACTACAATCCAGAGAAAACCAGCGAATGTGTTGTATTTGTGAGATAGTTGCTATAGCAATGCCTTTGTCATTTATCAGTGGTATCTGTCACGTGTCACTGGATCAGTGCCCATCTATAAAAGGAGAGTGAAGCCCACCTCAGTGTTACTTGTGCATACTTGGGTTCTGTGTGCCACTGATCTTTCCCATTTCTTATCTTTCCCCGTGGGGGTCTTTTTTTATTAACCAATTAATTTATTCACTTTATATCCCAGTATTAGAACCCTCCCTCCTCTCTTCTCAGTCCTACCCTCCCTTTCCCATCCCCTTTTCCTATTCCCCAGAAAAGAGGAGCTTCCCAGCAGAGGGATTACACCATACTGGTGTGCTTGTTTTTTTAATGTGACTATAGGGATCAAATTCATGTTTCCATGCTTGGGTGGCAAGAAAAGTATTGACTCAGCCATCTCCTGAGCTATGATGTTTTTGCATATCTGTGCGCATGCGTGCATGCATAATTATTTGACCACAGGATCTCAGGAAGCCCACATAGGTCAGGAGCAGTGTTAGGTGGATAGTGGTCTCAACTCCCTGATACACCTGCCCCTACATCTGGAGTGGCTAGAAGGACAGCCCTGGTTTGGGCAGTGATGGAGATTGAGCTCCATACCTCTGGTATGCTGTACAAGTGTTCTATCCACAGAGCTACATCACCAGCTGAATTTAAAAGACTAGTGAAATTGTGGAGGTCACATAGGGGAGATCATCTGTGTTGCCACCCCCTTTGCTATTAGGTCCTGAATTTAATGTGATGATTTTCTTGCACATAACATTATGTTATCTCTTTAAAGAGTACCTCCCAAAGTGGTTAGTAACCCTCATGGAGAGGAGTGCAAATGTTATACTTTAATTTCTTAACTCAGGCTGTTCCGTGGATATTGAAGTAATACAGTTGCTATTCAGATAATGTCTTTTCACTTTAGTAATGTATGACTATATAGTGCCCTTCTTGGTGGTTGAAGCATGTGTTTCTGTGTGTATGTGTTAGAGATAAGCTGAATAACTAATTTCAAGCCATGTCTTTCATACCTAAAAAAGTCAGTAAGTTGGATAGAGAGTGTTCTGTGTGAGCCATGACCACAGTGCAGGCTTTGGTCCCTATCTGAGGTAACATGGTACAAAAGAACAGAATGTGTCCTCACATAGTAAATGATCTGCACAATTATTTTCTCCATGTCTCTGTGCTGAGCTAAATGTATTTAGAAAGGACAGGAGTATGACACAAACATCAAGACATGAATACTGTTGCTCTATGAGACTGTCAGTGATAAGAAGTTCCCCATCTTATTAATACAGCAAGTGGCTGTACCATGTTATAAAATTTTCTTACCATCTCTCTTTTGCTAACTTGTAACTGGAAACATTCTGCAACTCATTGGCAAATAGTGAAAATGCGTCAAGTATAACATATTAAAGAGGCATACATGTATTACCCAGAGTGACTAGACATAGATCCTCAGCCATTCACATCAAGTGTCTGGGTCTGGCTATTAGCTCTTGTACCAATAGCAAGATTAAGAAACTCAGGGTTTTTTGAAGAGATGAAAAATCAGGGTTGTTAATGTGGATACACCCTCCCTTTTAAAACATTTATACAGAAAGTGATGATACAATTATTTATCTTGTTCCTTTCAGATAAAAAGAAATAAGATGTGATGCATATTTTTAAAGAACAGAGGGAAGTGTTGGACTAAAAGTCATGCATGGATACAATATTGGCTTTTGAAATTGTGATAGTCCAAGTAGAGGTTAAATATAAGGAATGAAACCAAAACAAACCAGATCATTTTTGCTATGTGGACTGAACCCCAACAAGTAAAATTAGCTTAGCAGTTAAGAGGACTCACCAATCCCAGAATCCACAGAAACCACAGAATCCACATTGAGTGGCCAATAACTACCTGTTGCTTTAGCTTTCCTGGGATTAGTGTCTTCTAAGCACTATACTCATCTCATGTCCATGTTGCACACAGTGCACATATATATGTGCACACACACACATGTACACACAAAGTGTATCTTTAAAAAACCCTAAATTCAATACCTGGGAAGGCAGCTATTAGGATCAGAGGGAGGGGAAACCTCGATTGGGATGTATGCTTATTTAATTAAGTTTTATTACTTCTCAAGTCTCTGATGGGGTTGAAGATAGTTTAGTTTTACAATTAAGCTTAGTTGTTTAGGGGTTAAGATGTTTTTAGGTCTAGATAGAGGTTTTAAATTGATAGAGATGAGATATGATAGATATTGATTTATATTCAGAATTTTAGACTCACCAATTTTCTTCAAGACTGCCAAATATAGATAGCCAAAACACTGTGAAATAACATTAATATAATTCCTGATTGTTTTGTGGTTCTTCTTGTTGTATGTAGTATATTATATTTATGTTTAAAAATAAAAAAAACAAAAACAAAAAAGAGAAGAATCTATTTTCAATCAAAAAAGAGTATCAAAAAATAAGAGTGTTAAGAAATAATGCCAGACAAATACAGTCAGTATAACAAAATTGAAATGTTGAGTCACATAATTTAAGTGATTGTGAACTCTTGAGACAATAGAGGGATGCTGATACTTTTTAATTTGCTTGAATAAAAGTCTCCATCTCTGTATACATTTTAATATATGGAACAGAGCCTGAAAATTCAAGTTTGCACACTGCCATGGCTTGTCAATATTAATTATAAAGGTTTGGCATGGGAGCACAGACCACATGTTGAAGAAGAGGGGACACCATAATTGCATGCTGGCATTTGTTTCTGGTTGGAAAGCTTGATTGAATAACTCAAATATTCCAGTTCAGAAGCCATGTGATATCACCTTGTAGCCAACTGGGCACACTATGAGCAATGAAGAAGAATTTTAGAAAAAGGCCAAGAGGACTGCTCAGAGGGTAAAGATGCTTGCCTTCAGACCTGTAGCGTTTGATCCCCATAAGCCATTTGGGAGAAGAAGACACAAGACATATGTGAATTACACCTCACAGTAAAATACACTTTAAACGCAAACATAGAAGAGATTGTGTAACATGTTATATACATGCGTAATGAGATCAAAATTCAGAGGAAAAAAGAAACAGAACATATTTTTCAGTTTAGAAATATTTGAAAACATGCTTATATACTAACATACTTGGCACAACATTAAAATGCATTTTAAATAGTCTAGTACAAATCATACAGTAAATTCTAAAGTGGGCAGGTAGAAAGGCACGCATTTTTGACATGTTGCTCCCAACATTATGATATTTGAAGTTGGGGTTTAATACATGTGTCACCGGTTAAGACTGAGAACTTCACTTGCACAGGAACCAAACTGAGTTCCTAGCAGCCACACTAGGTGCTTCTCCATCGCCTGCAACTCTAGCTCCAGGATATCCAACATGTTCTTCTGGCCTCAGTGGACACATGCATGCATGTGCACATACTAACATGAACACACACACACACATACAACTTTAAAAAATGCAATAAAACTTTGTAAAATATTAAAACCACCTTGCCTCATTTATTGAAAATAAAGCGTTCACCTTCTCTATTCTCACCTTCTTACCCTAATGAAAGGATCTTTCAAAAGATTGCTTGTGTCATGCTAACACTGAGCCTCAAAGATTTTGACAGTACTTTCTCTTTAGCCCATGAGGTTTCTGACAGAAGGCTGAGAACCATTCCAACATGCGCTTCACTCTACAAACTGCATGCAAATACATTTTCTTCAGCTTCCCCTTGAAGTGTCACTGCAGGAGGCTGAGATGAAAGGCTGGGGTATTTTTAAATATCTTTATCATGCTCCTAAAATCAGCTTTCCAAGCATACCTGCACAACCTCTATTCTCCCTAACAGTCCACCCATGTAACTTAATTTTTCTACTGAAAACAACTTTCTCTGATCCTTTACCACCTCAGCCTAAAGCAAAGCCCTCCTAAGAATAGACACTGGACACAGTTGAAGAGAAGGAACAGAAAAGCAACCTTCCATAAAAGTCCTCTGAAAGACTTCACCCAACAGGGGATCCAAGCAGATGCTGAGACACAGCCGAACTTCAGGGTGGAGCGCAGGGAGTCTTATGGAAGAGTTGGGGAATAGAAGGACCTGGAGAGGTCAGGAGCTCCACAAGGAGACCAATGGAGTCAACAAATCTGAGCAGAGGAGGAGGGTACTGTAGAGACTGATGCATCAACCAAGGACTATGCATGGTGAGGACCCAGACCCTCTGCTCAGATGTAGTAGATAGGCAGCACAGTCTCCTTGTGGGTTCCATAATATGAGTAGGGACTACCTCTGGCATGGGCTCTGGCCCCTACACTTTGTTCACTTCCTCTGGCAGGACAGTCTTTCTAGGCCACAGAGGAAGAGGATGCAAGTAGTCCAGATGAGACTTGATATGCTGAGGTCAGATATTAGGCCAGAAGTGCTCCCCTTTCTGAGGACTAGGGGAGGAGAGGTGCAACCAGGAGGCGAAGAAAGAGGGGACTACAATCAGGATGTAAAGTGAACAAATTTTTTAAAAAGAATAAATTCCTGTTAAGATATTTCATCAACTATTTTAAAGCCCCAATCATGTGTGTGAGTGTGTGTGTGTGTGTGTGTGTGTGTGTGTATTTGTATACATACATCTGTGTACATGAATTGTGAAGGCCAGAGATCAATATTGGGAGTCCTCGTAAATCACACTTCCTTTTAACTTTTTTATTTTTATTTAACTTTTATTTATTTAATCCCAGACTCCTCCCTCCTTTCCTCCCAGTCCCACCCTCACACACCCCTTCTACCATTCTCCACTTTCCTTCTTCTCAGAGAAGGAGAGGCACCCAGGGTTACCAACCCACCCTGTCACCTCAAGTTGCAATAGGACAAAGCATATCCTCTTCCACTGAGACCAGACAAACAGCCCAGCTTGGGGAAAGTGATCCAGAGGCAGACAGCAGAGTCAGAGACAATCCTTATTCCTATTGTTAGGGGACACATATATTGACCAAGGTGCACATCTGCTACATATGTGTAGTGGTCTAGGCCCAGCTCATGCTTGCTCTTTGGTTGGTGGTTCAGTCACTGTGAGCCCCCACGGGCCCAGGTTAATTGACTCTGTAGGATTTCTTGTGATGTCCTTGACTCTTCTGGCTCCCTCTAGCCTTCCTCCCATAAAACTCTTCTACAAAACTTCTGCTCTGACTATTGTTTGCCTCTGGGTCTCTGCATCTGTTTCCATCACCTTCTGGATGAATCTTCTCAGAAGAGTTATTCTAGGCTGCTGTCTGCATGCATAACAGAGTATTATTAATGCTGACAGGGGTTGGCTTTCTGCCATGGGGTAGATTTTAAGTTGAGTCAGACATTGATTTGAAATTCCCTCCATCTCTGTCCCATCTTAATCTGTACACACTTGCACTTCTTATATGCAAGACAAATTTTGGGTTAGATTTAAAAAATAATAATTTATTCAGATTACATCCCAATTATTATCCCCTCATTTGTATCCTCCATTTCCCACCCTCCCTCCCTCTTTCACCCTATTCCCCTCCCTTACTCCTCTGACAGAAGGGACCTCCTCCCCCACCATATGACCACAGCCTATCAGGTCTCACCTGGATAGGCTGCTTCCCCTTCTTCTGTGTGCTGCCTGGCTTCCCTACCAAGGGGAAGTGATCAAACTGGTGTCACCAGAGTTCATGTCAGAGGCAGTTGACGGTTTTAATGGGTAGTTTGGTGTCTATTTCCCTCCACTGGAAGTCCCACCTGGCTACTGGTGGTAGCACCTTCAGGCTTCATAACTGCTGCTCCTTGGAGTCTCAGCGAGGGTCAACCTCACAGACTTCCATGAGCCTCCTCTGTTGTAGAGATGCCCCCTGCCAGATTTCCATTCTTTCTCCCAATCCTCTCTTTCTCTGCTCTCCTCACACATAATCCCCACCCCAGTTATCTTCCCCACTTCCCATCTCACCTAGTTCAGCTTCTTCCCTCACTCCCAGTTACTTCAGACTTCTATTTTATTTCCTCTTCTGAGTGAGATTCAAGCTTCCTCCCTTGGGCCCTCCTTGGCTTCTTTGGGTCTATGAATTGTACATGGTTATGATGTCCTCTCAGTTGGATTGACTGGCCAGGGAACCCTGGGTAACAATCTGTCTCCGCCTCTTCATTGCTGAGGTTACAAGTGTGTTGTCATGCATAGTTCTCTTTTTGTCGACATGCTAGGGATCAAACTTAGGTCTTCATGTTGAAGCATTTTAACATCGTATAAAATTATGTTCAATTTAATCATTGATGTTCCCTTCTTGTCATATTATGAAAAATTGTTGAAATATATTGTGTGCTTTTAAATTCCTTCCTTCTCAGAGACAGTAAGGGTGTCTGAAAAAGTCATAAAGAATCATACTATCTAACTATTTACCTATAACAACCCTATAATGCTTTAAGTCTGTGGATAAATAGACATATACAGTATTTTCTAATCAGGGCTGAGAAGGCTCCCTCCAAGAGCCAAAGACCACCTGACAAAAACTCCAACATCAGGTATAAAAATTTCTCATTTGAGTTGTTGGCCTAGGTTGTCCAAGAGACTCCCAAAACATACAGGATCTATCTCTTGCCTTTGGTGGCTCCACAGAGATAGAAGCTAAGTCTCTATTGCTGAAGACATCATGCACCTCAGCAACAGATCCCAGAAAACTGAAATGAAACTGAACTATAAGCCTCTCTCCTGAGTGCTAGCTCTCTTGGTACAGTAGATGCCATGCTGGCTTCCAAAGGAGGGAGGTAGCCGACAGGTCTACCCAGCTATGATGCAATAATAACCAGTATTGCATAACTTCAAGGGTGCAAGAGTGATATGCATACCTTGGTGGTAACCCACAACTCATTAACTAGACTTAAGACCCACTAAACAAGAGAGAAACCATACCTAGTATTGGAAACATGACCAAGTACCTGGAGCTAGTGACTCTTAGAGGAGAATCTACAACTACCGTTTCACTAGTTCAGCCTTATCCCCCATGGTACTCTAGTATTTGTCTTTGTACCTACAGATAAATGTAGTCTTCAGACCCAATCAGAGATGTTTTTTTTTTTCAAACAGATCGAGGCCAGTACAAAAATCCCACAACCAACCAATATGTGGAGTTGTGAAGACTAGTCCCAATGAATACATCTAGAAAATAACTCCAGCACCTCAGGCTCAGGAGGACAGACTGTAAGAAGTAAAGGGTCAGAGAGTTTTCTGTGAGACCGTGTCTCCTAGTAATGGCTGAAGATACACTTGCAGTTTCATCAACATGGCTGAAGATATAGTCTCATCAACATGTAGTCTTGTCAACATGTCTACCCAAACATGAACTGAGCAAGGACATCTGTAATACACATGCTGAAGTGGGTAAGGAAACACTCATAAGACCTCAACAATACACAAAGAACTACAGGCAACTAAAAAGTGTGGAGAGCAGTTAAAATAGTCTTCCCCAGGCACGAGAACAGCAACTTATTATCCAATACCAGTGATCCTTGAAAACATACATTCATATACAACATAACATAACAGAGAAAAGCATAACATAGTATAATGTAACATAGTATAACATAACGTAGCATAACATAACATAGCAAAGCATAACATAGCATAACATAACATAATATAGCATAACATAGCATAGTATAATATAACATAGCATACATAGCATAACATAGTATAACATAACATAACATAGTATAACATAACATAACATAACATAACATAACATAACATAACATAACGTTCCATTACACAAACAGAGCACATTATATTTAGGAATACACATGTACATACAAATATGCCTGTAACAATAATTACTTTAAAAAGAGGCCATGAATTTGAAAGAGAAAAAGGAGGGGCATAAAGGAGCATTTGGAAGAAGAAAAATTAAGGGAGAAGTATTGTAATTATATTATATTTTCAGAAATAAGAAATAGAGTAGATTTTTTTAAGAGGGAGAGAGAAAATCTACTTTCTCTTTGAGAGTCCAGCTGTTTTTTATGGATGCACACTGTGTTAGTAGCCATGTCATCAGTGGTATTAATTTTTAACAGATTTGAAAATATAATAGGTAGTAGATACATGGCAGTGTCCCCTGAAGTTTTTTAAAAATAATTTTATTTGTAATGATGTATGTGTAAGTGTATATGTGTATGTATGTGTATGTTTAGTGTGTGTGTGTGTGTGTGTGTGTGTGTGTGTGTGTGTGTGTGTGCATGTATATGTATGAGTACAGTTGCCCATAGAGGCCAGAAGAGGGTGCCAGCTACCATGAGGCTAAAGTTATAGGTAGCTAGCTAGCTGTGAGCTGCCCTGTGTGAGTGCTCAGAACCACAGTCAGAACAGCAAGTGTCCTAGCCACTGTATCGTCTCTCCAGAACTTCCCCAAATAAAAATTTTTGATAGCAATAAACATTTACACACAGAAAAGCAAAATAATAGATAGCAGGAGTCTGACCGGTAATTCTCTCTAAGGCTTGGAGAAACAGTAGGGCTCGGGGACCTGCCTTACAGAAAGATTTTGGGATCACATGGCTGTAGGAAACTAATGTAAGGTAAGGAAAATGAACATAGCTGGGGGTGGGTGTGCCATTCTCAGAGATCAGCTGTGAGCAAACCAGTCTGTGTAAAATGAAGCCCTCAGAGTCGTCATGTAGCTAGAGAGTGGGGGTGGCCTTTCAGAGGCTGCTTCGAGCTTGTTAATTACTGCTTGTTCAAGACCATCATTTTCCTATTCAGAACATTAATTTAACTAATTGTAATGGACTGACATCCTTGCTGTTTAATTGAGGTTAAATAGTGAAGTCTCATACTCAATTTAAGGTGAAAAAGAAAACTATTATAAAGTATTATAAAGCCTTTGCATGTGCCTGCAACCTCTCACCCTAGGAATTTCCCAGGATCTCTCTGTTTAATTGACAAAATAAAGCCATTTGTTTCACAGTACCCATTTAGTTTTGTCCTTTTGTTTTAAACAGTATATCTGGAGTGCTGTAGATGAAAATATTCAGGCAATTGATTGGCAAATCCAAAACTTCTGAGTTGTGTCCCTATCTTCAGCCCTATTTTTAAAACCACTGGCATTTATTAGTATAATGGGACATCCACCCTACCTTATGAAATATTCAGTACCTCAAGCCTGTGTGTGATTGTCACTTTCTCTCACTAGGTATGTGTGTATATCATTTGTCTTTGGCGGTAACCACGTGATGTTCTCCAAATCTGGTGGAATTGGTCAAATAAGAATCTAACTTCACTGCCAAGAGAGTATGAGTGACTGAATCTTATTTTTCAATTCTAAATCATTATTCAGGTCCTAAGTCATGCCGAGACAGAACCGGAGATGGATAAAAAGCCCTGTGGGTTCCATGGAGAAGGGAAAAATCTGACCTTACCCATTGTCTGCTATCCTTGTGTAGGAAGACAAATGGAAACAAAGTTGGGAATGTAGTCAGTGCTGGCCAGCTGTGTGCGGGCAGTAGTCAGACAGTGCTGGTCAGTTGTGTGAGGGCAGTAGTCAGTCGGTGCTGGCCAGCTGTGTGAGGGCAGTAGTCAGTGGGTGCTGGCCAGCTGTGTGAGGGCCGTAGTCAGTCGATGCTGGCCAGCTGTGTGGGAGCAGTAGTTAGTCAGTGCTGGTCACCTCTGTGAGGGTAATAGTCAGTGCTGGCCAGCTATGTGAGGGCAGTGGGCAAACAGTCAACTACACACTGTGTGCACCACTCCCTGAGAGTTGCAATGCAACAGCAACCACTGGGACTCAGACTAATTTCTCTTAAGCTGCTGCCCCTACTTCTCAGGCAATGTAATGCTAAAATTCAGCCAGGTCATGGTTTCTTTTTTTAAAATATATTTTATTAATTTATTCATATTATATCTCAATGGTTATCCCATCCCTTGTATCCTCCCATTCCTCCCTCCCTCCCATTTTCCTCTTATTCCCCTCCTCTATGTCTGTGATTGAGGGGGACCACTTCCCCCTGTATATGCTTATAGGGTATCAAGTCTCTTCTTGGTAGCCTGCTATCCTTCCTCTGAGTGTCACTGGGTCTCCCCATACAGGGGATGTGGTCAAATATGGGCCACCAGAGTTTGTGTGAAAGTCAGATCTCACTCTCCACTCAACTGTGGAGAATGTCCTGTCCATTGGCTAGATATGGGTAGGAGTTCGAAGTTTCTTTGCCTTCCTGCCCTGTGCTTTGCATTGTGCTGTCTGCTGTCACATCTTATGTGACTATCATAAGGCCCACATAAGTCTCTCAGGAGAAATTGAATTGTGCACTTTACCCACACTCACAGAAAGATTCTGAATAGTGACTATTGGGCTTAAAGAAATCTTTATCTCCAAAGTCTAACTTTTCAATAATTATTTTATCACCCAATGAATCATTAATGTATATAATCACAACACATTCTGATACTTTTCTTGATAAAATTATCCCTATCCCTTTTGAGCAAATCCATATGCACGAGACAAAAAAGCATTTCATTTTTGTATTCTTATGTGTATGTGTTCTCCTCTGTGTTTGAGAGTGAAGGTCCATATCTGCCAGGGTACCTGTGTAGAGGTCAGAGGTCAGAGGTCAGTCTCAGGTGTCTGGCCTTACCTTCTATCTTGCTTGGGACAGAGACTCTTCTGTTTTTCCAATAGGTACACTGGGCTAAAATTCTCAAGCTTCCATGGGTTTTTCTATATCTGTCATTCATATGTCCATAGGAGTGTTGAGGTTCTACATACTTGTATTGTGTATCAGGATTTTGCATGGTTTCTAGAGATGGGAACTCAGAGTCTCATGTTTGCCTAGCAATTGCTTTAACCATTATGCTGTCTTTCCAGCCTAGAGCAACATCCTTAGCTTCAGTAGTGTGCCACTCAGTCTAGCTTACACACTCCCTCCTACTCTCTAAGTAAGTAAATAAACACACAGGATGTTCATTTCCTTAGTGCAGCCTCCTTCAGCTAACAAAGCCAGTATCTATCATCCCTTCCAATCACACCAGCTTCCGTTGGTGCAAGAGTGCAATGCCCTATGCAGAGTACTGTACCAAAGTACAGAGAAATGACTTCAGCCTCTAAGGAGTTGAACAAGACATTTCAGAGTCATTTCACTATCTAGCATATGGAGGATGGGCAGCACTGTGTAGGGGCCAAACTATTGGGGTAGAAAGGTCTTCCTTCTCATGTTTGCCTACGTTCTGGAAAAAAAGGAGGCAGGTCATACCACAAGTGGAAAGAGTTTTAGAAAGACAGCATTAAAAGGAAAAAAGGAGTTAAGATATGGACACTAGAACTTATTTGTCCGCCATGCATGAATTAACCTTTTGCTTCTGTACCAACCGGTTAGATTGACTTTCTGCCATATATTTAAATGAGCCTAGCTCACATAGTACATATTCCAGGGAAGGGGTGACAATTGGAAGTGGCAGAAGGAACCAAGGTTAGGACTGAGGGAGATGGCTTGTTAAATGAATGCATTAATGTGGGGCTAAAATAGAATGAAGGCATTTTTATAGGAAGTAGGAGTATTTCCAGATGTCTCCCATATCCTGCAATGAAGGTGCGTTTGAATGAACCTGGCCAATGGCACGATGACCTTTAAAGCAACACAGCAAACATGCACCAACCCTTAAACTGCAATGCAGAAACATCACATGTCATGTGTTTGTGTAAAATGGAAGGTAAATATAACTGTAAGCTCAGCATCAGAAGCAGAAAACTATAAAAAATACTCACAGAAACACCCAATGTTTTATGCATAGTAAGACATTCTCCAAAGTGATGGCATTTCTAGTGGTTCCATAGCTCATTTTAAAAGACAAACACACTCTAAAAATAAATAAGCAAACCAGAAAACACATTATTTGTTCAAATTATATTTTGAGGTCAGCCAGGGTATGTTTCTGGCTCCCTGCAATGTGAAGATATTTTTATAAAACTGATTTTCAATTGAGATTTTGAGAAACACCAAGGCAAGTAAAATTACCATGACTTTTCTCAATGAAAAAGTAGCAACTATTCTTATAAACTCTTATTTATAAATCCAAATAACAACTCAAATGCTGAATCAAATAAGTATTTTAAGAGCATGGACTCCAGGCTGACCACTGGACTCTGCCTGAATCATCAGCATGGAAGAAGAGAACCAACTCTCCCCATCAACTTTCCTCTGACCAACACATGGAATCCATGTGGATATATGTGCATACAGACACACATGCACACACACACACACACACACACACACACACACACACACACACGCACACATGCACAAAACCACAAAATATAATTAATTGTCTTAAAGTTAAAGTATGAATTTATTTGGTAAACGTAAATTGCAAGAGTTCATTCATCTAAACTTTCTTTTGGGTTGACTCTGGTAAATGGCCGCTGATGTGAGCTTTCTCTATGATTTCAGTTGCTCAAAATAGTAATTAAAGCAGCCAATATATTAAGTTCAACAAATACTTACTGAATACTCAGTGTGTGCTTCATATGATTTAGTATTTACATTGATGCAAGCTGTGGGCTTCAGGTTCCTAATCTGTTGAACAGGGGCGGTAATAAACTCCCAGAATTATTAGAAAGGGTGATTTGCATATAAAGGGGGAGGAAGTCCCCCTCAGGCACAGTCATAGAGGAGGGGAGTAAGAGGAAAACAGGAGGGAGGGAAGAATGGGAGGATACAAGGGATGGGATAACCATTGAGATGTAACAAGAATAAATTAATTAAAAATAAGAATAAAAAAGAAATCATAAAAAAAAGAAAGGGTGATTTAACTGAGCCAGGATAAGGACTTGCAATGGGAGTGCTTGAGAAATGATCTATAAATGACTTTTGTTTCTGATCTATGAATAGATTTGCTTAATAGACATGGGAGAGTGTGGAAGAAAAGAAGGAAAGATTTTATTATAATTTTTCCTTATTCTTAAGAATTTCTTTCATGTGTATAATGAAATATGATCATACCTATCATCATTTCCTGCTTTCAAACTCCCCAATTTTTCTCTCCCAACGTTATATCTTCTGTTCTATTTTCTTTTTTTTTTAAATAACTCATCAAGTCACTCCCTATTTACTGCCAAGGCTTAGAAAGTATCTCTGAACAGGGGGAGGAAAGAAAAGAAAAGCTCTAGGATCTGGAGGATTGCAATAAAATGCTGTCATCTGGACATGCCATGGCCATGGTACTCATGAATTCCCAGCAGCCATGGTTGTCTGCCAAAGACCTACACAAAGTCTCTCCAGCTACAATTTCAGCCTAGATGGGTGATGTGCTCCCCGGCATATACCCCCAGTAATATTTAATTTTTTCAGTGATTAGTGCTCTCATATGAATCATACATAAATTTTTTTTGATGAAGAAACAATATGAGATGGTGTTAGAATCACCAGGTTTCAGATAACACATATAGTAAAAGTCATCAGAATAAGCTCACAATATAATGATGACTCCCTCATTTGTCTCCACCACTATGCCCTCTTACCAGTCTTGTTTCATTAATACTTCTGCTTCATTCCTTTGCTCTGTGCATTGCTTTGAAGTTGATTCCAAAAATATATTGTTTAATTTATACTATTATACACATCCTCAAGAGTTGATGATTTTTCTGTAGTCTATGATTTTCTATTTACACTTGAAACACACTCTCTCAGTGAACCTGGATCCAGCTTAGTGGTCACAAAGCTTCAGGGGACCTCTTGTTTCTCCCGCTCCCCCAGCAATGAAGTTGTAGGCTTTTAAAAATCTTTGTGGAACTTTGATATTCGGGTGTAGGTCTGCATTCCTGTACAGTCAGCACTCTTTTCCACTTGAGCCATCTCCTCAACCCCAATGAGCTGCCATTACAGTACCTCAAACAAAGAAAAATAATTACATAATATTTTTGACAAACCAATTTTAGTCCACAGTTATGATCAATTCACGTGAATTGGAGTTGAAATAATAAGGCTCATGCCATAGTTTATTTATTGCAAAAATCTCTCGATATAGTGATTTCTTTTTATTTTTTGGTAGTAGTTCTTTGAGGTTGTAACATTGAGAATACTAGTTCGTGTGTCTTATGACTTTACCCCTTATTAGCTTTTCTTCATACTTCCTTGAGGTGTCTTCAACATGATATTCTCATCACTATATCTTGTGCAAATTGTTGGTTAGTTGTAGAGGCTTTATCAAATGCTGACATGTGTGTGGATATGCATGCATGTATGTGGAGGCCACCAGAGGTCAGTCTTAGGTGTCATTTCTCAAGATGCTGTACATCTCACTATTTTTTGTGAGAGAGGGTATCTCACTTTCACCATAAACTCACTGGTTTGATTGGACTGTGTGGTCAGTTCACCCCAGGGTTCAGTCTGTCTGCATTTCCTCAGCACACCACTTACCACAAGTTGTTCTGCATCCGGTGGCAAGCAGCCTGGGCCCTACATCAAGCAGGCTGGTCCAGGCACTACTTGCTTCCTGAAAAGAATGTTTCTCAGTCTGGAGTGGCTCCATCCCTTTAGGGAGAGGCACTAGGCCAGGTTCCCAACCTCCCCGGCTGAGGGAGTGGGGAGAAGAAAATGAGTTTTCCACAGGGTGCCATGGTTTAACTCTTTTAAGAATGGGACTGTGGGTCTCAGGTGGCAATAGAGACCCAGGAGCTGAACAAGCCAGTGATGATACCACTGAGTGTTGCAGTTCCTTGTTTGAGCTGCTGTGCCAAGCACAGCAGAAGCAGGCAGATGTCTGACACCCACTGGCAGCCAGGTCCTGTGAGACACAGGCCCAGCAGTGCATCATTAGGGGTCAGCACAGAGCTATGTACAGTGGTTGAACAGGCTCCAGTGGCTGCAGAGGCAGTTCCACCGTTGTTGCCTGGCCACGTGGTACACAGCAGCAGTTCCCCTTGAGATAAAGGGAGTCTCAGATGGTCACGGTGGAAGAATGGTGAGCAAGTGAGCATGAGCCATTCCCCTCCAAAGTCAGTCAGCCTTTCTTTATGAATGTTGGGCAGTGCGGAGGGGTTTTGAGGGTGAATGTGTCTGATTCACTGGGGCTAAGGGTGCCAGGGTACTTAATCTACATATAGTGTTGCGGTAGCTTATGAAGGAGAACACAGTAATCCTCCTGTTTTATTTTGCAAAGGAGAAGTATCATCATATCCTTTGGCTTCTAAGCTTGGGAATGTTTGGAATTAAACCAGAACCTGACTAGCAGCGAACTTAGCCATTTTGCTCCTCTGCCATTTTCAAATTTGGGTGAGGTAAGATACGAGCATTACAATAAAACATGGTGTCATCAGGTAGGTAATAAAGAGTAGGAGTCAGGAACATAAAGGGTTACTGAACCAACTGAGCTTAGTGGGCTGACATCTCAAAGGCAAGTTTTTACTAAAGTTTGAGGGTATTAACAATGAGCTCAAATAACGTGATACATCAACATAGACAGACCATTTTCTAATATTATGCAAGTCTCCACATGTGGCTGTTATTAAGTCCAGCTCCCCTTTTTGGAGCAGGACCCCACAGGAGAGTTTGCCTGTCCTAGAGGAATCCCAAACTATTAGCTGTGGTTGTCCTAGACTGATTAAACTCATCTCTGAGGTCCCCAATTAGGTGTGTCTAGCTGATGGCTGCTGTTGTGGCCAGGGCAGATTGGAGGGGATCCTTGGAGCTATGACACTTAAGAGGGATTAAGGCTCCGGCTTGATTTTTTCCAAGGAGATGAGTGAGGGGCTGTTTTGTGACCAGATGGTAATGGACGCTGGCTAGGAGCCTCGAACCCCAGAGAAGCAGAGGCAGTAGCCTGGTTTTGTTCAGGAGCACAAAAATGGCTGCTTCAGGATCAGTTGGTCGCTTGCTCCTGCAGATGGATCATTGCAGGTGCCACAAAGACCACCAGGAATCAGCAGGATCCAAATTACACAGAGTCTTGTTTATTTCAAGCTCAGAGCCTGAACCATCAGTCCTGTTAGGAGGGAAGATGGCAGTCCCTAGTGCTAGGGGAACAGGGTTTTTGCAGGGGCCAAGCCTTGCTGTTACATGATAGGTGAGAGAAATATAGGAAAGTCCTTTAAGCTGATTGGCTAAGGGACCAGAGCTATGTGATGGGACTAGGGCCAGACTGCAGGAGGGAATTTTTCATTTGTTTTGGTCACTGTGACCTGTAGCTCTGATTGGTTGGCCCCGGGTGCAAGCTCCTAGGAGAGGTTGCTAGCTATATGTTTGTGGCTCTCCCAGGAAACTCCGGGTTGAGAGTGGGGCTGGGGATGGGAGGTGTCAAGTTGTTAGGCCTTGAAAACAAAATTGTATTGTTTTGGTCTCTACACAGTGGTCTGAGCAGTGTGACCTCATGCAGACATGAGGTGGGCTAAGCTGAGCTAGAAAGATGGCAACAAGGATCCTGCTAACATGCCAGTGCCATGAGGAAACTGGATGCCACAAGGTGGGATCTTATGAGCCAGAGGAAGAGATTACCCTGCCCTGGGCTCACACTACACATAGACACATCTGGTCAGAAGGACCTGTTTGTAATGTCACCTGTTGTGCTCTTGTGGGAAAGGATTCCTTATTGAAAAGTTTACCAAATCCCCACAGAATGTCATTTGGGTCTTGAAGTCTCCTGGGGTTAATTTTATCTGGGAATCTTTGGGATTCCTGAAATTCTACCTCCAAACTGGAGTCATGAGGAGGAGAGGCTGAGTTGGATTGTCCAGGCACCGCTTGCCTCCAGATGAGACTTCCTTATTCAGGGGCCAGCTAGGGAGCTTTAGGGTGATGACCAAGACTGAGGGTGCTAGGCCATGTTCCTGGCCTCTTGCGGTATGGGTGGAAAATGAGTTTTCCACTGTGTGTCACCGCTTAGGTCTTTTTAGAATGGGAGTGCAGATCTCAGATGGCAGTGGAGACTCGAGGACTCCAAAAGCACATGATGATACTAAGTGTTTCAGCTCCTTGTTTGAGCTGCTGTGGCAAGCACAGAAGAAGCGGGAGGATGTCTGACACCCATGGAAGGCTGGTGAGACACGGGCCTGGCAGTGCTTCACTGGGGGGTCAGCACCAAGCTATCTGCAGTGGTTGAACAGGTCCCAGTTGGTGGCTGCAAAGGCAGTTCTGCCATTGCTACCTGGCCACTGGCAGCAGAGTCCAACAGCAGTTCCCCACAGAATAAATTGATTCTCAGATGATCATGGTGGAGGAATGGTGAGCAAGAGAGTACGGGCAGTAAACTCCAGACCCCTACCCAGATCTACCCAATGGACAGGAGATTCTTCACAGTTGAGTGGAGAGTGGGGAGTGACTTTCCCATGTACTCTGGTGCCCCATATTTGACCACGTCCCCTTGATGGGGAAGCCTGGAGGCACTCAGAGGAAGGATAGCCGTTTACCAAGAAGAGACTTGATACCCTATGAGCATATACATGGGGTGAAGGTCCCCCTCAGTCACAGACATAGGGGAGGGGAGTAGGAGGAAAGCGGGAGGGAGGGAAGAATGGGAGGATACAAGGAATTGGCTAAAAATTGAGATGTAATATGAATAAATTAATAAAATATTAAAGAAAAAGAGAGTAGGAGCTTCCCCAGCAAGCCAGCCAGTCTTTATGAATGTTGAGCAGCGGGGAGAGATTTTGAGGGTGAATGTGTCTGATTTGCTAGGGCTAAGGGTGCCAGGGTATTTAATCTACATATAGTGTTACAGTAGCTCATTTACATGCAGTTGGAGGGGTGTGTCCCATCATAAGAAAACAATACTTAAGTATCCTATGTGTGAGGGAATGACTTCTAGGTACAATTAAAGGTCATTTGCTGGAGGCTATGATCTCAGAATAGGGTGGGAGACTTCCAGGAGTTCCCTGTGCTTGCTGGTCAAGTTCCTTATCAGGAAAAGGTCAGACTTGTAATCTTCCCTGAGGGCCATGTGGCTTTGAAACTCCTTACTTGATCTGGGGTTACCTGATCAGGTGGGGTGAGAACCCTGCTAAGGAAAGGGAGTCCACCTTCATTGGCCAAGCATGAAGTGGCTATCTGGACTTCATACTTCAACCTTATCCATCAGAGTCCAATGTATCTGGGACATTCTCTATTAAGCTATCTCCCGAGTCCTAAATTTGTGTTTTGTATGAAAGATTAAAATTGGGCTAATATTTTGTGACAATTGATAATCATTATTTGAGTTGTTTTTTTTTCCCCTGGAAGTATTTGTACAAAAAGTGATCTCGTTAATCAGCAACTTGGTTGTCATAAGATACAAGAGGATAAAGGGTTGATGCATTTGCTTTATTTATATCAGCATTGAAACCATTAAGTTGGGGGGGGTATAAGATGACACAAAAGACAAAGTTGCTTCCTACCCAAACCTGACAACCGGAGTTCAGTCATCAGATCCCAACATGGTAGGGAGTTATTCTCCAACTTCCAAAACATTCCAGCACTTACACCCTGAAGTTTCTGTCTGAGAAGGCTAACTGGATATAGGTTTACTGGCCAGTCAGAAACTACTCTGGGTATTTAGTGCCTGGATACAGTTCCAAACCTTTCTCAGGTTGGGATTTTAAGGATAAACACCATATCCTAGTTTGACACACCTTTGTTAGCAAGAACAATTACCAGAAGCAGAACTACAGAATTCAAAATCCAGTGTTAGTACATAGAGGGACTTTCTCAGCACTATGGCCTTTGATGGATTAGGTCTTTGTCATTATTTTGACAGGTGCTGCTGCCTACATGCTGGTTTCCAAGACCTGGATGGTATTTCCATCCTAGGGTCAGCTGTGCTAAAGGTCTGGTGTCTGTAACATTCCCAACTGCCTCTATGGGCACAAGTCCAATCATGAATTCATCTCGGCACAGACGGTTATATTATCGTCTTAACATGAGTGCATAGCTCAGTAGGCAATTGAGCAAGAGAAGTCCTATAGTGAGAGCTAGGAGCAAAAAGGATTATTGTCCCAGCCATGGCAATAAGCAGTTAACCAGGGGACTGGAAGAACCAAGATTGGCACCAGTTATCAGATTTTTGATATTTTTTTCTGAAGGTAATTTTTGAGTATATATATTTAGCCTTGACTTATTGCCTAGAATCAACAAGTTTCTCCTAGTATCATACCCAGACCTCCTTGTCTTATGAATAGAAGATCCAATTTTCTTTGATTTGAAAGAAAACCTCAGCTAATCAATCTAACTGGGCTTCTATCTGTCTCTGTCTCTCTGTCTGTCTGTCTGTCTGTCTGTCTGTCTGTCTCTCTCTCTCTCTCTCTCTCTGTCTCTCTCTCTCACACACACAAACACAATTTATATACACACATACAAATGAAAAGTAAAGTTACAAAAAATAAGTTATGAATTGGATGTTATCCTATAGTGTCTAAAGGCAATCACTAAGTTTTTAAAAATACTCTTGTGAACTAATGGATTGAAAGCACATGACAAATCTCAGGTTATTACACTTGCTAACCACCTTTACAATTGCTTTTCCTGTCTTTAGTCAATAGAAGCTAATTCAAGTAAGTTTGTGAATACTTTGGGCCCTTACTTTCTGATATATAAGGCTCACCTATGGCTCACCTATGATCCCAGGTACGGAGTCCTCTGTTCTTCCTATTGGAAAATGGCATTTATTCATTGTTAAGATCTGGGAATTGAGAGACTGTTGTCAGTCATTAATTTTAATCATTTTCTTGACACAGCAAAGGGATTAAAAATACATTATGAATTTATAGCAGTGGCTCAAGTCCAATTTTGAGATGTAGAAGTTTAATTTATCCTCATGATCCTTTATTTTTTACTCCCATGCTGACAATCTCTGTTTTCAACAGCACCACTTTGATTACTCATTTGTTTTAGCCCACAATACATATTAAACATACACTATAAAACTAATACCAACAATTTGATTGCTCAAAGATCAGGTCATGATTTACTGTTTTTGAAATGCATTTACCCCTCCGGGAATACATTATAACAGATGTACTGTGAAATTACTGCTTGATTGTAACTTAGAATGATTCTTCTCCTAGTAGCGATGCCACAGACTAGAGATTTAGTTAGATCTCTGTGTTTCCTGTTACTTTTATAATTTAAAGACTTACTGCTCAATGTATATTAAATTTAATAATTGTGGGGCTGAAAAGATGGTTCAGTGGTGACTAGTGCTCTTGCCAAGAAGAGCTGGGTCAGTTTCCAGAACAGAAGACAAACAGCATACAACTGCCTCTGACATCCAGGGATCTGACACCTTCTCTGCCTTCTGCAAGCGTCAGTACATGTGTGTGTAGATACATACACAGAGAGACATTTTGGCATATGAATAAAAAGTCTAAATTATAATTAATAATTATATAAAGCATAGCCCCAATGCTAATCTATATGTTGTAGTAAAAACATAAGCCATAGAGACATAAGATGTTAGAATAGCCTCTTTCCATTAGGGCAGCTTTGGAATAATAAATTTCAATGCTTTGGAATTTCTGCCTCCAGTAAAAAGACAGAGGGATCATCCAACTAGACCTAGATCTAGAAAGACAAAGACTGGAGCTGGCTGGCACAAAGCACCCAAAGAAAACCTGACATGAAAACAGGCGAGAAACTGCTCTGCTCTCTTTGTCTTAGAGAAGAGAAAAGCATCAAGCAATAATTCTTATGGAAGGTTTGAAAGTGAATAAAATTTATCAGCCACTATCTCTCACCTTTGTGGTGTTTTATGTTCTGGTTACAGAGCTGAAGGTAAGAGACCATTTATTACTTGCTATTCCACACTTTTATTTGACATCTATTATAAACATTTTCCATACTGTAACATATTCTCCTCATTAACATTTTCATGGCTACACATTGCTCCAACCCATGGAGAGTTCTTGGTTAACTAACTAAGCATCACTGTAAAACATTTAAGGCTGTTTTAATTTATTTATTTACTTATCTACTTATTTATTTATTTTGCTGTTATGATTTTTTTCAGGGCACACATGTTAATTTTTAAAAGTAATCTAAAAAATCTTTACATGTGCTCAGTGGTTTCGATATCTGGCTGTAAAATATATTGTCAGCCAAGGAAGTTAAATATTTGCCAATTAGGCTATAAGGAAGAGAAAAGACATTGAATATTATTTTACAGTAGCATCCAAAGGAACAAATAAAACCCAGGGACATTTGGAACTTTTGATATGAATTTAAAATTGGTTACTATATCTGTCTGGTCAAGGCACAGATCATGATACCAGCTACCAAGTGGCTCCTTTTCTCTCACAGCTAAATAATTAAAAGATAGGAAAATGTCTCAGTATGAGGCAATGGAGAGAAATTTATTGGTACTGTATGCTTCTGAGGTAGAGAAGAGTTCTGATCTGTGTTGACCACCCACTAAAAAGGGATCTTGGCTTCTGTTTGGGTTTAGAGTGGCCTGTTGGGTAATTCCTCTCTTTGGCCTAAAGGGGCCCAAGAGCCCCTTCTGTGGGAGATACTGGGTCTGTGTCTATGCATGAGTGCTGGGGACCACTGAATCCATTCTTTGTGCTATGATAGGCTTAGCATGACCCACTGCATCTGAGGGTAAATGTCTTATGTTTTGGAGAAATGAAAATTTATTGCTGGAGATAAAATGCCAAAAAATAAATCGATGCCGTTTGCTTATTGCAGGGAGCAAAAGACCATAAAAATACTCAAACTGGGGTTCTTATGTTTCCTTTTTTTCTCATCCTCATAACCCACAAATTCTAAAGAAGCAGCTGGTGGCCAAGCCAATGTTGAAGCACGTGCTCCAGCATAAGACTGAATATTCAAACACAAAGATCTCTAGATTTTACCTCACCAATGGCCTTAGTCAAGGTTTATATTACCATGACAAAACACCATGAACAAAAGAGCAAGTTGGGGAGGAAAGGGTTTATTTGGATTACATCTCCACATTGCTGGTCTTCACTGAAGGAAGTCAGGACAGGACCTCAAGTAGGGCTGGGACCTGGAGGCAGGAGCTGATGCAGAGGCTATAGAGAGGTGCTACTTACTGATTTGCTTTACATGGCCTGCCCATGCAGCTTTTTGCTTTTTTTAAAAAACAGAACCCAGGACCACCAGCCCAGGGATTGCACCACCCACATTGGGCTGGGCCCTTCCCCATTGATCACAAATTAAGAAAATGTATTCTAGCTGGACCTCATGGAGGCATTTCTTCATCTGAGGCTCCTTCCTCTCTTAAGATTCTAGCTTGTGTCAAGTTGACACAGAACTAGCCAATATACTAACTTTCTTGCATATTCTTAATAGGATACTAAGACATGGATTTCATAGAGGGTGTGATGACTAAAGACTTCCATGGCAGCCAATGGTGCTGTGTAATCCCCTCATCATCTTCCTACACATCTCACTGTTTATCTGAGCTCTCTCCCTTGCAGCTCAGATGGTTACATACGGAAGTTTATCTCAAGAGTGGGAAAACTCTGCTGGACAGTTGAAGATGAGAGCAGGCTTATTATTAAAATTAAACAAATTGTTAAAGGCCAGGATAATGACTAAGGTTGGCAAAAGGCTTGCAAATGAAAATTTCTAGCTAATTATCATAGCTGACTTGATCCTCACCAGGTCTTCATTTGCTAATGAAGTCACTAGAACTTTGAATGAAATAATATTCAACCAAAATGAGAATAATTAGTCATGTTTCCTGTCTGGAATGTGACTGTGTCCT
>OU015747.1:81799570-81804570 GCA_907169655.1 Acomys percivali | reverse complement strand
TAGCTAGAACTTCAAGTACTGTGTTGAATAGGTACAGAGAGAGAGGGCAGTCTTGTCTTGTCCCTGATTTTAGTGGAACTGCTTTAAGTTTCTCTCCATTTAATTTGATGTTAGCTATTGGCTTGCTGTATATTGCCTTTATTGTGTTTAGATATGTGCTTTGTATTCTTGATCTCTTCAATACTTTTGTCATGAAGGGATGTTGGATTTTATCAAAGGCTTGTCCAGCATCTAATAAGATGATCATATTTTTTCTTTCAGTTTGTTTATGTGGTGGATTACATTCTCAGATTTTTATGCGTTGAACCATTCCTGCATCTCTGGAATGAAGCCTACTTGGTCATAGTTGATGATCTTTTTGATGTGTTCTTGGATTTGGTTTGCAAGGAGTATTTTTACACAAATGTTCATGAGGGAAATTGGTGTCGAATTCTCTTTCTTTGTTGAATCTTTGTGTGATTTGGGTGTTAGGGTGACTGTGACCTCATAGAATCAATTTGACAATGTTCCTTCTGTTTCTATTTTGTGAAATAAGTTGAGGAATATTGGTATTAGGTCTTCATTGACAGTCTGGTAGAAATTTAAACAGAGAATCCTCAACAGAGGGATCTCAAATGGCCAAGAGACATTTAATGAAATGTTCAAAATCATTATCCATAACAGAAGTGCATCTGAAAACAACCTTGAGATTCCATCTCACACCTGTCAGAATGCCTAGATTAAAACCACAAGTGACAGCTCATGCTGGCAAGGATATGGAGCTAGGGGAACACACCCCAGTTAGCTATAGAAGTGAAAACATGTACAATCACTTTGGAAATAAATATATCAATTTATCAGAAAATTGGAAATGGATCTACCTCAAGACCCAACTATACCACTCATGGGGTTATACTCAACGGATGTTCCATTCTACCACAGGGACACCTGCTCAACTATGTGCATAAAAGCTTTATTCATATTAGACAGAAACTGGAAACAACCTAGATGTTTATCAGTTGAAGAAATAACAAAGAAAATGTGGTACATTTACACAATAGATTATTGCTCAACTGTTAAAAACAAAGCCATCATAAAATTTCTAGAAAAAAAAATTGTCCTGAATGAGGTATCCCAGAAAGACAAACATAGTATTACTCACTTATAAATGGATATTAACTATAAATTAAAGAATAACCATGCAATAATCCACAGACTCAGAAAGGCTAACTAACAAAAAGGACTTAAAATGGGAGCAATGATCTTTCTGGGAAGGAAAAATAGAACAGATTTTGCAGGTGGACTCGGGGTGCATGGGGTTGCGAACAGGAGAAATCAGATCAACGTCAAGGGAGGAAGAAAATACTGGGAAAAACAACTGGAATTGGGGGGCATTTCAGGGGTGCAATGAAAACTCCATGGAATCTATGAGAGTAACCCTAGCAATGACTCCTAGTAATGGGAGACACAGACCTGAACTGGTCATATTCTGTAACTAGGCAAAGCCTCAAGTGAAGGTATTGGGACACCAACCTAGTCACAAAATCTTTGAGCTATGGATTGTCCTACCTGCAGGGTGTGCTTGGCCTGGAGCCTAGCTGAGTCATCATCAAAGAGACCAGAAAGACTTCATCCAGCCACTGATGAGAGTAGATGCAGAGTCCCACAGTCAAATATTAGGCGGAGTCCTGGAAGGCCTGAGGAGGAGAAAAAGGAAGGGTTGGAGAAACCAGAGGCCTTAGGAATATAATACAGAATCACCTGACCAGACTTGGCAACCTGCAGAGATCCGGAAGCCTATAGGGGGCTGACCTGCATATATGCTATAGCTTAGTAGTTTGGTGTTCTTGTGGCAATCCTAACAGTGGGAGCAGGGGCTGTTCCTGATTTTTTCCTACTTGTGGGACACATTCCCTCATACTGGGCTGCCTTATCCAGCCTTTATGTGATAGTACATGTCTGGTCTTATTGTAGCCCTCTTTAGTTGATGTCCCTGGAAGGCCTGCTCTTCTCTGAGGTAAGGAGGCGGGAGGGTCTAAAGAAAAGGGAAGGTTCAGGGAGGAGAGAGCTGGGGAGAAGAGAGGGTGAGGAAACTGAGACCATAAAGTAATATATGAAAAAAGAATAAAAGTGTAAAATTTTTGAGTGTTTTTGATTTATTCTAGTCTTTTCTTTTTCTTGTCTTTTTTTTTCTTTTGAGAATTTATGAATTTCATTAGGGTTGATTTCTTTTTTCTAATTAATATTTTTTTACAAAAACATTTAGGTTATTATACATATATAAAATAAACTACATAGAGCAAGAAGAACCACAAAACAATCAGGAATTATATTAATGTTACATTCATAGTGTTTTGTCTATTTGTATTTGGCAACCTTGAAGAACACATTCTCCTATCTTGGTGAGTCTAAAATTCTGGATGTAAATCAGTATCTACCATATCACATCTCTATCAACTTAAAAAATATATCTAGACCTAAAAGCCTCTTAACCCCTAAACAACTAAGCTTAATTGAGAAACTAACTTATTTGGTCTTCAACCTAATCAGAGACTTGATAGGGAATAAAATTAAGTACCTGAGTAAACAGAAAGTGCAGGTTAAAAAAAAATGAGAGAGACAGTGTGCTGCCTGAACAGTCACCCCTAACTCTCTATAATGTTGGAGCATCATCTTCAGCCTTCTAGCCCAATATATCTGACAGACATATTTATGAGGAAGGGACTATTAAGGACTTGCTTATCCTGTCTTGGCAGAGTTTGGCTATCCACTCTGCCTGCATCCAAGCTTGCCCATTTTTAGGCAGAAGTCTTTCAGTGATCAAAATTAGAACATTTTGCCCAGTGGTTTGTTTGCCACATTTGAAGACATATCCACAAGGATGTTCATTGGTGCTCATCATCTTCTTTGAGGTAGACTGAGTGATGCCAGGAGTTTACCTGTCTTCTTGTTAAAGAATCCTTAAACTGATAAAAAAACATCTTTAACTGCCATATTCTGTGGGACTCTGATGCTTTTGAAGACCTTATCAAACTGCTTTATCTTATCTGCCTATAGATTCATATCTATCTGTTGCACCTAGCATGTTTATTCTTGTGATATAAATAGACTAGTAATTGGCATGACCGTGATTCAATCAATTGACAATTAACTTCTCTAACTTACTTATCCTAAATAGCCTGCAATTGCACTTTCAAGTTATTGGAGGTAAAGCTTGTATTCTACTTCAGTAGTAGGGGTGCAATACCTCATATTAGATTAGAAATATATATATATAATGTGTGTGAAGAATTATCTTAAGTTTGAATTCTACACCAATGTTAAGACATAGGTAAGGAGTTATTTACAAGAATACCAGTGGCTACTCCACCAATTAAAAATATCTCTAATTTCTCCAGCAAAAGTTGACTGCCCAAGTATCCTCAGAGAGAAAAGGAATCTCATAGTCTGGCATTCCTCATGTCCTGTGAGATAATCAGAGCTGCTGGAGATAGGCTAGTAGAAGAGAGCAGGTTGGGAAGAGAAAAGGATCAGCAGAGCCTGGGGGTCACAGCAGGAGATAATGTGATCAAAATGGACAAAGATGCCCTAATGAAACCTTTTATATATAATTAATACATGCCAATGCAAGCGAGGGGAATGAAAGGAAGTTATACACCTGTGAGGAAGCATGTAGGAACAATTAAGTAATTTCAAGTTGGAGTAAATTTTCCTTTAAATTTAATTTTGCTTTTTTTGTGTCAGTTTAATTTTCTTGTGTTTTTATTTTCCTATGTAAAATATAACTTATGCTTCCTGAAATTTTAAGATAGTTTTTTAGCTCTGTGTTTAAACTCAAAGAAAGATGAACCATGGAGAGGTAGATTTTAATTTGTATAAACTGCTCTTAGTAGCATGGTCTAATTAAGATACCCATTAAATTCTTGTAATGCTAATTTAATTTGAGCACAAATGTAATTGAGCTCCATTGAACTTCTTTTAACATAAAATTAGTACAGTGGACATAAAATGGATGTAATAATTGGATATTGTTATCAGAAATATTATGTGAATGAAAAATTATGACTGCTGTCGTGATAATTGATGCACTGTTTTACAGAATAAGAAATTGTGAGAGTCCCAGATTTACTAAAATAAATCATATGAAACACTATATGAAAGACCGCTGTGATTTGAACTGAAGACAAAGGTCAAGCAGTTTCCTTCTGACATTCATAAATGCATTTCCCTAGACTTGGGAGAGTTTTTGTAATACTGAAAATTTTAATGATTTTTGTACGCATGTGAACTTAGGTAAAATGGTAGATCTCAAAGTTTTTCACTGTTAAGACATCTTACTCTTGTTCAAGGTACTTTAAAAATCACTTAGGCCTGGTGTTATTGGCCATGCCTTTAATCCCAGCACTTTAGCCAGGTCTACAGAGCAAGCTCTGGGACAGGCAGGGCTACATAGAGAAACCCTATCTAGAAAAAATAAATAAACATCTTAGGGAGCTGGAAAAATGCTTAGCTATTAAGAACTTGCTGTTTTGCAGAGGAGCCAAGTTTGGTTCTCAGAATCTGCTACAGATGAGCCATAACCATCTCTAACTCCAGATCCTCAGGACCTGATCTCCTCTTCTGGCCTCTTCAGTCATGTGCGTGAAAGAGGTTCACACACAAGCACTCAAGCACACATGAGTAAAAGTATACTAAATAAAAATATTTTTGAAATTATGCAGTAGTCATCAGCAAAATCTATAAGAAGATGAAAACCTTGTATCTAGACTTTGATTTACGTTAATGAATTGGTAGCTATTTTCTTTGAAGTGACAGTTTTACCAATTTATTGTGCAAGTTGCCGTGGAGGCTGGGCTGAATAACCAGGGTCCACTCTTTCTTATTTCAAACACAAATCATGTTACTGGAGAGAGTGAGAGAGAGAGAGAGAGAGAGAGAGAGAGAGAGAGAGAGAGAGAGAGAGAGAGAGAGAGAGAAGAAGAAGAAGAAGAAGAAGAAGAAGAAGAAGAAGAAGAAGAAGA
>OU015747.1:81783458-81799560 GCA_907169655.1 Acomys percivali | reverse complement strand
GAAGAAGAAGAAGAAGAAGAAGAAGAAGAAGAAGAAGAAGAAGAAGAGACAAAGAAGAGAGAAAGAAGAGAGAGAGAGTGAGAGAGCAAAAGCTAATTCAACCGAGAGGGGTGAATAAACTTGATTTACCTTTTACGCCTCACTGAGCATAAATTTTCCTAGTCTGTCAGAAAATATTAAAAGTTTGTATATCTAAGACTTCATATGCAAATAAAATGATTAACGATTAGAGAGAGCATCAACAAGAACATTATGATAGGCAGATTTGGGCCAAGTGGTCCCGCTCAAACTAAGGCACCAGCCAAGGACAAGACAGGCGGTAAACTTTAAACCCCTACCCAGATCTAGCCAATGGTCAGAACAGTCTCCACACTTGAGTGGAGAGTGGGATATGACTTTCTCACGTACTCTGGTGCCTCACATTTGACCATGTCCCCTGGAGGGGGAGACCTGGTGGCACTCAGAAGAAGGACAGCAGGTTACCAAGAAGAGACTTGATACCCTATGAGCATATACAGGGGGAGGTAATCCCCCTCAGGAACAGTCATAGGGGAGGGGAGTAAGGGGAAAGTGGGAGGGAGGGAAGAATGGGAGGATACAAGGGATGGGATAACCATTGAGATGTAGCAAGAACAAATTAATAAAAAAAAAGAATGCTCTTCAATAACATTGGTATTCCCCCCACCCCCATGAGTAAATGACCTGATGCTGTTTAATTATCCTAAGGAAGTACAAATTTTTATCCATCATTGTTTTTGCTTCATTAGTACAAATGTCAATATGATGAAAACATCAGAGGGTTTTATGATTATTATGAAGACAGTTTGGACCTTGTAGAACATGAGAGTGCCTTACTGATCCCCAGAGACCACGGAAGCATTCTTTGGATTTGTTATAAGAAATCAGCAAAGACATCCACAAAGAAAGCTGCATTTATTCCCACTATGCCATCTGTCACATGAGTCTCTAGGAAACTTAGGAAATCAGTCCCTGCCTGTCTTCTCCCTTCCTTCTCCCTCAGCCTGTCTGCACACCTCGAATCACGTAACATGGAATAAAGAATATCTAAATAAAAGGTTTGCAGGCTTGAGTTTGGATCTGAGTGATGGCTCAATGGCTAAAGGCATTTGCTGCTCAGTTATGAAGACCAGTGTTCAGGTCCTAGTATGCACTCAAAGGCCTGTAACTCCAGCTCCAAGAAATGTAATGTCTCTTGTGTCCTCCTACAGGAACACATACGTGTTCATACACATGCACACACAAACAAAATAAATCTTAAAAGAAAGAAAGAATATGAGATACTCTCCAGGTAGGTTTTGGAATTCAAGGGTAAATGAACTGTAGTTAGGGGAATACTGACTGAACCTAACTACTTAACTCCAGACATCCAGACATCCAGACAATATGTCTCTTCATCTGATTTCTTTTAAGTGTGTGTGTGTGTGTGTGTGTGTGTGTGTGTGTGTGTGTGTGTGTGCATGTTTGTGTGTTATGTGTGCAAGTGCCTTGGAGGCCAGAAGAGAGCAGCAGATCTGGAGTTTCAGGCAGTACTCAGCCATTGAATTTTGATGCTGGGAACCAAACTTGGGTCCTCTGTAAGAGCAGCCAGTGCTCTTAACTTTTGCAACCCCCATGATGTTTTTCATGATTTTGAAAGATGATTGCTAAAGATGCAATAAAATTCTAATGTATAATGTTTTAAAGCTTCATTAAGCAAGCAAGGCTTTGTTTGAGACACTTAGCCTTGGCATAAGAGGCAATAAATTGTGTAGTTTTGAGAGCAATATTTAATGCTTTTTTGTCACATGTGTGGCAGTTGCTGGGTGAGAGAGCACTGTCTTACAGCAGGAGGTTCTCAGGATTTTGAAGTCTTGGAGAAAACCACCCGTTCTATTGCACTCTCCTAGCTTGTTGACCATTATATAGAGAGAGCTACCAAGAAAAATCCATACATTCTAACTTATAGCAGTCACAGAGAAGGTATTATTTCATAACCAAACAAATTCTAGGTTAATTAATATAAGTATGTCTCAACTTGAAGGGTTTGGCCCTATCTCTGGATATCTCTAAAAATATTGGGCACTTCCATTTTTAAAGTTTCTATTCTGTCATAGATTTTTTTCCATGAAGGAAATATAATTCCCAAATATTTTTCCTTGTAAGAATATAAGCTTTCAATTGAAATTGGCTGATATCTTGAATGAAAGTTTGCTGATGTTTCTCTAAGACTTTTGTTCTTATGGAATTTTGGAATGAAGAAGGCATGGCAGATGGACAGCGGGACAAACTGTAGAGTTATCAGTAGCATGGAGTACACGGGACAGGTTTGGATTCTGCCAGAACTTCTGTTATCAGCCTATTAAAAACATTTTCAGATTTTAGGAAAATGGGAAGTGTTCTTGTGATGATTAGCATCCATGGCCTGCTTAGTAAGATCTAAAGTTACCTGGTGACAGATCTAAAGACATGGCTTGTGGGAGCTTCTGTTGATTAGGTTAATTAAGTTATGGTTGGGCCCACTGTGGATAGCACAATTCTCTTGGATAGGATCCTGGACTATATGAAAAAGAGGAACCCAGATGAGCATAATCAGTAGCCTCTCTCTTCCTCGTGACTGTGGAGGCTGTGTGACCAGATGCCTCAAGTCCCTGATGCTGTGATTCTCCTGCCATGATGGAATGTTACAATGAACTATGAGCCAAAGTAAAGTATTTCCTCTTAAGTTACTTTTGTTGGGGCATTTTATCACAGTAAAGGTCAAGCTGAAAATAAGAGCTGGCTGCATGCAGTTCAGCTAAATGATGCCCATTTATTCAAGCATGGTTTCTTATGCGGATCCTGAATGAAATGGTGGAGAAAATGTTGTCAGGAAAAGTCATGTACTACATGGAATACTGTGATAGAAACTAAGAAGTATGTGTTACTCCATTCTAACATTATTTTTCCATGTTTTATGAGATACCATCCTGATATGACATCTTTATGTACCTGTGTGTGTGATATGTATGAATACCTGTGTGTGTGCATGGGTGTGGATGTGCTAACATTATATGCATTTATAAAGGACAGATATCTATGTCAGAAATTTTCCTTTATTGTTCTTTTTTAGTGTTTTATTTTTGTTTGCTTGTTTGTTTGTTTTGAGGTAGAGTCTCTTCATTTAACCTAAAGCTCATGATTTTGGCTAGTCTGGCTGGCCAAGAGTTCCAGAGATTCACTTATCCGTATACCCCCAGCATTAGGATTATAGACAAGAAGTGATACATCTGGATTTTCTGGCTTTTTTTTGTCTGAAGTGGGTATATAAATTCCAGCCTCCATGATTATCAGCAGGTACTTTACCCATTTAGCCTTCTCCCTAGCTCTTGGTGTGAGGTTTCTTTACCTAAGTATCTACTTCTTGTGAATGAGAAATAAGTTTCCTCAAGCATGCTGTGTACTTGTATGTCTGATCCCCCTGTAGTATGAAGACAAATAAACAACACACCCAGACACCCTTCCCTCCACCCACCCAGCCTCATTTAAAGATCAACTCTGCTGGTCTTTCTTGAACCTTTGTGTCTGACCCTTCTCTCCTCGCACCATCAAGGTGGGATCTAAACCATAACATCTATGTCTTCCTCAGCCTAAAATGTTTGTCTAGAAATCAACACAATTAAAAAAAAAAGAGATCTATGCAGATATAAGTGAGTATATACCATTTGAGTCTTTCTGCTTCTGGGTTAACTCACTCATTATGATCATCTCTAGCTCAATCCATTTGTCCACAAATTTTGGGAATTCCTTGTTTTTAATAGCTGAGTAGTATTCCATAGTGTATATGTACCACAGTTTCTTTATCCATTCTTCTACTGAGGGACATTTAGGCTGTTTCCATGATCTGGCTATTATGAATAAGGCTGCTATGAACATGGTTGAGCAAATTTTCTTGCTGTGTGCTGGTGCATCTTCTGGGTATATTCCAAGGAGTGGAATAGCTGGGTCTTGAGGAAGCCCTATTCCCAGTTTTCTGAGATAGCACCAGATAGATTTCCAAAGTGGTTGTACTAGTTTGCATTCCCACCAGCAATGAAGGAGTGTTCCTCTCTCCCCACATCCTCTCCAGCATGTGGTGTCGCTTGAGTTTTTGATCTTAGCCATTCTGATGGGTGTAAGATGGAATCTCAGAGTTGTTTTGATTTGCATTTCCCTGATGACTAAGGAGGTTGAGCATTTCTTTAAGTGTTTCTCAGCCATTTGATATTCTTCTGTTGAGAATTCTCTGTTTAGTTCCAAGCCCCATTTCTCAATTGGGTTATTTGCTTTGGTGGTGTTTAATTTCTTGAGTTCTTTATATATTTTGGATATTAGACCTTTGTCAGATGTAGGGTTGGTGAAGATCTTTTCCCAGTCTGTAGGCTGTCGCTTTGTTCTCTTGACCGTGTCTCTAGCCTTACAGAGCTTCTCAGCCTCATGAGGTCCCATTTATTAATTGTTGACATTAAGGCCTGGGCTGTTGGAGATCTATTGGAGGAGTTTCTGGGACAGTGAGCCAGTTATTTTTTGTTGTTTTCCTAAACTTTCTTTTGCCTGTGCTCCATAGGAAAGTAGCAGTACCAGGAAAGTTGATGATATATCTCATTAACTTGGTCTTAAAACATGGCACATGTGGGCAGCCAGGAGTCATGGGTAGAATTAATGACTCTCATGACAGAATTGAAACAAATAGCCAGGAGAACAGTAGGTGCTAAATGGGTTCAATGTCATCCTCAGCCACATACAGAGCAGGTGACCAGTCTAGGCTTCATGAGACCTTGTCTCTAAAACAAAGACATCTATAAACAATTACCATCAAATTATAAGACTATTCACTGATTAGTTAGAATGTAAAAATCAAATAATGATGCATTCACCTAACTTTTTCATAGGTTTTCTACTTTATTGTTATTTATGTGTGTGTGTGTGTGTGTGTACATGCACACACTCATAGATACCAGAATGGAGTAGCAAAGTGACTGAAGCTGGAGTTACAGGAGAGCGTGAGCTACTGTGCATGGGAGCTGGTCCCTCTGTAAGAGCACTCAGTTCTCTTAATTGAGGAGCCATCACTCCATCCCAAAAGGTACTCAGAGGCAGAGCACCATCTACCCTGCCCTCTGAAAGGAAGAAAAAAAACCATATTATCAGTATTATTCAAATATGGAGTGATGAGGTTGGGTCTGTGCTTATGAGCCACTGAAATTTAATTATGATTCATAAACTTCACCCCAAAATGCAATTCGATCCCCTTTAATCTATATTTTTATTCTTTCCTTCTCTAATCATATGCTTCATTGAGCATTTCCATGGTTAATTTCACTAAATTACCCCAACCACAGAAAAGTGGGATTTTATTTGGACTTTTAAAAGTTCCTCATTAGAAAATACTTGTAAATTTAAGGTAGCCTTTTGCTGTTAGTCTTCACAAAAGTACAAAATGGCTGAATGTGGTCACATATGTCTGTGATCCCAGTTTTTAGGAGGTGGACTGCAAAATCAGGAGTTTGATCATCCTTTGTTGCATGGTGATTTCAAGGCTGGCTTTGTGTCAGGAAATGAAAAAATGTAACAAAACAAAAATTAAAGGACATTAACCTTGAGTCAGGAGACTTTGAAGTCTCTTATAATTTATGAGAATATTTCAATTTTGGCAATACCCATTGAATAATTTTTATCAGTAATTACAGATGGTAATATCTTTTGGAGGGGTCTTGATGACCTCTCCCCTGATACATCGTATAGTAAATAATGCTCTTCTTGCTTCACACACTAGAAAATGTGTTCCCAGACAGACACATGGGAAAGCAGTACTAAGGATGAAGTGAAATGTCAGGGAGAAAGAAAAGTCTGAATTGAAAATGTGATTTAGAAAGATCTGGAGTGTTGACTCAGAGGTTAAGAGTACTTGTTACTCTGCACCTACATTATGCCTCACAACCATGTATAACTTCTCTTTCAGGAGCTCTGACTCCATCATCTGATTTCTGCAGAAACCAGACATGGATAGGGGGCACAGGCATTCATGCACACAAAACACTCATACAAATAAATCTAAAAGAAGATAATAAAGATGATTGCAAAATAAACAGACTATGTAGTATTTGGATACTTGTGAGCTATGCAAAGAAAGGGAAAAAAAGGTTTAGACAGATTTATTGGGAATGCTAGATTTTACTCAAATCCACTTTTTTTGTTGGTGTTAAATGAAAATAATTGACAGTCTTCCACCAGAGTGCTTTGAAAGTCATTAATAAATGATCTGGACTGAACAGTGAAATGCATCCTTAGTTTGTGCTGGATTCTTTGTGTCCTGGTTACAATTATTTGCCAACTTGACATATCCCAGAATCATCTGAGAGGAGTGGCTGCAATTGAAGGGTTGCCTAGGAAAGGTTGGTCTGTTGACATATCTGTGAGAGATTCTCTTGATTATTAATTGGTGGAGACAGGCTCAGCCCGCTGTTGGTGGCATTATTGTCTGAGTAAGTGGTCCTGAGCTATGTAAGAAAGCTAGATAAGTACAATACTGTAAGCCAGTCAAAGGGTAAGTCAACACGCAACTGTTCCTGTCTTGAGTTTCTGCCCTGACTTTCCTCAGCAATGGACTGCAACCTTAGTGAGTAAATCAAATAAACCCTTTCTTCCCCAAGTTGCTTTTCTTCAGTGTATTTTATCACAGGAAAATAATGAAGCTAGAACATCTTAGTGTCTTTATTTATTCTCAAGATAGACACAAAATTGGGTCATATACTGAAAATAAAACAGATGGTACACAGAATGTTCTAGACTGAGTATGCAGCGTGTACTGGCAGGGTGTTGTTGTACAGAGATGCTCCTTCAGTGATGTGTCTCGTAGCTTTCAGGAGCAATACATCATCTTAGAGTCTCAGTTTCACAACTGCTCCACTGCCTTCATTACCCATTTAGCCACCCTCTTGGGGGATGGGGCATACAAATTCCTGGTTGGAATAGAAAAGCAAGAAAGACCATACAGATGCAGGTCTTCAAAAGGTGATAATCTAGAGCCCACCAAGCAATGTTGCCTGGTTGAACAAATGACCCAAGGGAGATGCAACCCTGAGTTTATTCATCTAGATCCTTTACCATACGTGTCAATGGTGGGGAAGAATGATACTACTCCTGGAACCCTCAGCATTCAGGATGCTGCTAGGCTTTCTCAGAGTGTAGCAAAGTTGAATCTATGAAGCGTAAAGTTTTGCTTTGACAAAACTTCCAGAGTTCCAAGCCTAGTCACTTTGACTATAACATTTACCAGATAACTCCCATCATTTCCCTGGCCATTATTTCTTTCATTTGAAGAAGTTTTTCTTAGTATTAGATTGGGAAGGTGTCACTTGTACCTCAGAGTCAGGGAACACTAAACAGATTTTCTGTTGTTGTTGTGTTGATGATGGTTAGGTTTTATGTGTTCGATGGCTCCCATCTTTTTTAAAAATGTTTTTATTTGTATGTAAGTGTGTATCTGTGAGTATGTATACATGAGTATAGTGCCTACAAAATCCAGGAATGGGTGTTGAATTCTCTAAAGTGCCATTATAGATAGTTCTTAGCTACCCAGTGTGGGTGCTAAGAACCAAACTCAGGTCCTCTGTAAAAGCAATGAAAGCTTCTAACTGCTGAGCAATCTCCCCAGCCTGGCTTATCTCATCTATGGAGGATCCCCTTTACCTCTGTTCCCCTTTACCTTACTATCTTGGTTATAGCTACTGACAAACACCAATTCTTCTCACTTCACTTATTTAATACATTGCACTAAATATTATGCTTAGTGTAGTTCCATTAACACTTGATAAAAATAGTTCCACTGTATAAATAATTATTAAATCACGCTTCTACTTAGCTTGAACATAAAATGCATGTGACCGTCTATGAGCTCTTCAGCTTCCCATCTTGTAGAAATGTCCCATGAATGGAAACACTTCTGGAGGAAGCCTCATTAATATTCAGGAAGTAAGCGACTCACGCCACTGAGCTCACTTGATGAAACTTACAGGATTCACAGAGTCATTTTCATCTCCAAGATTACACAGGTGGTAAGGGGAGATGAGACTCTTTGGCCTGTTGAGCAGCCTGAAAGTCATTTAGGGAGCTCCACTCATGCTGTGATGGATGATTTCATGATACAGGTGTGCCTGAGTTGTCCATCATCCTCTAAAACATGTCCCCAAATTAATGGTTTACAAAGCTGAACTTGGGCCTGATTGTTACTTTGATCTGGCATTGGGTCCCTATCTGGAGAGGATAGACTTTTGTTTATGTCTCTCTGGAAGAAGTCACAATATCTTATCAAAGATCTCCTTTTTAAATATTGTGCTTATATTTTAAAATCCCAGGTCATCCTAAGGTCAGATGCTATCGCTGAACAGTCCATAGGTTTGTCAGTATCACTGGGTATAATATCCAGGACCACAAATTGATGAAAGCTATTTAGTGATTTTAACATGAAATCATGTTGGAAGATTTTACTAATATGATTCAAGGAATATTGGTCCTTACCTGAAAATTGCTGGTCTTATTCTTCCTTTATTCAATGAATATGAGTGGACTTGAATCTCCCAATAAGCAGCTCAAATTAAATATCCAGGCTAAGGTACTGTTAGCTTGGAGAGTGGAGTATTTGATAATAGCTTTTATCATTGTGGCTGATCTTCCTTGAGTGAATGAATAAACATATCATCATTCCAGCTACTGTTTTACGTATTTTCAGGAGGCAAGCATACAGGGCAAAAAGCTTTGTTTCAACTTGCATTATTTCATCTGAAAATGAAGCTGTTGAAAAGGCAGGGCTTGTCTCAAAAAACAAAGTAAGTAAGTAAGTTAGTAAGTAAATAAATAAATAAATAAATAAATAAAATGTAGGAAAACTCCTCAGGTAAACTAGTCAAATCATAAACAGACTCTATCTTGCCAAATTAAGAGATATAAGAAAGAGTCAGTGATGTAGGTCAATTGGTAGAGCACATGACTAGTATGCACAAAGCCTTCCATTCTATCCCCAGCACTACATAACCTAGGCATGGTGCTGCATGTTCATAACCTCAGCACTTGGGAGGCTTGAAGATCAGGAGTTCAAGACCATCCTTGGATACATAGAGAATTAAAAGCCAGTGTGAGATACATGTGATACTACTTTGAAGAGACACACAGACAGAAAGAGAAAGTAGGGAGCATTATCTCTCACAAGTGAATTGAGCATTATTTTCCATGTGAAAATCCTGTTCTTTTATCAGTTAAAAAATTTAAGTAATAAATTATGTTATAGAAATAAACAATATGATGGGTATGGTGGTACACGCCTGTAATTGGAACATTTGGGAGCCTAAGGCCAGCATGGGCTACAGTGTGAAATATTGTCATCACTTACTCCCTCCAAAAACCTCCAAATAAGCAAATTCCTATGAGAAAACTGAACAGACTCAAGTAGAACTATTCTCTTTAGTAAACAACCACAAGAAAGTGCTTGTCAGTTGGGTTCCACTAATTTTTCTTTCTTTTTTTTTAAACCCTGCCCCCCTAATTTTTGTTAATTCTCCTGGATTGTCCGCCCCTGGTGTTCTGTTCTGCTCTCTGCACGTCTCTTCTTCAGCTCCTTCATCTTCCTGTTTTGTCCTTTGCTTAGGTCTTGCTTATGAATCCTTCTGAAAGTTGTACCAAAAGTATTCTGAGAGGTATTCTTTCTTTTTCTTGGCTTGAGAACTTTGGGTATTTTCATGCACAGTTTGTAAAGGTTGTCTGACGTTAAATGTGTCCTCCTCACAACCAGGTCCAGCAATGGGCCCATCTCTTCCAGTTCAATTCATGCTGTTCTTCAACAGCAGCTTATAGCTTTGAAAGTAAACCTTCCCATTCAGTGCAGTGAAGTGCAGGACATATTCTAATCCAGCCAGCCAGACATTTGACACTGTGGGGCCTTGGAATAAATCAAGAAGATTTTTAAAACTTCTATTACATCAAAATCATCACCAGCAAATATCAACATTGATTTTTTCCCCTCAGGGCACTTACTATCCTCAATATCTTTTAAAGAAACAAATTTCTCAGTACCTAGTTCGATCATATACAGCACATGGTAGTAATAGATACGCCCTATTACTAGATTATTTGGCCTCCGCTCACTATGGAAGCCAAAAATTAATAAAGAACAGTCTGACATATTTGAAAAGAACTGCAGTTATGTCTGATCTTCAAATGGCCTTGCACTATTTTTCCATTTATATAGACTCCATATGGTTTCTTCAGTGCACACACATGTCTGAGTACTTGTGTCATGGTTGCATTTGCATTTCTACCTTTAATCAGCGTGACATTCTTACTGTTTTCATTGACTTTTGGCTCTCTCTTCTCAAGAAATTATTTAGCCCTTTTTGGTTTAGGCTTTATGACTTTATCCAAAGCATCCATCGCTATCAGAACCGCTAGTGAATGTACATGTGCTCTTAGTTCTGCGAAGCCACTGCTAGGGCCCGAAGAGGCAATTGAAATCTCATTCTTCTTTCCTTCTAAGTGAAAGCTTTCAAGGTGCATTTATTTAAGAGCCCCTTTAAGGGGCTGAAGAAATGGGTCAGTCTGTACAATACTGACTACATAAGCATGAGGACCAGAAAAATTGGGGAATGGTGGTACAGCACTTGTAATCCCAGTGGTGGGAAAATGAGGACAGGAGGAGCCCTGCGCCTTACTGGCTGACCAGCCTACCTTAAATGGCAAACTCCATGTCAATTGGAGATCTTATCTCAAGCAAAACAAAAGTTAATACACACACACACACACGCGCGCGCACATGCACATGCACACGCACACAAACACACACACATGCACACGTGCACACATGGAGAAAAAAACTCTGTGTAATTTTCCCTATATGAAATATTCTACTTTGTCCATGCCCCTTAATTTCACAGTAAAAATAAAATTCTGAGTTAGGCTCTAAAAAGCATGAGTGGGCCCTTCTTAGGCCAAGGAAGTTGAGGATGGCTTGAGGTAGCAAGATATAGTTGAGCAAGACATAGATTTTGTTTAATGTAAATTTTCCTGGAAATCTGTTTCTGTTATTTCCTCCCTTGAACAATTCATGCCCTGTTTATGCCTAAGCATGGGAGGCATGGCGTGACTCTACGACAGACACTTAGCATGCAGTGTCTTCCCTATAGAAAATGTTTTCTGGTGACAAAAGCTACTGAAGAAACTTCCGGATTTTAACCTGTTGCATTTTGGATGCATAGTTAGACCCCTTGTTCTGTTGTTTCATATCTTCACAAGTGTACTGTGAAAGGAATTGAAGGGTCTGCCCTGTATGTGCCTTTAGCCATCTGTCCTGGGGCTTCTGATGCACTATTTGACAAGCTTCAGACCGAAATCTTATCTCAAACAAAACAAAAAATAATATAAATGCTGTACACACACACACACACACACACAAACACACACACACACACACATATTCTTGTGGTCAGTGACTGAGAAATGACACAAAAAAATTGCAGCTCCTCAAGCTTCTTTTCCTTATAGGACGTGAGTATTTTTAGCTCATGGAGTATCTGTCAATCAAATCAAAGTAGCATCTCAAGTCCGAAAGAAATGAAGACTTCCTCACAGGAGCTGACAAACGACTTAATGGGGAGTGAAAACCACTTGTTGGCATTTGTTCAGACCTATGTGTGACAGAGAGCGATGTCCTAATTTTGTTTTTGTTGTTTGATAAAGTATTCGGCAAAAGCAACTTAGAGGAGAAAGACTTTATTTTAGCTCTCAGTTGCAGGTTACAGCCCATTACTGCAGGGAAGTCACAACAGCATGCATGTAAGGCCTCTGGTCCCATTGCAGCCATAGTGAAAAAAAAGAGGGGATGAAATAATACGTGCGTGCTGCTGCTTAGCTCACTTTCTCCTTTCTGCTCAGTTCAGAGCCCAGTACATAAAACAGTATGGCCCCGTATTCAGTGTGGGTCTTTCCCACCTCAATTAACACACTCCTCAAAGGCATTCCCATAGGTCAACCTGATGCAGACAATCCATCAGTGAGACTCATTTCCTCAGTGATTTTAGAATATTTAAACTTGACAGTTGAAACCACCCATCATAGAACTCCAGCCAGCCTCTTGATGGGAAGAATTTATTCCACTTCTACCAAATATGTTTCTAATCCCCTTCCTTTCATAGATATGAAATGGTTAAAGAGAAAGCACTTTAAGTGAAGTTATAGTAATGAAGAAGAAGTCAAAATAGTAGAAGCGGGATTAGAAAGAGGGCTCAGTGGACAATGCTCTCTCCATGCAAGGCTGTGCACCTGAGTTCATATTCCCTAAATTTATATAATCCAGACTTAGCATGCATATTGTTTTCTATCCCCCATTCTCTTTCAAAAGAGCTAAATGAAGAAGACAATACTGCACCAGTTTTAGCTCAATGATGACATATTTATGCCACATCCCAGCATTCCTTGGGTGGATTTCCCAAAAGACTTTATCTGAATCTTTTAAAATATATTTTATTAATTTATTCATATTACATCTCAATTGTTATCCCATCCCTTGTATCCTCCCATTCCTCCCTCCCATTTTCCCCTTACTCCCCTCCGCTATGACTCTGACTGAGGGGGACCTCCTCCCCCTGTATATGCTCATAGCGTATCAAGTCTTTTCTTGGTAGCCTGCGATCCTTCCTCTGAGTGCCACCAGGCCTCGCCATCCAGGGGACATGGTCAAATATGGGGCATCAGAGTTCAGGTGAAAGTCAGACCCCACTCTTCACTCAACTGTGAAGAATGTCCTGTCCATTGGGTAGATCTGGGTAGGGGTTCAAAGATTACTGCATGTATTGTCCTTGGCTGGTGCCATAGTTTGAGCAGGACCCCTGGCCTCAGATTCGCCCATCATAATGTTCTTCTTGTAGGTTTCTAAGACCCTCTGGATCTTTATATTTCCCCATTCTGCCATGCTTCTCTCACTGAGAGTCCCAATAGGATGTCCTCCCTTCTGTCCCACTTTCCTGATAACTGAAGAAATTCATGAGACATGCCCCTTGAGCTAGTGTCCAGATATAAGTGAGTAAATACTATTTGACTCTTTCTGCTTCTGGGTGAACTCACTCATTATGATCATTTCTAATACAGTCCATTTGTCCACAAATTTTGGGAATTGCTTGTTTTTAATAGCTGAGTAGTATTCCATAGTGTAAATTTACCACAGTTTCTTTGTCCATTCTTCTACTGAGGGACACTTAGGCTGTTTCCATGTTCTGGCTATTATGAATAAGGCTGCTATGAACATGGTTGAGCAAATGTTCTTGTTGTGTGCTGTAGCACCTTCTGGGGAAATTCCAAGGAGTGGAATAGTTGGGTCTTCAGGAAGCCTTATTCCCAGTGTTTTGATATAGTGTCAGATAGATTTCCAAAGTGGCTGTACTTGTTTGCATTCCCACCAGCAATGAAGGAGTGTTCTTCTCTCTCCACATCCTCGCCAGCCTGTGGTGTCACTTGAATTTTTTATCTTAGCCATTCTGATGGTTGTAAGATGGAATCTCAGAGTTGTTTTGATTTGCATTTCCCTGATGAGTAAGCAGGTTGAGCGTTTCTGAAAGGGTTCTCAGCCGTTCGATATTCCTCTGTTGAGAATTCTCTGTTTAGTTCCGAGCCCCATTTCTCAATTGGATTATTTGGTTTGGTGGTGTTTACTTTCTTGAGTTCTTTATATATTTTGGATAATAGACCTTTGTCAGATGTAGGGTTGGTGAAGATCTTTTCCCAGTCTGCAGGCTGTCACTTTGTTCTGTTGATAGTGTCTCCTGCTTTACAGAAGCTTCTCAGCCTCATGAGGTCCCATTTATTAATTGTTGACCTTAAGGCCTGGGCTGTTGGAGTTCTGTTCAGGAAGTTGTCTCCTGTGCCAATGTGTTCCAGGCTCCTCCCCACTTTTTCTTCTATCTGATTTAATGTCTCTGATTTTATGTTGAGGTCTTTGATCCACTTGGATTTGAGTTTTGTGCATGGTGACAAATATGGGTCCAATTGCATTTTTTTTACACATAGACATCCAGTTAGACCAGCACCATTTGTTGAAGATGCTATCCTTTTTCCATTGAATGGATTTGGCTTCTTTGTCAAAAATCAAGTGACCATATGTGTGTGGATTCATATCTCGGTCTTAGATTTGATTCCACTGATCAACCAGCCTATTGCTGTGCCAGTACCATGCTGTTTTAATTACTGTTGCTTTATAGTACAGTTTGAGATTAGGTATGGAGGAGTTTTTATTGTACAAGATTGTATTAGCTATTCTGCATTTTTTCCATATGAAGTTGAGAATTGAACTTTCAATGTCTTTAAAAAATGTGTAGGTATTTTGATAGGGATTGCATTGAATCTGTAAATTGCTTTTGGTAAAATGACCATTTTTACTATGATAATTCTCCCGATCTATGAGCAAGGGAGATCATTCCATCTTCTTATGTCATCTTCAATCTCTTTATTCAGAGTTTTGAAATCTTCTTCAAACAAGTCCTTCACTTGCTTGATTAGAGTAGCTTCTAAATATTGTATGTTGCTTGTGGCTGATGTGAAAGGTATAGTTTTGCTAATTTCTTCCTCTGCATGATTGTTATTTGTATATAGGAAGGCTACTGACTTTTTTTGAGATAATTTTATATCGAGTCAATTTCCTGAAGGTGTTTACCAGTTGTAGTAGTTCTCTGGTGGAATTTTGGGGGTCACTTATGTACACTATCATATCATCTGCAAGTAGGGATAATTTGACTTACTCCTTTTCCATTTGGATCCCTTTGATCTCCTTTTGTTGTCTTATTGCTCTGACTAGAACTTCAAGAACTATATTGAAAAGATATGGAGAAAGTGGGTAGCCTTGCCTTGTTCCCAATTTTAGAGGAATTTCCTTAAGTATCTCACCATTTAATTTGATTTTAGCTATTGGCTGCTGTATATAGCCTTTATTATGTTGAGGTTTGTGCCTTGTATTACTGATCTCTCCAAAACTTTAAACATGAATGGGTGTTAGATTTTATCAAAAGCTTTCTCTGCATCTAAGGAGATGATCATGTGGATTTTTTTCTTTCAGTTTGTTTATATGGTTGATTACATTGATGGATTTCCGTATATTGAACCATCCTTGCATGCCTGGAATGACGCCTACCTGGTCATTGTGAATGATATCTTTGATATGTTCTTGTATTCATTTTGCAAATATTTTATTGAGTATTTTTGCATCAGTGTTCATAAGAGAAATTGGTCTGAAATTCTCTTTATTTTTTGGGTTTTTGTGAGGTTTAGGTATCAATGTGGCTATGGCCTCATAGAATGAATGTGGTAATGTTCCATCCATTTCTATCTTTTGGATTAGCTTGTACAGTATTGGTATTAGCACATCCTTGAAGGCCTGGTAGAATTCTGCACTGAAACCATCTGGCCCTGGGCTCTTTTTGGTTGGGAGACTATCAATGATTGCTTCTAATTCTATAGGGGAAATGGGATTATTTATCTTGTTTATCTGTTCTTCACTCAATTTTGGAAAGTGGAATTGATCAAGAAAATCATCCATTTCCCTTAGATTTTCAAATTTTGTGGCATATATGCCTTCAAAGTAGGATCTTATGATTCTTTGTATATCTTCAGTGTCAGTTGTTATGTCTGCCTTTTAATTTCTGATTTTGTTGATTTGGATACTGTCTCTCTGCCTTTTAGTTAGTTTGGCTAATGGTTTGTCTATGTTGTTGATTTTCTCAAAGAACCAGCTCTTGGTTTTGTTGATTCTTTGGACTGTTTTCTTAGTTTCTAATTTATTAATTTGAGTTCTGAGTTTGATTATTTCCATAAGTCTACTCCTATTGCGTGTTTCTGCTTCCTTTTTTCTAGGGATTCCAGCTGTGTCATTAAGTTGCTTATGTTGGATGTTTCCAATTTCTTTTTAAAGGCACTTAGTGGTATGAATTTTCCTCTTACCACTACTTTCAATGTATCCCACAAATTTGGGTATGTTGTTTCCTCATTGAATTTCAGGATGTCCTTATTTTCTTTCTTTCTTTCTTTCTTTCTTTCTTTCTTTCTTTCTTTCTTT
>OU015747.1:81768868-81783448 GCA_907169655.1 Acomys percivali | reverse complement strand
TTTCTTTCTTTCTTTCTTTCTTTCTTTCTTTCTTTCTTTCTTTCTTTTTTTTAGTGTCTTTATTTTATTTTCTTTTTTACATTTATTAATTTATTCATATTACATCTCTATTGTTAGCCCTTCCCCTGTTTCCTCCCATTCCTCCCTCACTCCCACTTCCCCCCTTCTCCCCTTGCCTCCTATGTCTGTGATTGAGGGAGACCTCCTCCCCCTATATATGCTCTTAGAATATCGAGTCTCTTCTTGGTAACTTGTTATCCTTCTTCTGAGTGCCGCCAGGCCTCCCCATCCAGGGGACATGGTCAGAAAAAGGGCACCAGAGTTCGTGTGAGAGTCAGATCTCACTCTCCATTCAACGGTGGAGAATATCATGTTCGTCGGCTAGGTCTTGGTAGGGGTTCGAAGTTTACTGCCTATATTCTCCTTGGCTGGTGCCTTAGTTTGAGGAGGACCCCAGGACCCAGATCTGCCTGTCATAAAGTTCTTCTTGTAGGTTTCCAGGGCCCTGTGGATCCTACTATTACCCTATTCTTCCATGCTACTCTCACCTAAAGTCTCAATAGGATGTCCTCTCCTCTGACCCACTTTCTTGGTAAGTAAAGTTTTTCATGGTACGTATCCTAGCTGCTTTATATTTAATTTCTTTCTTTATTTCTTGTCTGACCCAGGTGTCATTAAATAGAGATTTGTTTAGTTTCCATGTATGTATAGGCTTTTTGTTATTTCTATTGTTGTTGAAGTGCAGCCTAAGACATGGTGATCTGATATGATACAATGTATTATTTCAATCCTCTTGTATCTGTGGAGGCTTGCTTTGTGACCTATGATGTGATCAATTTTGGAGAAGGTTTCATGGGGTGCAGAGAAGAAGGTATATTCTTTCTTGTTTGGGTGAAAGGTTCTATAGATATCTGTTAGATCCATTTGATTCATGGCATTGGTTAATGATGTTATTTCTTGGTTTAGTTTCTGTTTCTATCACCTATCCTTCATTGAGAGTGGGGTGTTGAAGTCTCCCACTATTATTGTGTGGGTATCGATGTGTAGTTTAAGCTTCGTTCATAGATCTTTTACAAATGTGAGTACCCTTTTATTGGGAGCATAGATGTTCAGAATTGTGATGTTATCTTGTTTGACTTTACCTTTGATGAGTATGAAGTGTCCTTCCTCATCCTTTTGATTAATTTTGGTTGAAAGTCTATGTTGTTAGATATTACAATGTCTATGCCTGCTTGCTTCTTGTGACTATTTGCTTGGAATATTTTTTCCAGCCTGAGGTAATGTCTATCTTTATGGATGAATGCAGAAGAGTGTTTCTTGAATGCAGAAGAGTGTTGGATCTTGTTTATGCATCCATTCAGTTAGTTTGTGTATTTTTATTGGAGAATTGAGACCATTGATGCTGAGAGATATTAATGAACAGTGACTGTTAAAAGTCTTAATTTTGATGTTGGTTCCAGTAGAGTGTTTGTGTGGTTGTGTTTTTGCAATGGTGTCATTATCTATTTCCTGTGTAGTTTTGGTTGTAGCTCCTGCCTTTGGGGTGGAGTTTTCCTTATAGTACCTTCTGTAAAGCTTATTTGTGAATAGGTTTTGTTTGAATTTGTTTTTGTCATGGAATATTTTGTTTTCTCTGTCAATGGTTATTGATAGTTTTGCTGGGTAAAGTAGTCTGTCCTGGCATCTGTGGTCTCTTAGGGTTTGCAGGATCTCTATCCAGGCCCTTCTGGCTTTTATGGTCTCTGCTGAGAAGACAGATGTAATTCTAATAGGTTTGCCACTAAATGTTATTTGGCCTTTTTCCCTTGCAGCTTTTAATATTTTTCTTTGTTCTGTATATTTTGTGTTTTGATTATTATGTGAAGGGAAGTTTTTCTTTTCTGGTCTATTCTATTGGTTGTTCTGTAGGCCTCTTGTATGTTTATAGGCATCTCTTTCTTTAGACTGGGGAAGTTTTCTTCTATGATTTTGTTGAGAATAGTTTCTGGGCCTTGGAGTCTGGCATCTTCTCTTTCCTCAATACCTATTATCCTCAGATTTCTTCTTTTCATGGTGTCCTTGGTTTCTTGGATGTTTTGTGTCAGGATTTTTCCAGATTTAGCATTTTCTTTAATGGTTTCTTCAAGATCTATGATTGTATCCTATAGACCTGAGATTCGTTCCCCCCATCTCTTGGATTCTGTTAGAAAGGCTTGCCTCTGTGTTGCTCATCTTCCTCTCTGAGCTTTCACATTCCTGTTTTTCTTCTGTCTGTGTGTTTATCATTGAATCCATTTTCATCTTTAAATCTTGAACTGTTTTATTTCTTTCTTTCATATGATTGTTTGTATATTCCTGACTTTCTTCCATTGCCACTTTATAGACCTTCAGAGATTGAACAATGTTATTGATTTCCTTCATATGGTTATTTGTATTTTCCTGAAAAATTTCCAGTACCTCTCTATAGGCCTCTTTTATGCCTTCCACCTGTTTGGCTGCGTCTTCCTGCCTTTTATTACGAATTTTATTTGTTTCCTCCATTATCATCCTCATTACTAAGGATTTGAGATAATTTTATTGTATTTTTATTGTGTTTCAGTTTTCTGGATTGTTTTCTTTGGGATAGCTGGGATCTGGAGACATTATATTGTTTTGGGTTTTTTTTTTTTTTGAGTATGATTTTATGTTGTCCTTTAGTCATCTTGCCATCTCTAATTTTGGCAAATAGCTTCCGGAGTTGGCTAGAGGGAGTCTTGGGACAGATTCACCCATTTTCTCAATTTCCCTAGGCTGAAAGCTGTGATGCTTCACTGGTCTGGATGGCAGGAGACTAGCCCTGTAGTTTGGGTCTCTCACAGCCAATGATTCCCAGCTCCCCTGTACTGTGGGTCCTGTAATTGTCTTGGGTCTCTGAATTTGCATTCGGTCAGGCCAAAGTATCCAGATCCTTCTGGGTCCCCTTGTAGCACTGGAGCTCTCCAGGGACTGAAGCAGGTCGGGCAGAGGGGGCCTAATGGCCACTCTACTCCCTTTCTCTTCAAGATTTCCTTAGTCCTAGAGCTTTGATGCTCCACTGGTCTGTGGTTTCAGGTAGTGTTTTTGGACTCAGACTGCTTGCATAGTCCAGGTTAATGTCACAAGGCCCAAACTGCACACACACTGAGTCCATGTCATGTCTATGGACCCAAATGGGTCTCTGGGCCTAATCCATGCACTTAGTTCAGTTAGCGCTGAGTCCAACCAGGGTCTTGGGCCCAAACCACACACTTAGCTTGCTGAGTTCAGCTAGAGTCTTGGGACCCGGACCACATGCCGAACTCAGGTAGAGTCTCTGGGACCAAACTGCCCGCCAAGCTCAACCAGGGTCTCTGGGCCCATTCCATGTGCTGAGCTCAGCTAGAGTCTCAGGAGCCAATCTGTAGGCCAAGCTCAACCAGCTACTCTGGACCCAAACTGCATGCCGAACTCAGCTAGAGTCTTGGGCCCAAACTGCCCGCCAAGGTCAGCCCGGGACTCTGGACCCAAACCATGCATGCCGAGCTCAGCTGGAGTCTCAGGGGCCAAACTGTGCCCCAAGATCAGCTAGGGACTCTGGACCCAAACTGTGCACTGAGCTCAGCCAGGGACTCTGGGCCCGTGTACTGAGCTCAGCTAGGGACTAAGGGCCCAAACTGCATGCAGAATTCAGCCAGGGACTCTGGGCCCAATCTGTGCTCTGAGTCCTGCCAAAGTCTCAGGACCTGGACTGCATACCAAGCTCAGCTAGAGTCTTTGGGCCCAAACTGCCCACCAAGTCCACCTAGGTTCTCTTGGCCCAAACCATGCACTGAGCTCAGCTAGGGTCTCAGGAGCTGAACTGCACTCTGAGTCTAGTTTGGGTCTCAAGGCACAAGCTGCGTGCCGAGTTGAGCTTGGGTCCCACGGAGCAAACCCTGTTTAGTTTGGGTTGCAGGCCCAAATCTTGCACTGAGTCCCCTCTCCCACAGCAGTTCCCACCGGTTACCATGCCAGTCACCTCTGCCAAAGGGTTTCCTGCTGCAAACCTCAGCCACCACCACTGCTGCTCTGGCCCAAGAAAATCCACGTTCCTCCTGTGTGCAGGGGTATGCAGGTTTTCTGCATTTTGATCCTTTCTAACTGTGGAGTAATCCTGATGTAGTGGGGTGGGGAGCTTGGTGTTCCTGGTTCAGAATTCCATGCAATTCCCTGAGTGGTTTACTGGAGCTTTTAAACATGGTCCACGCTGCTCGCTGCCATCTTGGATCTCCTTCTATCTGGATCTTTAAATGAAGCCCAGGTGATCCCCCAAGGGAGCTAACCATTTTGGTTGAACAGAAAGCTGATGTCTTGCTTCCTGTGCCTTTTCTTCAACTGTCACCCTAACTCTTCTTGGGCTGTCTATAAATATTCTCTTTGAAATTGTCCCACTTCTGCACATATATATTTTTTTCATGTAGTAGAACTTTTGTGTCTCTATGCATTGTATCAAGGAGAAAACTGACATTCAAAGCATAGGAAGAACTAGGTGATGGCCAGTGGATGGTAGTTCATGTGTCAGAACCTCAAGGCCAGTGTGATTTCAGCTATAATTGTTTGCTGGGCACAGCATCACTTTTTACACTGGTGGCCACTGCCCAACATATGTATTCATTCTTATCCTGAGGAGAGAAAACTGGCCCAGAGAGATAATGATCCTAGTTTACTTCTCCAGAACTCAGAAAAAGGAGCTGAATGTTGTGGGGCACACCTATTATGTCAGCACCGAGAAGGTGGAGATGAGAGGACCATGAGGCTTTCTGGCAGTGAATCTGCATGGACTGATGAACTCAAGTTCCATCAGTCTCCAAAGGGAAGGCGGAGAATGAAGGGGGTGCCTGATACTGATCTCTCCACTCTGTATGCATGAACACATGTGAACACACTTCCTACACAACACACACATACACACACACACACACACACAGGGAGGGCTTGGGAAACAGAGAGAGGGAGAGACAAAAGGAGGGAGAGAGAGGGAGGGAGGGAGGGAGAGAGAGAGTTTAAAAAGTTTTTGGAGAATGGCTACATGTGTTCTTCTTTCTGCTTTCTCTTACAATCACTTCTCCCATTCTCAAGAGTGACGATCATGTCCCTTTGGCTACCCTTGGGGTGAACAGCAGTTGAGTGCATTTAATTTAGCTTTTCCTCAGGCTTCTTGACTGGCAATCAGTGCATCTTTGTATCTTTACTTCTCCAGCTGTTCTCTGTGCAGAGCCTAGGAAGCAAGTCTGCAGAAAGTGCCAGAGCCAGTTAGTGTCAGGAACTTTCCCTAACTGCTTCCACATTCCTAAATGGAATCATTTAATTTGAGTTTTAAGGCATCAGGTAATAGTGATATCTGTTGGCAACATTCTTAGTGAGCTGTAGATCTGAAATTATATCCGTAAGAAAAAAGTAAAAGAGAAGCTCCTTTGGAAGCCAAACCATCTACTATGCAGCAGGTAAAAATGGGAACTCTGGGGTGGTTGAGTGGATCGAGCACTTGCTGTGCAAACTTGGTGACCAGAGTTCAGATCCTAGACTCCCCATAAAGCCAGACACCAGAGCACAGATGCCTGTAAATGCAGTATTTCTAGTTGGGAAGCATGCAGAAAAATATCTAGAAGTTCTAAGGCCAATAAGTCTGAAGTGCACAGAGGTGCGATGCAAAAAAGACCCAGCTTTACCTAAGATGGGAGGGAAAGATGGACAATCAAGTTTTCCTTTGACTTTCACACACACACACACACACACACACACACACACACACACACACACGCATATTTAAACATACATAGACAGACAGACAGACAGATACACATACACATCATACATACAGAATATCATCATGAAGAAAAGGAAGAGGACCAGAAGGCAACACAATGCTGTTTCCATGCAGGGTGAAGATTAGACCATGTTCTGCCTTCATTCATTTCTTAGCTTGTGGTTCCTGTTTCTAATCGAGTGTCTTGTCACTATGGGGCTCCTCTGGTCTGTTCGTACAGTATGTAAGCCTACAGAGTGTGTGTAGCCTTACTGTACGTAGTAGACTTGGCAGTTGTCCATTATGGTGGTGAGATAGGAATTGGTGTCCAGGTAGTGCATTCGCCCATAATACTGGAATAGAATGATTAATCGATTGCATACAGCACAAGAAGACCACAGAAAGACCCTTACCTGGAGTGCCATTTGCTGAATAGGGCCATGGATTTGATAAGGGTTTCTTTGTTTGTAAGAGCTACTTGTTCATTCATGCCAAGCCAAGTTGCTTTGTGTACAATTTCCTTGAACATAATTTGTGCTCTGTAAAGGAGAACAGTGGCTTGTGTACTGTACCATCCTGTGATATTAGCATGAGAGGCAGCTGTGAATGTAATTTGCAGTCATGCCATCTGTGCCATGAAAACAAGGCTTATGCAAATGATGTCAGTCTTGGTTAATTAAAGGTCAGTCCAGGGCAAAGGCTGAGATCACAAGTTGTCAGGCTGCAGCTCTGTGATGCTGGGTTATAGTGTCCAGGGCTATAAACAGGGCTTCTGAGGCCATGCTTGGGAGGAGCAGATAAACTGCAGAGTGAATGTGTATTATACACATGAGCGTGGCCACGTCAAAGACCCAAGTCCCTCAAACCCATGACTATCAAAGCCTTCTGCTGACCTGGGTACAGATGTTGATAAACAACTGCCTTCTCCCTAAAACCAGGATGTGCATGAAGTATCACTTGCATCTTCCTCATCCAGGATGTTGACAGTGTATGCAGAAATAATTGGCTGTAGCTTCCTCCTCCATGCAAACTAAGACTGCTCTCCTACCTAGTCATCCTACTGAAATTAGCTACCTCTTCATGTTGACTATAATAAACGTGCTGAGCTTTTGTGTTACTGCTGGTGTGTCTTCATCAGAGTGACTTACTTAACCTGTCTGAGCTTTTCTGAATGTGTGTCTGTTATTTACTCCTCCCCTTCTACTCCAGTCAATTTTTGTTTGTTTGTTTGTTATTTGTTTGTTTTTGTTTTTCAAGACAGGGTTTCTCTGTGTAGCCTTGGCTGTCCTGGACTCGCTTTGTAGACCAGGCTGGTCTTGAACTTACATTGATCCACCTACCTCTGCCTTCTGAGTGCTGGGATTAAAAGCATGTGCCACCATGCATGGGTCAGTCAATTTCTAAGCCATGCAGGTCATGGCACATGCTTGTGAAGACTTCCTAGGAGGGATCGTTTTCTTGTCGGTTAGTGGCCGTCTTCATTTCTCTTTCCATTGCTGTGATAAAATAATTTGACAAAATCAACTTAAGGGAGAAAACCTTTATTCTGGCTCACAGTTCAGGGGTATAGTGCACCATAGTACAGACCTGAATACAACACAGTGGAAGCTTAAAGCAGCTGATCTTATATCATCCACAATTAGAAACACAAAGAGAAGTGAATGGTGCTGCTTGGCTCCCTTTCTCCACTTAGAGCTCAAGATCCCAGCCAGAGAGTTGTGCCAGTCATAATGGGAGAATCTTCCCATCACAACACAACTATAGTAATTTCCCACAGACATGCCCAGAGGGCCATTTCCCAGGTGAGCCTAGATCATGCCAAATTGACAATTTGCACTATTATCAATCACAGTGACCTTTCTACAGTGTGTGTACAATGTTCGCTTGGTTCATAGTCCATCATGCATCACCTTTTATGTCCATGAGGGACAAGATCTACCGAATAGATTGTGTGGCTTTGGCTATGTCCCTTACATATGTCAATAAAACCTCCATTTCTCCTGGTCAGGATTGTCTCATGTCATCTATGAAATCAATAGGCTGATTTATTAGCTAGGAAGTAGGGTTAAATATTAGACCCTTCACAATTCTTGATGCCTCTTTTCTTATTTCTGGAGTCTTGACCTTTGATGTGGATTATTCGATCCCAACACACCCTCTGTATCCTTGCCTTTTCCCATTTCATGGTCTTGGCCCTCATTTTGAATGCCTGATGTCCCAGTGATTCTTCTGTCTCTACTCTCTGCTTGATATATTCATACCCATACTCATACTTATACCCATACACACACATATACAAATACATATATATATATATATATATATATATATATATATATATATATATATAGTGTGTGTGTGTGTGTGTGTGTGTGTGTGTGTGTGTGGTGTATGATGTGTGGAGGCCAGATGAAAACATCAGGTGTTCTTCAGAAAACTTTCACTGTTTTAGTCACTAGGCATCTGGGCTTGCTGGCCAGTGAACCCCAGTGATTCTTCTGTCTCTGTCTCTCTGCAGTGAGTACATTTATCTCCACTCAGGGCTCTCTTATGTGAGTTCTGAGGATATAACTCAGTTCCTCACATCTGCAAAATGGACACTGTACTGACAGAGCCTGAATGAGCCATTTCTTAAGTCAGTGAAACTAATAATCATTCAAATAGGCAGCACCATCCTGGATATATGCAGAGCAATAAATAGTGTTCTTTCTAAGCTCTTGCCTGGTTTCTTGAAGGCCAGACAATTATGGGCTTCCTGGCAGATGTATTAATAAAATAAAGCCACTGACACTTGAGCACATTTACAGAATATATAGCTATTTAATAAAGTTTAGAAAATATACAATAATTTGTTTATGGTGTGCATGTGGTGTGTGTGTGTGTGTGTCCATTTCTGTGTTTGTGCATGAGACATAGCACACATGTGGAACATAGAGAACAATGTGTCCTCTCCTTCCATCATGTGAGTCCTGGGAATCAAGCTCAGGTCATCATCATTTGCAGCAAGCTCCTTCACTTCCTGAGCCATCTTGCCTACTCCCAAAGTCTTTTAGTTACTGCCATTTACCCCCTAGTATTCAGCACCAAGTCTTAAGATTTATAGTTTATATAAAAATACCATCATCTCTGGTGAATATGTTCTATGGTACTGTTGCTTAGAATCCAGAATCAAGTTTTCTTATGAACTGGAAATTGTCATGAAGCTCTGATGCAACTAGAGAATCTTTTGTAAAATGTTGTTCCTAGGTTCTGCTTGCCTAGCCCATTGAGTTGGTTTGTAATATTTTCTAATATATTTAAAGCTCACTATATCTTATTAGAACATGAGGCCATAGCTCACAAACTATTTTTAAAAGATTCATAGATTTAATATTTCAGATACGTAGAATTTTTTGGGCCATTATACAGCGAGAATCTGAGGTTTCCCATGAGCATGGCTAGGTTTTCTAACTCCTTTTTAGGGAATTTCCTCTTTCCCTGCCTCAGTTTTACTTCCTTTCCTGATATTTAAATGCTGCCCTTCCAGATGTCAACTTCGCATGTCTTACTGGGATTCGGGATGCCCTCTGTTGTCAAACCACTTGGATTTCACTAGGTCTATAGAATGTGTTCTTCAGTTTCTGTCATCTGGAGTGCTGCGCCATACAGAGCCTGCAACTCCGGCTACAGAGATATATGCTCTTCTTGTTGGCTAGACTTGAGCCCCACATCCTACTCCCCAGTTATCATCTCAGAAGATGTAATGTGAGATCTAGGAAGGGGCTTTGAAGGGCTCAGTGTGGCCAGGTATAGGGTAGAGAGAAACTAGGAACTTTTTACTTCCAAGAGCAGGTTTGAAGGAGCTTTGCAGTTTTCCATCCTAGGACTCTGGGAGGTAATTCTAAAGTGTAGCCTCTAGGAACCAGAAGGATAGCTCAATGTATAAGAGATTGCACAGCTCTTGCAGAGGATCTGTGTTTCCCACCCTTCCCCAAGCTGGGAAGCTCACAATTGTATGCAAGTCCAGCTCTGGGCCATCCAGTGCCTTCTTGTGAACGCTGTGGAGGCCTTTACTCACATCTTCATGCACACACATGCACACGCACACACACACACATACACACACACACAATTAAAAATAAAAACGAATCTCTATAAATGGTAATACTCAAAAGGAAACTGTTGCTACGGATAAACCTCTGCACACACCATTTTAAACTCCTTTGCTGTGGGCATCTCAGTGGTAGCACAATATGATGAAATTTCTTTACTGACCACATCTTAGTTTCCTAAAGCACCTTGTTAATTTATTGGAGGAACAAAGGGAATTGCAGAGGAATTCAAAACAGAGTAGGCATTTGTAGAGTGAAAATGCTCTTTTAAAAATTTATTTTTATTATATGTGTATGAGTCTTTGTCTGCATGTAAGTTTTTGTGGCACAGGCATGTATGCATGCCTGTTGTGCACAGATTACAGAACAGCAGGCTAAGTCCCTTGTACCTGGAGTTGTAGATAGTTGTGAACTGTCATATGAGTGCTGGGAACTGAACCTCAGTCTTCTGCAAGAGTATTAAGTGATCTTAACTGCTTTGCCACTTCTCCATACTATGAAAATTCTTTTAAAGAACTAACAGCTTGGAGAAAGAAAATTTACTATTCAACTGGAATTTCAAGGCCACAAGGACTCTTCTCATCTTATTTACAGATGAATCCATGGGTCACATATTCTATACATGGTTTCATAAAACCAGAATTGGCATTATGCTGAAGATAAATGAATTTTCTATACCATGGCCTTCATGCATATTTTTTTATTGCCCTCAAATTTATTCACTTCCTTTCTCTAGTTGTCTCTATCTCTTTGACTACACTGTACATTTGATTTTTCTGGCCTTTTTCCTTTTACAAACATTTAGATAAATGATAGTGAGCATTTAAGGTTTTCTATAGTTTGATATGTCACTTATTTCTTAAAATTTATTTTGTATGTATATGTGTGTCTATGTGAATGTGTGGACATTTGCTCACATATAAATGCAGGGTCCACAGAAGCCAGAAGAGGGTGTCAGATCCCTGGGAAATGAAGTTGCTGGCAGTGGTGAACCACCTGAGATGGAAGCTTGGAACCCAACTCAGGGCATCTGCAGGAGCAGTTTGTGCTGACCTCCAACCCATCTCTCTAGCCCCATATGTCACCCTTTTTTGTTTTGTTTTGTTTTGGTTTGGTTTGGTTTTGGCTTTCTTCCATTGAACCGGGAGAATCACCTAAACACACTTGTCACCTCTTAATTATTTAAATTAATTAACTAATTGTGTGTGTAGGCACACATGTGTCTTTGGGAACATGTGGATTCACACTTTCCATTCTGTGGTCACAAGGATCACACTTAGTTCATAAATCTTAGCAGCACACTCCTTTTACCCATTAAGCCAAATTGCCCTCCTTCCAAAGTTTATATTTGTGTCATCTATAGTATCTAGGGCTTTACCTTAATGAAAGCTCAGGTTTTCCTTAGTCACCCACAGGCACTTTGCTTGTACTTACTTAGTCATTTTCTAAATAGAATCCCAGAGGTCTGGAGCTCTGGATTATGTTTGAGTCTGTCCCCAAAAGGCATTTCTTTCTTGTGAACACCTACTACTGTCAGGTAAGAGCCAGGCTCCCCTCATGCACTCTCTGCGGAACCTGAGTGAGTGGCTGGAAGGTCTGGAGGACTGTGCTTCTTAAAGTTGAGTTCCAAAAGTCACCTAAAGAGGTGACAGAAATGCAGATTGGGGCCTCACTCATGCCCCTTACATTACTGGTTCAGAAGGCCTCAGAGACATTCACATTTCTTGTAAGTTTAGGGGAATATTCTGTTGGATCACTGTGAGAAACACTTCTGCAGTAACTGTCTCAAACACCATTCCCCTGGAGATTCTCCTGAAACTTTTATTTTCTGTGTATGTGATCCTGTGTGTGTATTTATGTGTATAGGGGACATGTGTCTGTATACACACTCATGTGGAGGTCAGCAGTCAATGTCAGGTGTTTTTCTTAGTTACTTTTCACCCTATTTTGTAAGATAGGGTCTCTCACTGAACCTGGGCCTCCTCAATCCTTTGTCTCCCTACTGTTGACATGACTGGCATGTGAAGATAGTGCCTGGAATTTTGCATGGATTCTGGAGACACGAACTCGGGGTTCATGATTGTGTGACACGTAATTTTGACTGAGCCATCTTCCTAGCCTTAGGAAAGATCACAAGTAAGGTCCTCATTAGACAGAATGAATCAAGACCTTTGACAGGTGGGGTGTTTCTGATGAAACAAAAGTAATCAGCAGCCACACCTCCTCCTAAGCTTATTAGAGTGCACACGTGGTCTGGGTTCTCCTTCTAAGTAAACAGGAGAAGAAGATGCAGAGCCTTGACAGGGGAGGTGACTCGTAAGGACAGAGACTGAGGGTCAGAGCTTACATAGTAACCCTGGGAGCAGGTATGAGTTAGGAAATGCTTCTCATTTTCTGTTAACCAGTTTGGATAGCAAGTTAGTGACAGAATCAGAGCTGCTGCTGCACTAACTAGCTCCCAGATGCTTCAGGCCATGGACCACACTCTGATTTCTAAAGTGTTGGAGTATCTACAAAGACACAGGCTTGGGCTAAGTGAAGAATGCAAAAGATAAGTGGAGGAGAAGCAGGATTGGAGGGGACACCGGAAGGGAACAAATTCTTTACCTCAGAAACTAATGTGCATTTCCTATTGGCTGAAAGTTCAGAAATTTCAACATAAAAGGTAAAGCCAAGGTTTCCTAAAGAGAGCGCTTATGTTCTTGAAAACATCGCCAACAAATGTTTAAAACCACAATGAATTCTGCCTGCTCAATGCCTGAGTACTTGTGACCTTTACTTTAACCATATTTTTTTCTTCTCTTATCCTTAAATCCAGACACTACATCTCATAAAAACCTTCTTACAATTCACATTTACAAAGGAAAATTGTTCTAGATAAACAAGTAAAATAGAGGACACTTTTTACTTTTTAAACCTTATTTAATTTAAAACTTTGCTTAAACTTTAAACCTTGTACATTATATTGTTTGAACAATGCAACTTAGACTGTGCATGTGTGTGTGTGTGTGTGTGTGTGTTGTATAGGTACTGTAAGTATGTAAGTCCTCACTTTCTTATTTTCTTTCTTTTGTGTGCATATGTGTTTATGCATGTGTTATGCATGTGTGTGAACTCAGAGTTCTTTTATTTGGCTGTAGGAGAAGGATAAAAATAAATCTAAGGTTTCTCCTTTGTTCCTTCAAGCTGTGAGTCCAGGTGAGCACTGCTGCACTTATCCTGTTAGATAGATTCTGAGTATCTGAATTCAGGTACTAAAGCTTGTGTTACAAGGTGGTGACTGAGCCACCTTCCATGATTTTGTTCTTTTGCTATGTGATCTTTTCTCTAAACACTTAATCTCAGGTGTGTGTTATTGCTTATCTCTACTTAAGAGATTCATTAACAGCCAGACATGGTGGTGCACAACTGTAATTCCAGCACTCTGAAAGTCAGAATCAGGCAGATTGCTGTGAGTTCGAGGCCAGCCTGGTCTACAAAGTGAGTTCAGGACAGCCAAGGCTACACAGAGAAACCCTGTCTTGACAAACCAGAGAAAGAGAGAGAGAGAGAGAGAGAGAGAGAGAGAGAGAGAGAGAGAGAGAGAGAGAGAGAGAAGAGAAGAAAGAGAAGAGAAGAGAGAGACAGAAAGACAGATAGACAGAGACAGAGAGACAGATATTCCTTAGCACCCCCTCATCCTGACTCATCAAGGATGTGACCTTACCTGTGTTGAACTCCCTAAGTGGGGACTCTATAGGCTACTAGCAATTAGTGGTGGTTTCTGTCTCCCTACAACCATTAGCAGAACCATGTAATCAGTTGAGCTCACATTCAAATATTCTTTTGGAATTTAAAGTATGGAAGAAAAAAATGAGGGAAGAGTCCCCTGTAAAGAAATTTCTGTAAAGTCAATAGACTTAAGACATTTTCTGAAATTTTAGAGAAAGCATGCAGTCTTGACAAGACTGGCCTAAATAGAATATGTGATTTCCACATGATTGAAAAGGCAAGCTTCTATGAGCATATACAGGGGGAGGTAATCCCTCTCACGAACAGTCATAGGGGAGGGGAATAAGGGGAAAATGGGAGGGAGGGGAGTATGGGAGGATACAAGGGATGGGATAACCATAGAGATGTAACAAGAATAAATTAATAAAATAAATTTAAAAAAAAAAGGCAAGATTCTGAGAAGAAAGGAAAATACATCTTCTAGAGACATCCTAATGGAACCCCAGAGAGATTTCATAAAAGCCAGTGGGCTTGCATTATTTTCTTGGTTGCCTTAATTGACAATATCATTAATATAGTCCTCAGTCCTCATCAAAAAGAAAGTGTCTAGTGGACAGCTGTTAGCCCAGAAACCCACAACTAGTCCAAATGCAGAGAATAAGCATTTGTGCAGAGTTCAGCTATAGATGGGGCATCTGTATTATGCATCTTCTCTTCCAAAGATCAGGGATCACAGAGGGGGAAGGGAGAGAAAGGTTGTAAACAGAGAGGTGGGGAATGCCAGAGTGAACTTGTGTCTGCTGGACGTAACTGGTGGGTTGCACTTAGTAGTCCACTGTAGCTCTTGCTGCCTCACAAACAATGCACAAAAACAAGCAAATTAGAAATTCCACTATAGAGGGAAGTGGAGTTCAGGAGGACTCACTCTGAGCTGAGGAGCTATTAATAGTCTATGTCTATTAGGAGGGGCGGGGAGAGAGAGAGAGAGAGAGAGAGAGAGAGAGAGAGAGAGAGAGA
>OU015747.1:81748740-81768768 GCA_907169655.1 Acomys percivali | reverse complement strand
CAGAGAGAGAGAGAGAGAGAGAGAGAGAGAGAGAGAGAGAGAAAGAGAGAGTCACTTTTCTTTGGAGGTGTGACCATTGGCAGGTTGCCCTTGCACAGTGAGCATATTGCCCATGTCCATGATGAGCTTATAGGCAACCCCTCCTCCATGCTCCAAGAGAAGACACAGACTTGGGAAGTCAGGATTCGGTTTGGGGCAAGATGGAAGAGGATGGGGGCAAATATGACCAAAACACATTGGGTGCATGTATGAAATCCTTGAAGAATTCATCATATTGTGTATTTTTAGAAAATTAAAAGAATAGGCTTTGCTTTATTCTCAGTATCCAGAATTAAATTGGTCCTGCAGGGCATGTTTTGCAAGCAGGCTGGTGATCAGTAAAGCTTTCATGAGCAGAGACACCAGCTTTTCTTAATCAGCTAACCATATGCTTCCCACACATTTCAGCTCTCAGGGCTGGCCTGACTTTTACTTGCAAAGCGTCAATCTGAAGGTGTGTGTCTAAGTGACAGTGCCTGTCAGGTGCTTTGCTCTATAAATACTTAGTGCATTTTCCCGAAATATGTTCCACAAGGTCCGTTCCTCCAAAGTGAGCATTTGACAGGGGGTTTTCATCCATTAGGGATTTCAGGTAGGAGCCACTTTCTGGCTGATTTTGCAGCTCCTGTTCATGTCCCCTAGCACTGTAACTAAATAGTTCCCTAGACTCAGGATAAATCAACTGTGCCTGGAAATGTTGCCAGAAAAGCTCAATGAGTAAAGTTAGGACCTTCTTTTTGCTTCAATGCCCAGGCTACTGCTTCTAGTGTCTCCCTGAACTCATTAGAAGAGAGGGGAGGGAAAGAGGGATGGATGGAGGGAGAGCTAGAAGAGGGAGAGATTTGCCTTTTATGATTCGAATAGGATAGCTGTTAAGATTGATTATTAATATAATTTGGGAATGGAAAGTGAGAGGGTTACATACAAACAAACAGAAAAGATTGTCAAATGGATCCACATGCACCGAGTTCTATAAGGAAATATTTTCTCCAATATATCAAGAAAGTTACCAGAAAACTGAGATATGTGGTACAGCAAATAAACTCTGCTCCAGTTGCCATATGTACAGAAATTATACAGAAGAAATGCTTGAAAGCTTGGGTTGATGAAAATACTTTTTCCTCTATGTGTTGAATTTATCAGTGTTATCAATTAACAGTATTAGAACACATATCTAATTTCTTTCTGACATTATTAATGATTGTACGATATCTTGTTAATTAAATCAAACTGAAATAATATACTACACTCACCATAAGAAAGGTAAAGAAACTGGGAAGTGATTATTTGTAAATACTGCATAAATAACAATAGGTTAATAATACAAAAAAAATTGATTGTTAACTTGATAGGTTTAGAGGCATCTTTATATAAATATCTGGGTATGTCTATGAGAGAGCTTATAGATTGGATTTACTGAGGTAGGAAGACCCTATTTCATGGAATAGGGGCTTAGACCAAATAAAAAGAGGAAGCTGAGCCCAGCACTAGCATGAATCTCTCTCTGTTCCTGAAAGTGTTCGTACTGTGACCAGCTGCTTCTTGTTGTGTCTTTCCCACCATGATTGTCAGCCAGCCAGAACAAACCATTTCATCTTCAAGTTGTAAGATATTTTGTCACAGCAATGAAAAAGCAACTAGATGAAATAGTGACTTCAGAGAAATATGTCCACCTGTTTTGGACTCTGTGTTCAGTCCTGTGGTGTTTTGAATGAACTGTTCTGTATTGATTGAGGTATTTGAACCCTTGTTTCCCATGTGGCCGTGCCGTGTGAGCGTGTTGTGGAGCCTTTAGGAGGTACAGCCTTGGTGGAGGCATATGCATCGTGTAGGCATTAGGGGTTTAATGCCTTGCTCCACTTCTGGCTCACTCTCTCTGCTTCTGGTTGGTTGCAGATATGCTTCTTCAGCTTCCTGTTCTGTCTGCCTTCTGCCATGCGGCCATTAAAGACTCCCTGTTTTCAAATCATAAGCAAAAAATAAAGTCTAGCTTCCTTAAGACATGTTTGGTCATGGTGTTTTATCACAGGAAAAGAAAGTAAGTTGTGTATTTTGATTTTTATCTAGTTACACAAAATAAGTCCAGCAGATATAATTAATTTATGAATCTCGAGATGAGAACATCCTGGATTACACATATAGGCTTAATTTTGATCTGAAGCATCCTTTTAGGATATACAACATGGGGAGCATCTGTGAGGATAAAGGCAGAGAGAAGAGTGCTGCAGCCACACATACCGGAGGTCCTGAAGCTCTAGAAACAAGAAGAGGCATGGAACACAATCTCCTCTAGATCCCTTCAGGAACATTTTCTGAGATGATCAGTCCAGATAGGGCCCAATGACAGAAACAAAGAGTTCTACTCAAGAGTAAGCTTGGCTAATCAAGCCATTGAAACAGGATTGCTTTCAGGAGCACGGGCAGCTACATGGCCACAGAAACATCTCCTACTCTCCAACCATTAACTGTTTGTACATCCTTAGAGAGAGGTGGGCTATGGAAGCCCTTCTACCTTGAACTCCTTAACTATTTATGTATCCCTGGGAGGGCTGGGGACTCAGATCCTCTCTCTCTCACTTCTGGTGTAGGTAACCACAACTTCCGGGAGTTCAAAGGTGCAGAGTCCATGGCATACCCAGAGGACAGCATTACACCATGCACTTCCATGAGGTCAGTCCTATCTGATACTCTGATGAAGCACTTCAGTCCTACAAGGTTAAGAATAAATAAGCTTTGTTTCTGACACATTGAGTCTGTGGAAATTTGTTTTAGTAGTCCCTTCTCCAACAATGCCAGCCTGGGAAAATATAGAAGAGAAGGAAGAACGGCAAGTCTTGAAAGCCTTTTGAAGGTCCTCATGCCTGTTAGTTTATAGACATGCCTTCAGTTTTTCCAAGAAGACTTATGCAAACAGGTTGTGAACCACCCTTCCACATACCAGAGCCTTTTCTCATGTGTCTCTTAAGCGTGAGTATAAGTGAGTCAGTGCACCTTGGACCCAAGGGATTTCTCCCTGGGTGGATTGATGAGGAGTTGTGTTGATGCAGGTCTGCAGTGAGGTCTTTAAAACAAGTCCTCATGGAGTGCATGAAATGCTAGACATTACAAAGGACACTTGAACTGGGGATCCCTGTACACTGGCCTTTCTGTGTAGTGAGTAACATCAATTTCTTATCTCATAAAACAGGTGCCAGGAAATACTGAGTCTCTTTGGTAGGAAATCCCAAGGCTCCCCGTTTCATGTCCAGCATTCTGGTTGATGCTCTGACAGTTAACATAGTGCCACATCTGACTGCTATTCACACTCCCTGTATTAGTTAGGCTCTATATTGCAGTGACAAAATACCTGACAGGAAGGAGCTTGAGGAGAGAAGAGGTTAGCACAGTGAGAGGATGCAGTCCATCATGGTGGCAAGCCGTGATATCCAGAGCATGAGGCAGCTGGTCACATGGTATCCATAATCAGGAAGCAGAGAGAGATGAATGCTGGTGACCAGCTCACTTACTTCTTCTTCTTCTTCTGCTTCTTCTTCTTCTTCTTCTTCTTCTTCTTCTTCTTCTTCTTCTACTTCTTTTGTTGCTTTTGTTTTTAATTTTTTTAATTTTTTACATATACATCTATAGTTACACATATATACAATAAACTACCTACAGTAGGAAGAAGCATGAAACAATCAGGAATTATATAAATGTTACATTCTTAGTCTTTTGGCTATTTCTATTTGGCAGGCTTGAAGAGAACATCTTTCCTATCTTGGTGCATCTAAAATTCTGAATGTAAAGCAATATCTGTCATATCTCACCTTTGTCAATGTAAAACATCTAAATCTAGACCTAAAAACATATTTACCCCTAAACAACTAAGCTTAATTGTAAAACTATATACTATCTGGTCTTCAACCGCATCAGAGACTTGAGAAGGAATAAAAAAAAGGAAGCACATTGTGCACATTAGCAGCTTCCCAAAGGAGAAGATGATGGAGACAGTTTGCTGCCTTAGCAGTCACCAACACTCTCTATAATGTCCAGGGGCCCAGTCTGTGGGACTGTGCTGCCCACATTTACAAGGTTGTCCTCCCAGCTCAGTTAACTCAGTCTAGAAAATTCCTCTCAGATGCTCAGAGATACATCTTTCAGTGATTCTAGATTCTTTCAAATTGATGTCGATATTAACTACCGGGTGCACTGTGGAACAACTTCTTTCTTTTTCCTCTTTCAAATGTTGTTAAGTAAAGACTCAGAAATATCATGTGTTGGTATGCTCTCCTATCCCTAATTCATATTGCTATTTATACAAAGCCCATCTCTACACACAAATGAACTGAGCTCTATGTGAGATTCCATTTCTGCTCTTACTAGACTCCAGGCAGGTGAGCAGCCTGACCAGAGGATAGACAGACAAGTCCTCTGGGGTTGAGGGGCTCACCCAATTATATAATACTTGACTCCTATTGTAGTCGTGTACATGAAGAAATATTTGGAACTAAGATTTGGAAGGAGAGAGAGCGCCCAGCCATTGAGAACCTTCTAAAACTACTTGAAATAGTCAAAGAAATAAAAATTAGTATAAAATCCTACAGAGAGAAAGAAACAGCCTAAGCAGGTCGGGAGCGCAAAATACAGAGAACACACCTGAGAAATCTATGTCCCAGTACAGTTTAGAAGATTAAAAACTGACAATCTTGGGGCCAGATCCAACCTAAAGATACAGTTTAAAAAAATATTCCACCAATATTTAAAAATCAGGCTGTTTCAGTGACACTATGATTCTTTTTGTTTTCATCTTGAATAGAATTTAGAAGTTCTAACAACAGTCAGCCTGCATCCACATATTTCTAGAATCAGCCCCTTGGTTCCATGCCTCAGAGGAGGAGGGCTGTGTAACTGTGTTGGTGGGGGTGGGGGTGGGGCATCTGGTCTGCTCTGCAAGGAGCATGAGTGCTTAGCTGAGTTAAAGCTTCACGGATTAAAAGGAAGGGATAGTGTCATCCTCATAAAGGCATGTGAAGTTCTAAAATTAATGTTAATTTTGGTTCTTTTCAGTTTCTCATTCTGTGGCTTGCTCTAATTGCTAACTTGGGTGTTAGAGCCTACAATGTTAACATGCTAACATAGACCCACTGCTGACTTGTACTCATGCTCCCTTTATTAGCCTCCTTGCTGCAGTGACAAAACGCCTGGCAAGAAGCAACTTAAGCAAGCAAGAGTTTATTTTATTTGTAAGCTGGGGGATAAATGTAACACTTGCCTCCCGGGGATCTAAAGACAATTGATCATAACTTAATAGCACAATGCCTGGGATACAATGATCACTTAAATATTCGCTATGATAATAATATTATTACTTTGAAAGTTACTTTTTCCTGTTACCAGTGAGATTACTATCAATTGTAAGTTTTAAGCAAGCATCGTGTGTCTTGGGTGACCACAATGACTGGAAATAATAGAAAAGTCGCTTACTGCAATACCATAGTAACCCTTGGAAAAAATGGTAAGTGTTTAAAGAAATTGCTCACTAAACTTCTGTATGGCTTCAGGAAAAAAAATATGTTCCATTTTCCAGCAAGGAAGCAGCAGTTAAGAAGAGTAAAGAGGGGTAGGGCGTTTAAATAGAGCACTTGTCTGATCTGCCCAGAAATAAGGTTAACCCTTCAGTGGATGCCACTGTTTGCCCCTTATATATATTTATATAAGGAAAGCTACAATGGTGTATAGGGGGCTGGAGAGATAGCTCCATGATTAAGAGCACATTCTGCTCTTACAGAGGACAGACGTTCAATACTTAGCATCCATGTTGGGTACTCCTCACACCCACCTGTAACACGCATGTATATACACATACAGACACATGCATATAAACATTATTAAAAATAAAGTTTAAAAAGATGGCATGTGGAAGCAAACAGCATGCTATCATTTTTGTACTCTTGCCATTTGACCCCAGGTCCATTTCCTCATCAAATGCAACTTCTTTTCCTATCTGGTCTACATTTTGGCAAGCCTGCTCTCTGCATATTTACTTTACATAATAATGTTCTGTGGTTACCTGTTACATCATAAGGTAAGACCCTCCATAAGATCTAATTATTTTTTCCACTGCAAACAAGATGTTTCACAAAAGCTATAGATCAAGACTCATTACAATGGCATCTCATTATTTTTAATGAGTAATTCCATTATTTCTGGTTCTACCCAGAGCAGGACATAATTCTGTCAAAGAGAAAAGCTTGTTAAACTTTGGTGGCCAGAAACATGACTTTCAGTCAAATTTAGCAGCACTGCTTATTAAGTTTAATGACACAATCTTCCAGGTTTATGGGGGCTTCACAAGGGTGCCTGGATACAGGATGCATACTTCTATCCAGAGATTAATTAGGTATGTGGAAACCCACCTCAATTTGCATACTTTTGTCTCTTAAACTTCTTTAAATATGAGTTGGTTTTAGTAACCATTCTTATACTGAAGATCAATGAACTTGTAAAACAGTTTCAGTTGTAAAAGTGTTTGTGAAATCTAAGGACAGTGGTAAGAGTTGGGGGGAGATTTTTAATCCTATTTTCTCTATGAACTTTGTGACATATCTACTGTTGAAATTTAGACAGTTTGTCCAAAATGTCATGTGAATAAGATTACAGTCATAGAAAGAAAACAAAAGGGCCAACTGTCTATTTGTAGGGAAAAGGAAAAAATTGACTTGCAGAAGATGTAAAAGCCAGGAGATAGAAGGGTAAGGAAGAAGATGCTGTCCACAGGAGTCTCATAGCACTAGATCAGAGATGTACCACATAACATAAGGCAGGAAATTAAGCGCTGGCTTACCTTCTCCTGTGTCACAATTTCAGTGAAAGATGCTTTATTCATAGAGCAGCTGCTATGCGTAGTCTGTTCATTGGTAAGGATTGGTAAGGAATAAGACCAAACGTTGGCCTCCAATAACAGAATGTGGGCTAGGGCCCAGGTATGGTGTCAACACTCAAAAGCTAGAGAGAAGTTGATGAGAACGTCAAAGTCATCCACCACAAGTTTGAGGCCAGCATGATTGAGATGTTACTCTGCTTAAAAAAAAAAAGGTGTGTGTGTATGCATGTGTCTATATGTCTGTGTATGTTTGGAATGTATTTGTACTTAAAACTTAGGTGAGTTCACATTTCTATTTGTTTAGTACTTCACAACAAAATAGGATTAATTATAGTACCTAGCCAATATTTTTAGAACAATTTCTTTACATTTATTATTTATTTTTATGTGTGTAGGCATGTAGAGATCAGGTGACAGCTTTCTGGAGCCTGTCCTCTTCTTCTACCAAGGGGACTCTGGAGATTGAACTTTAGCTTGTCAGCTTTAGGTGTCCTTTTACCCACTATGCTATATTGCCAGCATCCTTCTAGGGTTGTCTATAACTGGGAATAGGGCTTCCTCAAGACCCAGCTATTACACTCCTTGGAATATACCCAGAAGATGCACCAGCACACAACAAGAAAATTTGCTCAACCATGTTCATAGCAGCCTTATTCATAATAGCCAGATCATGGAAACAGCCTAAATGTCCCTCAGTAGAAGAATGGATAAAGAAACTGTGGTACATATACACTATGGAATACTACTCAGCTATTAAAAACAAGGAATTCCCGAAATTTGTGGATAAATGGATTGAGCTAGAAATGATCATAATGAGTGAGTTAACCCAGAAGCAGAAAGACTCAAATGGTTAGCCCAAGGGGCATGTCCCACAAAAGCCTTCACTTACCAGGAAACTGGGACAGAGGGGAGGACATCTTATTGGGACTCTAGATGAGAGAATCATGGGAGAATAGCAAAGTAGAAGGATCCAGAGGGTCCTAGAAACCTACAAGTAGAACATTATGATAGGCAGATTTGGGTCATGGGGCCCCACTCAAACTAAGGCACCAGCCAAGGACAATACAGGCGGTAAACTTTAAACCCCTACCCAGATCTAGCCAATGGTCAGAACACTCTCCACACTTGAATGGAGAGAGGGATTTGACTTTCTCATGTACTCTGGTGCCTCACATTTGACTATGTCCCCTGGAGGGGGAGACCTAGTGGCACTCAGAGGAAGGACAGCAGGTCACAGAGAAGAGACTTGATACCCTATGAGCATATACATGGGGAGATTATCCCTCTCAGGAACAGTCATAGGGGAGGGGAATAAGGGGAAAATGGGAGGGAGGGGAGAATGGGAGGATACAAGGGATGGGATAACCATAGAGATGTAACAAGAATAAATTTTAAAAAATTAAAAAATTAAAAAAAAAAACAATGAATGGAACGTCAACACCATGAGTGTTGGGTAGACTTCTGTAGAGCAGAATGATGGAAGATGAGTCAGTGAGACAGTAGACAGTAGCAAGAGAAGTCACCTCAGTACATTTTAATTTCATAGTACTTTCTCCTAGAGAGTGATATTTTCTTTTTTTTTCTTTTTTTTATTTTTTATTAATTTATTTATATTACATCTCGATTGTTAGCCCTTCCCCTGTTTCCTCCCATTCCTCCCTCCCTCCCACTTCCCCCCTTCTCCCCTCCCTTATGTCTGTGACTGAGGGTGACCTCCTCCCCCTATATATGCTCTTAGAATATCGAGTCTCTTCTTGGTAACTTGCTATCCTTCCTCTGAGTGACGCCAGGCCTCCCCATCCAAGGGACGTGGTTAGAAAAGGGGCACCAGAGTTCGTGTGAGAGTCAGATCTCACTCTCCCCTCAATGGTGAAGAATATCCTGTTCATCAGCTAGGCCTTGGTAGGGGTTTGAAGTTTACTGCCTATATTCTCCTTGGCTGGTGCCTTAATTTGAGGAGGACCCCAGGACCCAGATCTGCCTGTCATAAAGTTCTTCTTTTAGGTTTCCAGGACCCTGTGGATCCTACTATTTCCCCATTCTTCCATGCTACTCTTGCCTAAAGTCTCAATAGGATGTCCTGAGAGTGGTATTTTCAAAGGGAACAATGCGTCATTCAGTTTAAGTGGGTAAGTCCATTTAAAATAAAATAGAAATAGAAAAATATATGGAATCAGGAGATAGTAATATTTACCCACTATTTTTTCTGAAGATAGATCTATCATCTATCTATCTATCATCTATCTATCTATCTATCATCTATCTATCTATCTATCTATCTATTTATCATCATTATCTATCTATCTATGTATAATATATAATCTATTTATCTATCATCTCTGTGGTGTGTGTGTGTGTGTATTTGTGTGTGTGTGATTACGTACACATGTGCATGCATGCAGAGGCCAGAATAGAGTACTAGGTGAACTCCTACATCACTTTCCACCTTTGAGTTATTCCTTTGATATAAAGTCTCTCTTCCTGAACCTAGAGCTCACATCTTCACAGCTATTCCGGAAGTCGTCAGGCTCCAACTGTTATCTTTGCTCCCCTCCCCTTGGGTGGGTGTGCATAGGATGTCTGTTAAGTTTCTTTTTTGTCTCAAAACTTAGTGTAAACTGTTGGGAAACAGGAGTCTTCATGTAGCAGGTGATACATTGAGGTCTTCTAGGGATTGGAAGTGCTCAACAGACTTACAAGATTAAAAGGTAGAAGATTAGTCTTTATGTCTATAAGCATGCATATTTTTAAAATATTTTCTTTTTCTTTACATGCATATGGCTTGTTTGTGTGTGGGCATGTTTTCCTGAGTGCAGGTATCCATGAAGGCAGGAAAAGGGAGTCAAATACCCTAGAGCTAGAGGTGCAGGTGGTTCTGAGCCTCCAGAAATGGGTGGTGGGAAAAAACCCACCACTCTGTAGGAGCAGTTAGTACTCTTACCTTCCAAGCAGTTCTTCAGCACCAAGGCTGTGTCTGTTAAGGTGAAGACAATGGTAAAAAGTTTCATAGGGCCCAAACTGCATCCTAAGTCCTGCTCAAACTATGGCACTAGCCAAGGACAACACATGCAGCAAACTTCCAACCCCTACACAGATCTACCAAATGGACAGGACATTCTTCACAGTTGAGTGGAGAATGGGGTCTGAATTTCACATGAACTCTGGTGCCCCATATTTGACCATGTCCCCTGGATGGCGAGGCCTGGTGGCACTCATAGGAAGGATAGCAGGCTACCAAGAAGAGACTTGATACCCTATGAGCATATAAAGGGAGAAGAGGTCCCCCTCAGTCAGAGTCATAGGAGAGGGGAGTAAGGGGAAAATGGGAGGGAGGGAGGAATGGGAGGATACAAGGGATAGGATAACAATTGAGATGTAATATGAATAACTTAATAAAGTATATTTTAAAAAAAGAAAAACATTTCTTAGAAAAAATTGCAGCCTAAGTAATTTATGCTTCCATTTCCCCTATGGCCATTAACAGACATTTAAATGGATTTAGGTTTTCATCAGCTTTTAAAATTTTAAACTCAAATAACACAAAATGGACATTTTTTCTTAGTTATATGTTAAATCAGTACTTTCCATTTCACCATTTCTAACGAAGCATAATTCAGCTTTGCTGTTTAAAATATTAATATGTTGGTCATTAGTTGGTATTATTTCAACTTTTTAAATTGCTTAAATAAATCCAGGCTGTCAACTCTATATACTAATTATTTTTAGTGTTTTTTCTCTTCTCTATAATTTAAAGTCATAAAGCAAAAATAATTTAGTTCTTTATGCATAGTTTGAGAGCAACCAAGTGTTAGAAGGCAAGGTGTAATTAGTGCTTATTGCTCCTGCCAAATAACATGTTTCTAAATCTGATAAAGCTTCTTTGTGTATTGTGTGTGAGACCAACACATTGAACAAGGCCTGGATCAGCATGTCAACATGTAACAAGTGGCTAAGCTTCCTGAGGTTTTAGGACATCCAAGCACAGTTTTACTCATGTGGAAAGAATTTTGGTTAAGGAGTTCACTCATTAATTTTCTCTGAATATTCTCCAAGTCTCTAATTTCAAGACAGTAAACTCTCTTCTATAAGGCTTATTACTTGTGTGAGCATTTCAGTTATTTGTCATTAAAACACACACACACACACACACACACACACACACACACACAGACACGTGTCTTGGGTATATCCACTCCTCTCTCCTCTCCTTCTTCCCTCTCTTCCTCCCTTTTTCCCTCCCTCCCTCTCTCCCTCATGCTCTTCCTCCAATTCCTTCTCAGTTCTCCCATTGCATCTACCTCCATACGTTATGTTCTTTTTGTTGCTTGCTTGTGGATTCCTAGCCCACTGAGTCCTATTAGTACATGGGTGTGGGGTCGTCCACTGGGACATGGCAATCTGCCAGTAGACACACTCTGATGGAAAAGTGACTCTCCCTCCCCTAGCCACCATGAAACAACATGTTGGAATGTTAAATGATGCATGGACCTTTTGGAATTGAAGCACAATCACCTTATTTCCTTGCTTCCCATTTCTTCCTCCAACCCCTCCCCTGTACCACCTCTTGCTCTCTCTCTTAAATTCATGGACTCTTTCCTCTTTCTATTTAATTGCTGAAGATACAGATATGTTCTTGCTAAGTACAACCGTATAATGTTACTTCTATGTATTTCAGGGCTGACCATTTGCTATGTTGTAACCAACTGTGAGTCCCTTCCCTGGGAAAGCTTATTTTTCCTGCTCTCATTTCCTTAGATGCCTGTAGTTCTCTGAGTAGTGATGGGGTCCCTTGAGACTTCCGACTTCCATGTTAGCAACTCTATTGGTGTTGTCCTTGTCACAGTCTTGTTTAGGCAGCCATGTTCTTGCACAGACAACCATAGCTTTTGTGAGTTCATGAGTTCAGTGTCCATGTCATGATCAGAGGGCAGCAGTTCACGGATCTCCTCCCCATTTTCTGTGTCTTACATTCCTACTACTTCACCCCATATTCTGTGATGATTTCAACTTATTATCTTGAACAATTTATGCTGAAACCCATGATACATGTGTGTATATATACATATATATATATATAATATGTAATATGTAATATATAATATATAACCACCAGAAATGCTAAATAATCTTCTAAGTGATGCATTTTAATGAATGTATGATACATATATATGTCTGTATGTTTGTTGTGTGTGTCTGAAATACATTTTGTATATGTGTGTATGTATGTGCAGAACACAAATATGCATCAGCTAAAATTTGTGTGTGTGTTAGCCAACTTTCTACCTAAATTACCAGAGACAACCAACTTTAAAAGATAAAAAGATTATTTGGCACACCTTTTATGAATTGTGGACCCCATTGCTCTTGTGATCTGTAACAGGCCAGTAACAGGTGGTGGTGGTATATAGCACAAGAAATATAATCACTTCATGGCTGAGAACTGAATGTGAGCAAGAGAGAAGGGTCATCCATTGTCCTCTTCAAGGGCATGGCTCCAGAGAGTAAAGTCCTCCACTATTTCACAATAGTTCCACAGCCTGGTACTTTGGGGGCACAGCTGTTCAAAATATAGTCTCTCTCTCTCTCTCTCTCTCTCTCTCTCTCTCTCTCTCTCTCTCTCTCTCTCTCTCTCTCTCATGGTGTGTGTGTGTGTGTGTATTGAGGAGAGTGGGAAAGTATGCTTGGAAGGACTTGAAATTTGGATGGAAATAGCCTGGAGCCTCTCAGGAGCATTGGAGAGTTTGAGTGATCAAAATATACAAATTCACAGAATAAATAAGTTATTTAAAAACTAAGGATCTTGAACAATGTAAAAATAATTTATAGATATATAACTATCATATATCCATGCACTAATCTAGCAAACTAAGGGCCTATTATCATAAAGATCATGTTTAGGTACACAATAAGGTCCATGAGGAAAGGAAATGGAAAATATGTTTATTTTCAGGAGGTTGAATTTTGTCATAGTATTTGGAACTGCATTATATAGGCAGTGGAGTCTGAGAAGGAAGAAAGTTTCAGTAATGCTAAACCAACTTAGGTAAATGAACAATCAAGTTAAATGCATAGGGTATGGATTTGGACTGATTATTGTATATTTATTTATATCTGAGTTGGCCAAATAGTCATGATTGATTCAGAGAAGAATCATGAAATTGCATTGTTGCTTTCTGCTATAGGTATTCTTTAATTAAGAGATTTGAAAATTAGTGGGTTGAATTGTATCACCACAAACACATTGTGGTCCCAATGTTATAGTCGCTTTGAATGTAACCTGTTTAATATAGAGATTATATAGTCTTTACAAAGTCAGTATCATGTTACATTGAATATGAATGTCCCTTACTACCAGTGAGTGATTTCTTTCTAAAGAAAAGGAAATTGAAAAGAATAGATGTGGAGAGAGAGAGAGAGAGACTGAGACAGAGACAGACAGACAGAGACAGAGACAGAGACAGACAGAGACAGAGAAAAGAGAGACCATGTGAAGGCAGAGAAATTGTAGATTGGCCTATGAAGCCAAATAGTGTCAAATATCACCTCAGCTGCATCTCCAACAAGTGTCAGAAAAAAAAAAGAAGATCTAGATTACATCCTTCTTTGGAGCATGGTTCTGTAACCACTGTGTTCTGACTTCCAGCCTTTGGAACCATGAATGAGCTTCTGGAATGTTAGGCTAGACAGGCTGCTGTCCTTTAGTAGAGCAGTCTGAGGAAACAGCTAAAGGAACTAAGTCATAGGGAAGGAAATGGCTGAGGCCCTGTGTATTTGCCTCTATGCATTCAAATGCGTACTGTATGTATTAGGAACCTCCTTCTCAAATGAATTTAGTATTTGCAGATTGCATGGGGGACACTGGGGACAGCTATGATTTGTTTTCTAGAGATATCCTGCCCTGTCATTGACATATACTTATATTACATGGCAATAAATACGTAGAAAAATCTAACCTACTAACAGTGAAGGTCTAGTATGCCGTGTAACCTCGGTTTGAGGCTTTAGAGAAAGAACCCTGGATGACTCACAAGTGAGATCCTGGAAAGGTTTGCCCAGTGTCTGCCATGGCTTGTCCAAGCTTTTTATTGTAAGGGGTTTAGAAGTGTTAGATCTGAACTTGATTCATAACATTGCACCTTCTTAGAAAATGACCAGTACTTGCAGAGGAATCTTTGTATATCTGGTAGGTAACAAGCACCTTGTAGGCAGTGAACTTGAACTTTAATGTTCCTCTTAGTGCTGTGAGCTGGTGACTCAGAAGATGAATAATCTCCTTAAAATAGGCTGTAAGGAATCTAAGTTATGTAACTGGCATTTGTGGTTTATTCACTTGTAAGTACTAAGTTGCAAATAATTTTAATTATGAAATTCATTCTATTTGTTTTTTCTGTGATAAATGAACTGTAGCTTTCATTGCTAGATGATATTCTAAGAATTAAAGGAAAGGAAGTCATTTGAATTTTAAATTTCTACCCCATCACTTAGGAAATGAATATTTAAAAATGAACAATAAAATTAGGTTACAGTTTTGAAAAATATTTCTGCTTATTAAAATCAGAATTTTACATACTTGACCTGTAAAATAAAAGACAGAGTTTCAGATAAAGTTGTGGTTTTGCATTATAGTTTCTGGAAATTTCTGCCCAAATGATATATACCCATTTTTCTTTCTTGTGAAAACCGAGCTGTGAAATCTGTAAGTGAGATGAGTGTTCTGCAGTGATTTCATGGTGTGGGTGGCTCCACTCTTATCCATGTGACTCCCCCAGAGGTGTGTAATCTCTGGCCATCAGTGATGCTTGGCTTGGCATTTGAAATTTATCCACTCAGAGTATGATTAACTGCCGGGGCCTCTGGAAGGACTCAGGGATACTTAGTTTTGCTTTCTTTAGGTCATGTGCTTGTTGGGCACTGTGTGCAGAATGCAGAAGAATACAGGCTATGCTTCCTTTACCAAATTTTATTTTGCTTGACGTGTCTTAGTATAGGTGTACAATATACATAGCAGTAATTCCACAGATTGGGACATATGTGTCAATGTCATGGGAGCATCTATGTAAAATCCTGAACATTTGTAATATAATAGATTTCCACACATAGTCATCATGTAATTTATAGAACAAAGGAGGGAAAAGGGAGGCAGTGTGTGTGTGTGTGTGTGTGTGTGTGTGTGTGTGTGTGTGTGTGTGCAGGGTTCAGACAATAGACGTCAAAACAGAAGTTGTCCTCTTACCCACTCACTGCTCTTCAGCTCGTCACCTACAAAGATTAGTTAAGTAACTTAGGGATTCCTGCTTCCTTGATATGCATATTTCATTCCTGATGCTCCACAGTGGTGTCAGTCAACCTTTGAGGATAGAATGAAAGTAGGCTGGGAAGATTGCTCAGTGACTGAGCATACAGTACTCTTGCAGAATTCCTGTACTTGCTCCCCAGAACATACAGAGGGGTTCACATCTGCCTGCAACTCCAGCTCTAGGGAATCTGACTTGTATTTTTGGCCTCCATAGGCACCTGTACACATATACATATACCCTGCCCTTCCCATAATTAAAACTAAAACATTAACTTTTTAAATAAAAATAAGAAAGAAAGCTAGCTTGCTGATTCACATCTGTAATTCCAGAACTCAGGGAGACAAAGCCAGGTGGATATCTGTGAGTTTGAGACCAGCTTGGTCTACAAATTAATTTAGGCCAGCCAAGGCTACACAGAGAAACAACTGTCTCAACAAACAAACAAACAACAGCAACAAGTAGGAAAGAACTACTAGGGCACTGAAAATTCAACCTGTAGTAATTGATGAGGCAGTGATGATTCAATGGTACCTCAGATGAATGCACACCATGAAAAGTAACTTATCCAGTAGTAAAATTAAGTAAATGCTTTTTGTTCAACAAAATAATAACCCACTATCAAAAACAATTTATGTATAAAGAGCCCAAGAGTAAAAAAGAAGGCTTAATCACCAAGAACTTGGCTCTCCACTTGGATTTAACTCTCAGGCCTTACATTTGGTAGCCACTTAGAGGCCTGGGTCAATGTTAGCAAAACACAATAGTGCCCTTAACAAAAGAGGCTCTTGATAAGCAATAGCAGTCATTATTAATGAGAATTATGGGGGCAGTTATTATGAGACAGGAGCACATCCTAATTTGCTTTCCTGTTGCTGAGATGGAACTCAAGGAAGGAAGGGTTTATTCAACTTAGAATTCCTGAAGTCTAGAGTCAATCTTTACAGATATCAGTACATTGCTACAACAGTATAGAGGATTATCATTATCAAGGATGTCAGCAAAATTCTACAAAAAAGGCTGAAGACTTAGTGAAGAAAAAAATAAGTGTCCATTTATCAAATGAGTAAGCTGTAAGAATCAACATTGATGCACTTCTTGTTCCCAAATTGGAAATTGAAACCTTGCAAGAGACACTTGCAAGTGTCTGCACTCAAAAGAAACAGCATATCTGGCAGAGAGTGAAGAAGGCCTGGTCCTCTAAGGAGAAATGGAGTGTAACACAGCTAGTGGAACTCAGCAGTCAGGGTTTGTGTGCTCTCTCACATTAGTCTGATTCCTTAGTCTGATTCTCTGTATAACAGGTAAGCAAACATTCATTCAAAATTTGTGTACTTGGAACTGTATAAGAGCGTATTCATGAATGGAAAAAACTATTTCTACAGAATACACACACACACACACACACACACACACACACACACACTTGTGTGTGTGTGTGTGTGTGTGTGTGTGTGTGGTCTATTAGCATGCAAAATTGAAAGTTTAAATGGTAAGTAGTGGCCCCTGGAGGGAAAATATATATATTTTGCAATATATATATTTTGCAGAAATAGTTGTTTTCTCCACATTCTTATATTGAGGAATATATATGTATACTCTTTTAAGGAAACATTTTTCTCAAGGGGTCACTACTTACCATGTAAACTTTGCATACTAGGAGACCAAATACCTTATTTCTGAGGCCCATCATGGTTATACATACTAGGGAAAGCAAGACAACACCTCTGCTCATCATCCCAGTAACATGGGGGATGAGCTGAAGGTTTGGCTGAGTAGAAAAGTATTTGCCTGATGTATGTGGACCTATAGGTTTTGTCTCTAGCACTTAAAAAAAATTCCCAAAAGTCTACTCCTTATGTTCAATTACGTGATGGTCCAAAATGTAGTTACTGCATGTTTTTGGTTAGCTTGATTGACATAACCTAGAACCACATGGGGGAAAGAGTCTTAGGGAAGAATTATCTAGACAGTGCTAGACTGTAGGAATGTATGGAGAAAGTTGTTCTAATTGTTGAGTAGGATGTAAAACCCCCAACCGTGAATATGGGTAGCACCATTTTATGGACTAGGTGGCGTAAGACTAGAGAATGGTAAATGAGAGGCAAGTAAGCAGCGTAGGTGCATTCATATCTCTCTGCTCCTGACTACAAATGTGTTGTGACCAGCTGCTTGAGCTCCTGCCTTGACATCCCCACAATGTTGGACTGTAACTTGGAGCTATAAGCAGAATAAACTTTTTCCTCCTTACATTGCTTTTAGTGAGGGTGTTTTATTACAGCAGCATAGACGAAGCTAGAAGGTTGCCTTATGTATGTTACCCTTGAATCATTTTTCCTTGCATATTGCTGACACCTTTCTACTTAGGGTAGCCTGACAAATAAGGTTTGTAATGGTTAAGGCAAGGTTTGAATGCATGCAACTAACTCACCCTTGGTGCATGGGGCTTAGCTCCTCAAAGGAAGAACAAAATCTTGTGCGGCCCCCGCCCCTTCAAAGACAACACAGTCAGTGAACCACAGAATGCTCAGGGCTCCTTATGGAACATTCACGCTTGGCAAACCCTACATTCTCTACTAAATGGAGCTCAGGGAATATTGAGAAAATGTTGTTGCCGAGAAGATAAGACCACAGAAAGGAAGAACACAAACAGAAATATATGCCTTTACAAAGAACTAAATTGCAGCTGTGGTTTTGAGAACGCAATCTAAATTTAATCAGAAGTGCCTTGAGGTGTAGGGTGAGCATGAGCCTGTAGCATTTTCCTGGCCGTTAGAGAGGATGTTCAACGTGGAAGAACTCAGGTAGAATTCTTATGAACTTGGAAGGTATTATGAAACTTTCAACACATTCAGTAAGTATATACTAGTCACTCTCTTGATGTTGAGACACTGTTATATGGGGCAGGCTAGGCTGGTCTCTAAGTTGATATGCAGCCAAGGTTGAGCTTAAACTTCAGCTCCACCTTACTCTTCTGCCTGAGTGCTGGGGTTAGATATTACCTTGTTTATATGTTCTGGATATTGAAGCAAGGGTTTCATGCATGCCAGGTAAGCATGCTACCAAATGAACTACAGACCCAACCTCTACCCGTTATGCCTTTTGTATCTTTAAGTCAGTTTTCTCCTGAGACTCAAGAGACAGAAAACACACTTTGAGCTTGAGATATGGCAGCATGGAAATTCATCATTCTGGCTTTTAGAGTATTGCCTATGAGTTCTTTAGGAAAAAGAAACCAGTAATTTACATGCAAACATGAAAGGAGAGTTGGTATGAGAATTGAATCTCATGATGATGGCGGCTGAGATGTCCTGTGGTCTGTTATCAATAGATGGGGAAATAGGGAAGCCTAGCTCAAGTCAAAATCCTAAAACTAAAGATTGGAGGGTCTCTTTTTTTTTCTTATGGCTATGCTAAAAATACTCTTACAAAAACAACTTAAAAGAGAAAGGTATGGTTTATCACAGAGGAGAAGTCAAGGCACTAAGAAGTTGAGGCAGCTGGTACCATAGCATCTATTAAAAATAGAAATTAGAGACTGATTAATTAATTCTCTGCCCTCTTTTCCCATCTTATACAGTCAAAGATTGCCCATAGAATGGTCCCACATTCAGTCAAGGTAGTTTTTCCCACACCAATTCATATTGTCAAGGTAATCCCTCGCAGCCATGCCCAGAGGCCTCTGTTCCAAGTGACTCTAGAGTCTGTCAGATTAACAACTAACAGCAAACATCATGGAAGATACATAAGAGGAATGGTTTGTAGGGTATGCAGTGCGTTAAGTGAGAATGTCACCTCGCTGCTTCATACGTTTGAATGTTTGGTTTCTAATTAGTGGTGCTATTTGCAGATGTTGAGGAGGCACCATCCTGGTCACTGAAATAGGTCACTAGAGGCATACTTTGGGAATGCAGAGACTTTGAGGCACTTCCAAACCTCTCTGCTGATGACTGAGGTTGTAAGCTCTCAGCTTCCTGCTCCAGTCCCATGTCTGCTGCTTGGCTGCCACACTACCCCACCATTATGGACTTTTATTCCTCTAGATTTCAGAACCCAAATGCATTATTCCTTCCAGAAGTTGCCTGAGTTGTAGTGTTTCATCACAGCAACAGAGAAATCATGGAAGCAGATATAATTCTCAGAAATCAAAGTGCTCAGAACTACATCCCAGGAAAGCTGGGTATCAGCCATAGAAAAGAGAGCAAGGATTCACCCTGCCTCACGCTTCTTCTTCTTGGTCCCTTAGAGGATCAGAAGGTTGGATGATGTCACTCCCATTGCTACTGGTGACTCTTCCTTGCTCTAGGAACTGACTCAAGTCCTAATCTCTCTTCTGGACCACCTCTCTCAGACATAAGCAAGAACAATGCTTGAGTAGAAACCCCAGCATCCTTCAGGCTATTCAAATTGACAAATAAACTGAACTAACATACAATATAAACCTAGTCTTTTATTTTTTTCTTTAGTTACAGCTCTGAGTTCATACTGAAACCTTGCCCCCTTGCTAGGCAAGGGCTATCTAAACTCCATAAATACAGGAGGCAAACTAAGGTTAAGCTGGATGCTTATTGATTGTGCTTGCTAAACATTGCTGATGATACAGGAACTAAATTTTTATGGAGTCGAGAACAGTATTAGTAGTAGTAGTAATAGTAGTAGTAGAAGAGAGAGAGAGAGACAGAGAGAGAGACAGAGACAGACAGAGAGACAGAGAGAGACATAGAGACAGACAGAGAGACAGAGAGAAAGAGACAGAGAGAGAGACAGACAGAGAGAGAGACAGAGAGACAGAGAGAGAGAGAGAGAGAGAGAGAGAGAGAGAGAGAGAGAGAGAGA
>OU015747.1:81715611-81739942 GCA_907169655.1 Acomys percivali | reverse complement strand
TCTCTCTCTCTCTCTCTCTCTCTCTCTCTCTCTCTCTCCATTTCTTCCAACTTTCCTTACATAGAAATAGTCGGTCAATAAATTAGGTGAAGCTTCTCTGTATGAGTGAATTGTGTACACTGGTAATCAGTGGTTACATATTTATGTCAACATTTTCTGATTATGCTCCATCTGTGAAATTTGAAATCACAAACTCAATCCCAGCTCCAGGAGATAACAGATGAAATATGAGGCAAGGAATGGGGAGGATGTGCTACTGATTGCTTTCTGGAAGACTCAATTTGTAAGCTAGAGGGAACCTATATCTCTCCCAGATGACCTTTCTTGTTACATTTTCTGTAATTTTTTTCTTCTGGCAAAGAAATTATCATGAAAGTTCGTGGGAGACTGTCTGATTCTTGGAACTGCATATGTTACACACTGCAATTTATAGCAGCCTTCTGCAAATAATTTATCAGTGCTGTTGTTTAATGTTCTATAAAAGAAATACCAGTTATGCTCCTTGAAGAATATTGAGTACCTTTCTCCACATGCAATTCTGTCCTGGTGACATTTAATTCTGATACTAGGCTGCTCCTAATAGTTATGTCAAAAAAAAAAAAAAAACTGTGGTGTGGGGCCTCCTCTGTGTTCCTAAGTCCTTTGGCACCCATCACATTTTCTAGTTTTATTACCTGCTGTTTAGTGGATTCTTAGCCATCTGCTTCTAGCTCAGTACTGAGATTCAAGCATTGTATCTCGTGAGTGCTGTGGTAACAGATAGATGTTCAACATCCTTGTTCCCAGGGTGCTCCTTAATTTTCTTGACATATGACATCTTGTAAGTGGTTGTGCCTCTGTTTAACTGTTGAGGTGGGGAGAGAAAGAGATGGCTCAGTAGTTAAGAGTGATTGCAGAGGACTGGAGTTGCACTCCCAGCACCCAGGTCAAACGATTGATAAGAACCCATAACCCTAGCACAAGGGGATCTGATCCCCTCTTCTGGCCTCTTCAGGCCAGACAATTGCACACATGCACATATACCCACACATTCACTTACACATATACACGTAAATACATTTCTAATCTTAAAATTTTCTGTGTATGTTTGTGCATGGGTGCATGTTTATGAACAGAGACCAAGAATAGAGGTCAGATGTCTTCCTGTGTTGCACTCTGACTTAGTTTTTGATACACGGATCACAGAATGTGGGCTCACCAGTTCCTCTAGGCCAGCCAGGCACTAGGCTTCAGGAGTCCTCGTGTCTCTACATTGAGAACTAGACTTATACGCATTGCCATGCCCAGGTTTTTATATGAGTGCTGGGGATTCACACTCAGGTCTCTGTTTTCTTTTTATTAGTTGTAATATAATTGCATACTTTTCCCCTCCTCTTCTTTCCTCTAACCCCTCCCACATCTCCATCCCTCCTTTATTTCCTCTCTAATTCATGGCCTGTTCTTCTTGAATTGTTACTGCTACACCCACATACACACATGTACATACAAATTTACAGATATAACTAGCTTAGTCTGTTTGGTGCTGTTTGCATATATATGATTTCAGGGTAGGCCACTTAATATTGGAGAATCAATTAGGGCAAGGGTCCTTGGGGAAGACTAATTCTCCTTCTCCCAGAAGTCATTAATGTCTGCTTATTTCTTTGTCTAGAGATGGGGCCCACTGGTATTTCCCCTCTTTCATATTAGCATGTCTATTTATGTTCTTGTTCAGGCCTTGGTTAGGCTGTCACATACTATTGTGGTATCTTTAGTGTAGATTTCCTCTCATTTCTAGGAGACACAATCTCATCGCTGCTTTTATGTTTCTCTAGCTCCCACTATCTTCCCACCCCTTTGTATAAAGTTTTCTGAGCCTTAGTAATATGTCCCTCTTGACACAGGGTCTCTCTATGAAACTGGAGATGAGCTTTCAGCCAGCCAGCTTCCGTAATCTTCCTTTGCCTACAGAAGGCTGGAGTTTCACCCCATTTTTTGGGTGGAAATAGAGAAAGCAGAAGACCAATTAATGGAACCTGAGATGGAAGTCATGTGTCTTCTTTAAAAGAAAGAAAATCACTAACATCAATTCCCCACTCTGTGTCGGGTCTTGGGCTGGTTGTTTATTCATAGACTATCATGCTCTGCAGATACTGAATTACTAAAAATAATTTCAGGATTCTTTGTACCCGTGTTCTGTGTACACATGTAAGGAGGACATCAGATGTTCTATCACTCCCCATCTGTTCCTTTAAGATAGGGTCTCTCACTTAATCTGCAACTAGATTGGCAACCAGCCTGCCTCTGCTCCTGTTAGCACTGAAGTTATGGCGATGTGAGTAACCACACCTGGCCCTTTACATAAGTGCTCTGTTTTAACTTGGGTCCTCGTGGTTGTACACCAAGTGTTCTTACCACTGAGCCATCTCCCTAGCCCCTCATGCGTATTTTTACCAATGAAGAAACTGACAGTCATGTTAAGGCTTACCTGCCATTACCAGATGCTAAAGGAGGGGGAGGGGGCGATGACTGTCTTCTTAGAGAATTAGTATAGTTAAAACTTACTCCTGCATCAACCAAAGATAGCAGTTTGGAAATGCATTAGATGCATGTGTGATGTATCCTGTTGAAATGTATCTGTTTTTATTTTAGAACAAACGAACACACATTTAATCTGATGATCGCAGCAATAGCTCTTTCCTGATTGAGATTCATGAGGACACACTTATTTATGTGAGGAAGATAAAGCAGCATTTTGGAGAAGGCCCACTGAACCACCGACATTTTTTACATGTGATTTATAAAGTGAATGCTTCGTAAAGGAAAAGATGTAGAGTGTTTCATTACTTGTGTTTTAACATTTGTAATATAGCACAGCATGATAAATGAATCAGGTTATATTGATTAGGTTTTTGCAGCACTCAGTAATCATTTTGGTTTCTAATCACTTGTGCCTGGGAGCAGGCATTAAACAAATGGCTTAATTACAATGAGAGGAAATGTCTTTTTTAGTTTCAAGTAGTAGCTGTGAAGATAAAAGCAGACATATTTCACTGGTGCCTCACTTTTAATTGATGGTAAAGCCATGTACACACAGAGAGCTTGTGTTTGTCTTGCTGTTTCTGCATTTGGTCACTTCTGCAAAACCTGCAGTCGACACTTCTTTAGTTGTTACTGTTGTTTTGATTTCCTTAACATTTCTCTATTACTATGTTTATATAAAAGGGCATCCTGTTAGGAATAGAGGGTCCCAAGTCCCTTCCTCTTCCATGCTGGCTTGATTTCATGAGGATTTTGTGCAGACAACTTACCTTACAGCTATGGTGAGTTCCTGAGTGCAGAAGTCCCGATAGGACCAGAAGATATAGTTTTGTTCAGGTCTTCACCAACTTCTGTCTCTTACAGGCTCTGAGGTCCCTCTTTCTCAATGGTCCCTGAGCTTTGGGCATGATGGTGGTGGTGGTGGTGGTGGTGGTAAGGTGCTATAGGCTTCTCATTAGTGGTTGAACACCCCTAACTAAGAAGCTATGGATAGTTGGTGGCTTCTAGAGGAGAGTGAGTCAGTTTCCTTTGAGAGTGTGGCCCTGAGACATCTCCCACTCTCCAGTGGATGGGTTCACACCCAGGAATTTGTGGGCAGTGCCAACAGTACTTGGTGTGTGACAAAAACAAAAACCACAATGCTTCAGAATAGGTACCTGGAGGCAGGAGCTGATGCAAAGACCTTGGAGTAGTGTTGCTTGCTGTATTGCTCCACATGGCTTGCTCAGCCTGCTTTTCTATAGAAGCCAGGACCACTAGCCCAGAATTGACACCACCCACAATGTGCTGGGCCCTCCCCATTGATCACTAATTGAGAAAACGCCCTTCAGCTGGATCTTATGGGCGTGTTTTCTCAATTGAGGGTCCATCCTCTCTGATAACTCTCTGATAAGCTCAGGACAAATTGACATAGAACCACCCAGTAGAGCATCCAAACTCTTGTCCTCCTCAAGTGGTCAGGCAAGCAGTTTTCGTTCTCTCTGGCCATTTCCACAGTTGTTGATCTCAGATTTGACATCATGGTGATACGTTTTCCAAGGAAGTTGACCTTACTTGCTAAAGAAGTCACTTAAAGTGCCATTCTCCTGTCTTATTTGTAAAAGCCGCTTGGATGCCTCTTCCCCAGTGGAGTCTCCCTTTGTCGGTGTGCTGTTTCTCACTAGGAGGAATCCATTTGTGTCCTTTATCAACCAGAAATCATCATTTGCTCTAAAATATAGACTTTCTGAATAGCAGTGGCTTTGGAGCTCGGAACAAGCATTTCAGACAAGGTCAGATGGCTCCCTTGTAGTCTCCAAAATCTAAATTCATGGCGGTTGCCTCAAAGCATTATGTTAGAGAATGACTTGAATGAAATTTAGAAATTTTATTTGCATGGTGTAGAGAGAGTGAGACACTCAGAGAGGTGGATGGACTTTCTGCCTGTTATAATGCAGAAGTGAATCTTGGCTTTGAATGCAGAGAACACTTCCAGGGAGAGTCAAAGTACTATATGTAATTATTTCTTTGTCCCCCATATGATGGGAGAGTAATTGTTTTCTAAGCAGCTTTGTTTCCATTGTGACCCTTTAAAATTGCCTCTGATGGGATTCTCCTACTTATGCTGGTACATTTATTTAGACATAAATATTAGAAATCAGTGCTAGGGAAGCAACCCAGGGCAAGAACAACCTTGCAGGTTTCACCCAGTTAATTCTTTTTTTTTTTTCCTCAAGTTATTTTTTTCACTTTACATCCCAATCGTAGCCCCCTCTCTCATCTCCTCCTGATCCTACCCTCCTACCCTATCCCTCCCCTTCTCCTCAGAAAAAGGGGATCCCTCTTCTCCAACAAACTCCAGCACATCAAATTGTATCAGGATTGAGCACATCCTCATCCACTGAAACTAGGCAAGGCAAGGCAAGGCAGCCCATTAGGGGGAAGTGATCCAAAAGCAGGCAACAAGGGCCATCTCAGAGACAGTACTCACACCACTTACTAGAGGACACACATGAATGATCAAGATGCCCATCAGTTACATATGCTTAAGTGACCTAAATCCAGGCCATGCATGCTCTTTGGCTGGTTCTTCAGTCTCTGTAAGCACCCATGGGCCTATGTTAGTTGAATCTCTTGGTCTTCTTGTAGAGTTCCTGTCTACTCCAGGCCCCTCTATCCTTCCCCAGACTCTTCTACAGGGCTCCCTGAACTCCACTTCATATTTGGCAGGGAGTCTCAGCATGTATTTCTATCCCTGCTGGGTGGAGTCTTTCTCAGGATACCTATGAGAGGCTCCTATCTATAAGCATTGCAGAGTATACTAAATGGTGTCAGGAGTTGACTCTCTCCCATGAGGTGGTGTCAGGTTGGGCCAGACATTAGTTGGTCATTCCCTCAGCCTCTACTCTATCTTTAACTCTGCATATATTGTAGGCAGGGGACATTTTGGGTTGAAGGTTTTGTAGGTGGGTTGGTTTCCCCTGCAATCATTATAGGTCCTTTCTAGCTAGAAGGTGGCCTCCCCACTCTCCATGTTCCGCAGGGCTAAGAGGATCAGCTAGAGTCATCCCTATATGATCACTAGAGCCTGCCCTGTCAGAGGCCTCCAGCTTGTCTCAGTGATGTCCCCACGAGCTAATGAGGAACTTTTACTGTGTTTTAGAAGGAAATCAGACGTAGAAGAATAAGGACTTAGAATCTGCCTACTAGCTATATGTCCTTAGGTGAGTTTTATAAACCCTTTGGGCTTCTGTTTTCTTTAACTTGGAAATGATAGTAGTTCACCAAATGCCTGTGAAGATTAAAATAAACCATCTGCTCCCAAATGACCTACCTATGCCTGACACATTGAAGAATCCTAATAAACAGGACTTTTTCTTCTGTGGCCAAATGTAAGGAGTGGTGATAGGATATGAAGGGTATGTGCTGGAACTTGTGGCCAAAATTAGTTAAAAATTAAAATTCTAAATTTGCCTATGTCAGAAGTCTCTTCCTTACTGTAACTAACAAGTGCTAAGTTTAACCCCATAGAAGATAAGAGAGCAGGGATTCCAGATGCCTTGTAGGACTTATACTGTTGATCAGTGGTCAGAGAACCTTATCTAAAATGGTTCAGACAGTAAGTATTTAAATATTTGACTCTTATTTATGTATAAATCTGCATGTGTCTGGGTGTGGATGTGGACACATGCAATCAAGAGTGCAGGGAAAGCAGAAGACGGTGTGGGTTTCCCTGGAGTTACAAGTAGCTGTGTAGCTGTGTAGCTGTGTAGCTGTGTAGCTGTGGAGTTACAAGTAGCTCAATATGTATACTAGAAAAAGAACTAAGGTCCTCTCCAAAAGCAGGAAGTGCTATTTAATCACCACCTCTCCACTTCCCATCCTATGATTCTTAAGAATTGATATAGCAATCATATTTCTATTGTAGTATTTCTTATGGAGAGCAGACTCTGTACACATCCTCTAGCAAAATAAGCCAATGTATCCAAATATATTGATAAGCACAAGATGCATAAAAAATACTACCATTCACGACATGGTTCCCAAAGACTTTTTAGAAACTAGGTAAGTCCTAAAGTACATTTATAATAGGATGTAGTTGATGAAAATTAGTTTGCAAAAATATATCTAGAACATACCCGTGGACATGCCAGTGCCTGATATCCACATGGACAGGTCTCTTGGGGTTTATCTATTGGAAGAAAATTTCTATGTTCTGTAACAGTGTTAAGGCCAAAATGTTATGGGATGAATCTCAAGTTCAAATGAGGAAGATTGCTAATGCACAGGTTCTAAGAAAAATGGATGCTTCTGCCACTAATGTCCCCTCTAGGAAACTCCTCCATCCTGCCTTCATTGTTGTTGTCTTTACAAACCTTAGACTTATTTTCTCACTTTCCTGATTGTATATGTGTTTATAATCAAAACTACATTAGCACAGCTTTGACAAGTATGGGTCTTGTATTTCGTGTGCTTCCAGAATAGATTATAATAATGAGTTCTATCACTCTTTTAAAAAATATTATTTTATTTTTTGAAGTTATGTATAATTACATTACTCCTCCCTTCCTTTCCTCCCTTCAACCTTCCCACAACCCCCGTTTCCTCTCTCTTAAATTCATGCCTATGTGTGTGGTTTATATGCATACATATGTAATTACAGATTGCACAATCTGTGTAGTTACTTGTATGTATATGAGTTAAAGGCTTACCAATTGCTGTCATATAACCAGTTAGGAGGCACATAACTAAGGAAGAATACTTCTCACATTCTCAACCTTTGCTAGTTGGATATAGTTCATTGTTTATGCATGGAGACTCATCAGGTTTCCCTTCCTCTATGCTAGCCTGTCTATTGGAGCTGCAGTCTTGGTCTATATTACGTGTTCTGTCTCTGAGTATAGCTCTATGTTCTGACTTCTTTCTCTTTTACATTTCCCTTTTCTTTCCTTTTCCTTTCTTTTACATTCCTTTGTTTTTGAGACAGGATCTTAGGTAGCCCAGGCTGGCACCAAACTCACTGTATACTGAGATAAGCTTGAACTTGTGATCATCCTGTGTCCGGCTGCTCTATGCTAAGATGGGCATGCACTGCCATACCTAGTCTAGATGGTGTTGGGGATGAAACCCAGGGCTACAGGCAGACAAAGCAAAAACTCTCTCAACTGAAATACATCCCAAGTCCTTCTTTCTTTTTTTTTTAAGAAATGGGGAATGAGAAAACAAATGATGATAATAAAGGGTAAATATTACCAAAGTCTAATAAATGGATGCATGAAAATGTCATAATGAAACTAAATTTTGTTTGAATAATACATGATAAAAATAAATGATACATACAATGAATAGAAATGGGTTTTGTTTCTTTGTGGAAACTAATTTCACATCTCTTTAGTCATTATGGAATGGCTGTGTGAATAAAAACACATGTTACATGTTTACTTACGTGTCTTAAAGTAAAATGCTTGCCAGTGAGTATAAATTGCAAATGGCCCAGTAAACAGTCTTTCAGAAAATGGACCAATTTTCAACTTTTAAACAATTAATTTTATCCCTTTATAGATTTTTCTCATAAGACGCTCAAGAATCATTCAACCCACTAAATTGACATTGAACTACAAATATGGATTAGGCTTCAGGAAAACATGCCTCCAAGGCATGATCCCAGATTCAAATAACGCTCTCTGGAGAAGAGATGAATTTTATCTCATAGAGTGCATTTTCTCATAAGTCTTAGTTACTCCTGGTTTTCTGATTTTATGACTCTGGTTTCCTTCTACATTGTCCTTACCATGAATTGTCTCTCGCTTCTCTGTATTTAGATCATAGTTACTTTTAAGGTAAGTAAACTCCATCTAACCTACTTAGCAGGTCCAGATTAGACGTGTGTGTGTGTGTGTGTGTGTGTGTGTGTGTGTGTGTGTGTGTGCATATATGCATTTGCGTGTAATTTTAGAGTCTATGCGCATGCACATAAAAGCCGGAGATAAAATCTGAGTGTTGTTCTTTGTGACCTTATATTTGCTCCTCCTTCCTCTCTTCCTCCCTCCCTCCCTCCCTCCCTTCCTTCCTTCCTTCCTTCCTTCCTTCCTTCCTTTCTTCCTGGCTTAACTCACTGGCTTAGAGCTCGGTGATTAGGCTCAGCTGGATGGCCAGCAAGCTCTCAGGAGCCTACTGTCTCTGCCTCCTAGTGCTGGCATTTAGGGCATTACAATGTGCTCCACTAAACCTGGCTGTTCACAGGGGTTCTGGGGATCAAACATAGGTCCTCATATCTGTCATGTTTTACCTATGATTCCATTGACATTTTGTTGTGGTTGTTTGTTTGGCTTATTTTTCTCTAGCCCTATATCTGGTAAGCAGTAGGGAGTTTGAAACTCTACATCCATGTCCAACACTCTAAATCTAGTTGTTTTGTCTTGTGGATACTGAAGTCTTCTCTAGTTTTTGTTGCTGTACTTGTATTTTAGCATGGAGGGGGTAGTGCCAGGATGGAACCCACAGACTCACTTATAGCAGACATGTACCACACCATAAGCTATATGCCCAGGGTTGATTCTATCATTTAAAAAGGTAATATTAATTATATTGTGGGGACCAGATAGACTCATCAATGTTCACGAAGAGCAAAGTCAGTTTATGTGCCTCTGTTTTCCGGTTGAAGACCGTTTTTAGATGCTTGTTATAATTGTACTTCTGATCACCAGAAGTTTTCTTGAAAGAAATGCCATCATGACAAATGGATGCTTCATGTAGGGCAATTTCATTATGCAATCAGGGAATAGCTGTGCACTGGAGCAAGAACTTCAGATACATTTTACAGATCCCAGAGTAGGGCAGAATACACTGAGCATGGTTCTATGCTAGTTTTATGGTTGCTTTAGTGAGGAACGCATGGTTTTATTTCTTCGTATTTAACACTGCTATCATAAAAAACAATTATGTTCCATATACTTGATTTTTAAAACATTTTACTTATGTACATGTTAAGGGTGAACATAAAGGTTCTACACTCTATGTGTAATACCAACAGAGACCAGAAAAGGTGGCCAGACCCAGTGGAGCTGGAGTTACAGACAGTTGTGAAACACCTGGCAAAGGGGCTAAGGACCAAACTCGGGTCCTTTACAAGTACAACAAGTTCTTTTAACCTCTTAACCATCTCTCCAGCTTCAATGTGTCTGCTGTATCTTATATATTCATGAATATCTGGCTGTAAAACACACCCCTGGTTTTGGTTGTAATGATAAGAGGAAATAAACACTACCTTGCTTAGGGGAGTCCATTCCTTTCACTTATGTATAGTCTGTGAAGCTGGCAAATTGCTCACCCAGGTGTTTGAAGGTAGAAAATGCTTAAAGAGATAAAAAGCTATGTGACTTGACCTGCTGCAGGCCTTCAGGGAATATGCAGAAAACTTTCAGTCCCTTGTTCTTACACCTTTGACTGCTTGACATGATTTTTCAGATCTAGGCTCTATTGCCCTTATTTTGTTCTTTGGTTTATTTTGTTGGGCTGTTGTTGTTAATTTGAGAAAAAAAAAACTAAACACTTTTTTTTGTTTCTATTTGAGGTCCATGCGTAAGGTCATACAACAAGTAGGTAGACTCAGCTCTCTCCTTTGAATGTTTCCTGAGTCCCAAATGACTAAAGTCATGTTGTCAGGCTTAGAAAAGAACTCCTTGATTGGCTGAGGTATCTTGTGGACTCCTTTTATTTTCTTTTGCCCTCTTCTAAGGGCTAAGACTCCTTAACAGAGCTTCTAGCTAGTCAAATCCAAACCATTCTTTAAGACTCTAGACTGAGTGGTAGGAAGGTAGCTACAAGTGGTATATCCACCTACCTGACCCAGAAGCGGGGCATGGCAGTGTTCACTCATAATGCCAGCCTAGGGAGGGGGACACAGATGGATCCCTGGCAATATCTCACTGTGCTGTGTAGAGAGAGCCTTCGCCAAAGCCAAGAATGGATACCATTGAAGAATAACAACTGAGGAGGGTGAGCTATTGCCTCCACACATATGCATATTTCTACATGAACATTAACGTGTACGAACATGAGGATGAAGACCAAGAAAAATGTTTAGATCTCAAATCCTGACTAAAACCTGGCCTTTTTGAAGACTCATTCAAATGAGACTCTGTGGTTTTTCATTATTCCTAGCATGTCATAGTTTTTAACCATTGAATTTAAATTCAGCAACATTTACTATTTACAATAACTATGGACAGTCATGATAGAGCATACACAGAAGCCCACATCAAGAGGCATTCACCCAGGGGTTATCATGCAGTGTAACTTGGTTATAGTCATGACACAATGATAAGACTTCTTGGTAGCATTGTATATATCCTTTACATCAGAAAAATTCTCGTGTGTGTGTGTGTGTGTGTGTGTGTGTGTGTGTGTGTGTGTGTGTGTTCAGATATGAATGCACCATGGTGTCAAAAGACCTTTATGTTGGTATTTTCCTTCTTCTCTGTTTATCTATTGTGCATCCAAGGCTGTCTGACTCACAAGTTTTTGGGCGCTCTCCTGTCTCTGTCTCCAGGTTCCCTATAGGAGTGATGGAATTTCTTACCTATGTTGTGCTGTATCTTGCTTCTATGTGAGTTTTGGAGATTCAACCTTAGGTCCTCATAGAAAGCACTTTATCCACTCAACTGCCTCTCTAGAATGCTCCCATTTTCAAAAGAAAAAGTGTGTCAACATATCCAAGTACTTTAGCATTTCTTGTAAAAAAAATCTTTTCAGGAGACAGGACAATGTGAAAATGTCTTAACATTAAAATATTAATGTGGGTGCTGGAAAGGTGGCTCAGTAGTTAAGAGTCCACACTACTTTTCCAGAGCATCTTGGTGTGATTGATAACATTCCTACTAGACAGCTCCTATGTGCTTGTAACTCCAGTTCAAGGAGATCTGATGCCCTCTTGTGGCTTCTATCATCCACTGTGCCCACATGCATATTGACTAGACACTCAAACATACACATAAGTTTTAAAAAGTAAACTTTAAAAAAATAAAAATATCAATATATATTTTCATTAGTTTTAGTAAAATCTTTGCCTCTATAAAACCATTTCCAATATTCCAGACACAAAAAATTTTTTTCTTGGCCTGTTTCCAGGTTGGACTGGGATTTGTGGGTTTCACTCTGAAGATAACACCAAGTCAGGCCTCTGGGAGGCAGAATTCAGGAGTGTCTTTCTGACCTTTATGAAGAAATATCTCTGAGGAACTTTCTGTTTAGCTCTCTGACCATTTTCTAGTCAAAGGCATTGAAAGGAGTTGGTTTCCTACCACTGTCACTTCACTGCAGCTCTCCTTGTAATGTGCTTACGGTGTGTTCACAGGATTCAAAGAGTGAGCCTTTCAGTAAAAAGAGAAATGTAAAAGCGAAAGTCAGAGGGAAAGACGAAAGGGAAAGCCCAAGAAGAGTTTAACATGAAAGTGTTTTTTCTCTCTCCTCTCTGCCTTTTTCACAATGGAAGCTCCAGGGCACCTGGGGTCTTTAATACTTTGTTAAGGGTCCATGAATGCCAAGGATCTTGACAGTCCTGGGAGACTTCAAACACCCAGCAAGCCTTTGGTCTAACTCAGGCTCCAACTGTGCTTCTGCTCTTTCAACCACATTTTGCTGAAGAAGTCTGGCTTACCCCAGACACTTAGTCACTCATTTCACAAGGGAACAAGGTTTGTACACTGAGAGTGGTCATCCATTTTATCAGATGAAGGCATGGAGCTTGTCCTCTCTTCCATAATGAGATATCCATGCATGCATATTTGATTTATTTATGTTGGTCTAGTTTTGACAAACCCCATTTTATTCTTAGGGTAGTTGGTTGGTACAGTCTCTCACAAAAGGAGTCCACAGAGGGCTACTAAAGTGCTTGTGGCTGTTACCACATTCTTAGCTATTAAATAAACATCTTTTAAGTAGTACAATGCTGTCAGAATCCATGAGAGGGTGAGGAAATGTTAGTGTGTATTTTTTTAATCTATTTTGGTTAGGTTCTTATGATTCTACTTCCCTGTCAACCGCTGTGCACTGTAATCCCTTCCAACACCCCAAAACTAGGTAGGAGAGAAAGAAGTTTAGAGGAGAAAGGGGCAGGTATGACTCTTTAGACTACTTCCTGCTGGTTCGGGTGGTTGGGTTCCTTAAGACAAGTCCAACCTTCATTTGAAGATGTCACCAACTTCTTCTCATCCAACTGCATCAACAGCAGCCAGAGTGGCAGAGGAGAGCAGCAGCTGCCCTTCTTCCTTCAAATGTCCTCATCCGTCTCTGGACTCTGGCATTGATTCCCTCTTAGAGTCCCGACATTACACTATCCACAGCTGGCGAAGGTCACACCCCTCCCAGAGCCTACATGAGGCAAATAGTCTGCATCTGTGAACAATCTAAAGCAGCCCCATATCCTACACCTGGCATTAAAACAAAACCATGTTTACATAACTGAATTTTTAAAGAAAACAATACTCCCACTACAAGGATATTGGTTCCCAGAAATCACTAAAAAAAGAAAAAGAAAAAACAGACAAAAGGACAGGCATGGCTGTACTACTAGCACTGAGAAAGCATGGTGGCTAGGTTTCTGGGCCTCAACGGTCAGCCAGCCTAACACACTTGGTGAGTTCTAAGCTAGTGAGAAACCCTGTCTCTTAGACATCATCCAGGAACTCACTAAAATGTCAAACACAAAGGGAAAGAGGAGAGGATCCTGCCATATGTTATTTAAACCTTTTAGACAAAACGGAACTGTTGTTCCTTTGACCACATATATGTGAATCTATAAGATGGGTCATGCAGACATTAAGAGATGAGCACTATTATAAAAAAAAAAAAAAAAAAAGACTGCTCTGTGATTGTTACCATTGCAGAGCTAAAAATCCTACAGCATCACTCAGCATGCCGCTGACCTTGTTGTAAATAAGCATGTTAAGAGCAAGCTTCTCCCTAGAGCACTAATGTGCATCATGAGCACAGCGAGCCCTCTAAGAGCCAAGACACATTCCTGAAGTGGGTGAAGGAAAGTGATCAGAAACAAAGGAGGCCCAAGAGAAAGGCACCTGGGATCAACTGAAAGGCTAGCCTGCCTCACTCAGAGAAACACACTTTGAGAAAAACAAGTGAAGGGACCCTGAGCTGCTGGAGTCCTTCCCAATGAAATCATGGCTTACTAGCTGTACAAAAAGCACTGAAAGACTTAGAATGTAACATAAATAATAAAAAACCCCAAACCAACAAAGAGAAAAGAACTCGAATAACAGCAGCTGAGGTTGACCTCTTGTCTCCCCATGTGGGTGCAAGTGCACACACACACACACACACACACACACACCGACAGACACACACATGCTCTCACACACAGTCACACATATACATACAGAGAGAAAAAGAGAGGGGGGAGGGAGAGAGAGAGAGAGAGAGAGAGAGAGAGAGAGAGAGAGAGAGAGAGAGAGAAACAGAAACAGAAACAGAAACAGAAACAGAGAGATTTGACTGAAATTATATTTTCGTCGATTAAGTTTAGCAGGTGTGTTCAATTGTTCAATATTTTTTTCCCACAATACAATGACTTCAAAGCCAAGCTGACAACCCAGTTTGATTATTTTTACTTAGGGTGGTCTTCCTCACTTAAAGATTAAATTTGCCATTTATATTGTAATCTGTAAGTCTGGATCTAGGTCTGGCAAATTCTCTTTGATGGATGTGTTTCTATTTGTGGGTAAGTTCATTTAGATGCAACTACCTGTGGCAAATGCAAGTGGGCATTTGATCCCCTGGAGCTGGCAGGAGGCCAGCCATTGTGGGTGCTGGGAGCAAAACTCATGTCCCGTAAATGACCAGTGAGGATTTTTTTAAACTGCTGAGCCATATTTCCCAACCCCCAAATTCTATATTTAGTAAAACTTGCTTAAAAAGTTTCAACCAAGCCTGTGCCTCAAACTCCTAAACCTGATACTAAGAATGGATTAGCAAGTGTCCTGGACCCAGCAGGAGCCCTGGAGAAGCTGTTCAGTTGAAGGGACTCTAATCTCTTTCTGATAAGGCACAGGCCTGTCAGTGATAACAGGGAGCCTAGGGTGGCACTTTCCTCACATCTCTGGCTGCTGCCGTGTCTCAGTGTTCTACTCTTCCCTCTGTTCCTTCTTTAGAGAACATCCCTATAACCTCACACAGAATGCACAACCTCTCATGTTCTTGGGATGTCCTGTTCTCTTTAATTCCAATATTTCAGGAAGATACAATTCAAAAGGTGTTTATCCCCTAATTCTGTCTAAGATGGAGTTTTTCTCTGGCACTCTATGTAGCACTTGCACAGTATCTAAAGCCACTCTCTTCCTAAGTTTTTATGCCACTTTCAAGCAATTGAAGGGAGGGGGGATATACTGTACATTTCTATTTTGTTTGCTATAGCAGCTAGTATCAGAATGAATTTTAATTCACTCACCCTATTAATCATCTACCAGGAATCATTTAGTGTGTGCATGCGTGCGTGCGTGCATGCGTGTATGTGTGTGTGTGTGTGTGTGTGTGTGTGTGTGTGTATGAATGTATTATTTGTTTGTTAAGCTAGAAACATTAAGAATAGTTTGTCAGGCCAGAGTGGCACATGTCTTTAATCCCAGCACTTTTGAGGCAGAAGCAGATGGATCTCTGTGAGTTTGAGGACAGCCTGGTCTATAGAGTCAATTCCGAGAAAGCCAGGACTATATGGAGAAACCTGTCTCAAAAACCAAACCAAAACAAAACAAAGCAAAACAAAACAATTTTTTAATTCAAAGGTCCTACAACTAAGTGGGTGGGAGAGATATTGCAAACAGAATGCTGGGGTAGCCGGTCATAAGACAGGTATGACAAGTAACTGGCAAAATCCGGAGAAGCTTATGCAAGCAAAATGATCTGAGATATCATGAGGAGAAAACAATGGTATTTTAATCAGGAAGTGAAATTAAAGAGGAACTTACCCAGTGGCAAAGAAGGTGGGGTCAGTGCTCAGGAAGTCAGGCAGGCATGATGCCCTATGAGATCCACCTGCATTTCTGCAGATTATTCCCATGATTCTGTGCTTCAGTTTTCTACTAGTTACGCCTGAGGATTACAGTAACTCTTGTTTTTTTTTTTTTTTTTTTCTCCTTGTACAGTGCCTTAGGCAGCAAGGAATTAATCCAAGGGAGATGCAGGAAGCTAAGTTATGTGGCAGACAATACAAAACCACCAACCCTGAGCATTCTGAACTAGCCCCTTGGGGTGCTGACAACCAGCTGATTCCAGGAAATCGTACTTTGCCCTTCTATTTGAGAACTGCTACTTTAAATGACTGGATCAGTGTGGAGATCCAGAGGGCTGGGGGGGCGTTTATGTGGGAGTCTAGAAATAAATAAGGCCTAGGTTCTGTAAGCGAGAAGTCCACAGCCCAGGTGACAGTGTGTCCTGAGTGGTAAACCATGGTAGGAGTCGAAGAAGATCACTACATTAGGAAGAAATGTGGAAGATCTGATGAAAGGAAGTTTTGTGTGGGGTGAACTTAGTAAATCATGTGGACTAGTTCATTTTCTCACTGCTGTGAACAAAAGGCAAAAGCAGTTCACGGAAGGCGGGAAGGCATGGCAGCAAGAGTGTAAGTTGCTGGTCACACTGCATTCACAGTCAGGAAACAGAGAGGTGAAGGCTGGTGCCCAGCTCACTCTCTTTTTTCATCTAGGCCCCAGGCCACAGAGTGGTGCCACCCACAGTTGAGGTTCATCTTCGCTATCAGTTAAGCCAATCTTAAATCTTCCTCAGAGAAGCAGCTATCAGTTTATTTTCTAGGCGACACCAGACAGACGCTGTGAAATTGACATTCAGAATTAACCATGTAAGGATGCGTAATAGTTTATCATACAAGCAAAAGTGAAAATGTTGAACTATACAGAGAAATGTTTTATTATTATTCTTGGTCAAGATAACTTAAAGGAGCATTTTATTAAATTGTCGTCCTTAAGTGTCTTTGTTTGATTTAGGTGATTTAATTATATCTAGCCAAGATCCCACTGGGAAAGAATAAACTTTGAGGAAATCAAGTGTGTCACAGTGATGGGAAAAAAAGCCAGCGTTGATGGAGACCTGGGGACAAGGATGCCCTCATCTCAGTATGGTGTAGTGACACAGAGAATATGAGGGATGGGAAATGAACTTCACTTAGTCGGTCTTCTCAGAGAAGAGGCATGGAGAACAGTTCATTCGAGGTGGGAAGTATGTGTGTGCCAATATGTGTATGTTCTTGCATGTGTGTATGTGTATATTTGTTTGTATGTGTTTGTGTGTGCATATGTACATATGTGTATATGTGTCTATGCATGTATATATTTGTATGTATGTATTGTGATGGACTGAGCCAAGAAACCATGAGTTTGGACTGTTCAGCTGTATGAACTTGCAAAAGATCATCACACCTGGGACTGTTGACATTTATAGACCCTCAGAGGGGTGGGGAGGGTCCTGGGATCATCACTGGAGTATCCAGACACTCCCTCTACCTGATGTGTGCAACCCTATCTTAACTGCACACACCTTTGGAGAGAGGCTAGAGTATATTGGCCAGGGCAAGCATATATTTGGGTACAGGAAAGCTCTCATTTTTGCTGAGTAAAGGCTTTTCAGGATTTACCTATTGGGGGAGGAGTGCCCACACTGCTATAAGTAATCTCTTATCTATACTTTATAAGGAAGCTCAATACACTTTTTGGTTCCCTAGAATGAACTTTGGTGGAATTGTGCCTAAGTTTATCATTGGACATTTAAGAAAAAGGGTTGATTTGGGTTACACCTCACCTAGGAAGGAATTTCAGTAATGGTACATACACATATATAATATATGTGAGCATATGTATGTATAAATATATTTATATGTGCATATGTGTATATATTATTTAAAATGTGAATTTGTGTATCTGTGCATATGTGCACATGTATATGTTTATATGAATGTTTGTATACATGTACACATGTCTGTATATGGTTGTGTGTGCATATATTTGTATGTATGTGTGTCTGCTTGTATACATGTATGCATGTGTGTGTTTACAAAGGAATGATGCATATTCATCCATTTAGAAGGATAAAAATGCTTCTGCTAAGTTTTTGCCCGGTGTCAGAGGTCAGATCATATTGCCACCTAATAAGGTTAGGCAGAGAAAGTAAAATTAGTTTTCTATCCCACTCAGTGTTGATTTCAACATTTTCCTTCATTCAATTTCCTCACAACACCTGGAAGCTGGAACGTTTGTATTATTTATATCTCAGTACTTGGGTAGGCTTATTTTCCTCTTGCATCTAAAAATGTAAAATATTTATGTAACATATTTGGTGTGGGAGGGCCTGCATGTGGCAGGCATCTGCCCTCTCTTAAATAAGGCCAGCATGCCTCCTTCCAAAGTATCATTAGCAATTCCTGTTTGTGAATATTCCTCCACTGAGCTCACCCCACACTTCAAGTCCTTAAAGCATCATCATCTTTTTTCCAGACGGTATTTTGTGATTTACATGAATAATAATTATTAAAAGGCTTAGTCAATATCTTTAGAAACATCCATAGCACAGTTTTAATGTGATACATCTGTTTGTCTGTATGAGATGGAGCCAAGAAAACATATTCTGAAATGGGGACTAGAGCATATTTCTTTTCTGATTTCCTCTCTGTGCTGGGTCCAGTGAAGAATATCATGAATATTTCAGACAGTGGAGTAAGACAAAGTTCTGAATTCTAGCATCACCTTCTACAGGCTGACTTATCTTTGGGAAAGTTACTTGCTCTTCTTGAGTTTAGTTTATTAATTTTTAAAATATGAATAACAGAAGTACCCTTATCACAGGACTTTAGTGAGGATCAACAGAATTAGTGAATATAAAATACAGCTTAATGCCAACCATAATCTAAGTCCTTAAAGAATTCCATCTCACTGATTCTAGGACTCACATAGTGTATTTTGATATTTTTATGCAGAGGCTATGCATTACAATTCATGGGCACTTAAAATTGGTCTTGGAGTTATTGAAGCAAAAACATTCTTATTTATGTATATGATTAATAATTGAGTTGCAGAGGGCTGTAGAGTTGCTCAATGATTGAGGATTTGTTGCTCTTCCAAAAGACAGGCATTTGCTTTGCAACACCCATGTTAGGAACCTTAAAACCAACTGTAATTCCAGGTCTAGGAGATTCAATGCTGTCTTCTGGCCTCTGGGAATGCTACATTAACATGCATATACTAACACACAGATACACACATATACACATAATTCAAAATAAATCTTAAAATTTAAGTAGAATTTTTAAAAATGACCTTAGAAACAATTAAAAAAAAATCAGATACCCACTTTCTCAGTGGAAGTATTTTGCAGCAAGGAAAACACTGGACTTATAAATTAGGACAGGATTAAAACATATCCTCACCATTTCATGTCTTTCCTAACAGATATTTCTTTGTGGTATCCTGTGCCAGATTCTGTGTTGTACAAAGATTTAAGTGTATAAAATTTGGCCACTGTTTTTCATCTATCAGCAGATGGCCTGTGGATGTGAAAGAATGCCTGGACTTGAGAAATCATCAAATAGCTAGACCTAGGACCATGTAGTTGGGAGATGTCAAATAGAGGTAGCATTTTAATTGTAATTAGCATATCTCTGTATCTCTGTTTGCATGAGAACCATCCCTGGAGCACGCAGAGTGCATTGTTTCCTCACCATTTCTTCATATCTTTGTGACTAATACAGTGTTGAATCTATAGTAAATACACGGCTGACCATTGCTCTTTGATTTCCCAATTATCTGGGAATTGTTTGTATTTTCATGGACAACTGATGATCATGCATCAATACATTATTATCAAGAGAACAAATATCCCAGACTCAACATTCCAGCAGCATTCCCTTGTCTGAGTGTATTTTCTCACTATCTTTTTCATAGCAACGTGATAACTTGGAATACAACATGACACCAAGAGATAGAAAAATAAAAGGGATCTTTGAAGCAGTTACTTTTTATCTTGCTTTATTCTTAACAGCATTTCTCTGGTCTAATTCTTTTATGGTTCCAGGGAGAATTACATTTCAAATTTCATAATTGCACGGGAGAATTGGAGTCTTGTAAAAATTTAGAGTACTCTGTTCAGAGGCAATTTTTATTATCCACCTAGGCTGTGATGCAGCCAGAGAGATTGTTTAGAGCCTCATTAAAAAAAAAAACCTTTTTAATATGACCACTTTCTCCTGACACAATGTAGCACAGTCTTATTTAATATGACCATATTACCACAATTGACTATATATTTGTTGAATGACTTAAAGAACTGTATTTAGGGTATTGAACCAGCACAAAATATACATGAACTTTATCAGTTTTCATTTTCCATTTACATATCTAGGACAATAGTAAATGACATTTTATGACTTTTGATAAGTATTTAAAATGTGTTATTGCGGCTGCTCAGTAAACCATGAAACACAAGTGGAATGGTATGGCTGTGTTTCCGTCTGAGAAAATACAAGCCAGAAGCACTTAAGTAGGCATCTTATGACGCCTGCGCATTTTCATCAATGCCTTACTCTGACTTCCTGCCAAGTTCATTATCTCCTGTGTGCCTAAATGTGTCCAAAGTGAAAAATTAGGAGAAAAGACAGACTCAATTAAGATTTGCCTTCAAAATGATCTCAAGTGCCTGTATGGAAAATTGTCACACAAGTTTCAAGGACCAATTTATTCACCACTGGCCTCATTTGTCTGAATGCACTACAGTGTTCTATGGGGGGTGGGGGTAGCTAAATACTGATGCACTGTTCATTTTCACACCTTCCACCCATAAAGATGGGTCTTTTATTTGCTGCTGAAGCTATTATATCCACAGCCTGTGGCCATTTGGAGCTGAAAACGATGGAAATTTAAAGAAGAAATAGCAAGTAAGATGTCCCCTGGGATGCTATTTTACCACTGCATATCCCTTATCATTTAGAAAAGTAGATGTAATACCAAAACATCCAGTCAGCTTAGTTGATGACTGCTTGGCTATGAATGAAATAAAAGATACTAAAAAGAAATAATATCCAGCTAACCTAAGCTGTGTGCACCTCTGTGCATATGTATGACACAATTCAAGTGGAATAGGTCTGCAATACATGTCTTTAGAGAAAGGTAAGAGCCATGCAAAAATATTACAGTGTCAAGGAAGAGAATGGCGGCATCACGCATCAACTTGAACTACAGCATTTCAGTGTTTGTTCATCTTTAGTTGGTTGCATTTGATTGTTGGATCACCATGGGAACAAACATGTTAGTGAGGAGATGGGTTTATGTTGGGTATGTCCTAGTGATTATACCCTAAATGTGGCAGCACTATCCTGTAGGCTGGGGTCCTGGACCAAAAAAAAAAAAAAAAGATGAAGCTGAGCATCAGTGTTCACCCCTCTCTGCATTCTGACTGTGGACCCAGTGTGACCCGTAGCCTCAAGCTCAATGCCTTTCTCACCATGACAAACTGTAGCCTCAAACTATGCCACAAAATAAACCGCTTTGCCTCTCATGTGATATTTTTTTTTATTCTTTTCTTTTTTGCAGTATGAGACAAGTAGCCAACACAATTTCTAAGCATTCTTGTCTGCAATAAAAACTGCATAATCACACAAATATCTTACAGAAATTTAAAGATCAAATAAGATTATTAAAATCAAGTATGGATCCAGGCACTTGCCACGTTAATGCTTGCTTTTAATTTTGGAAGCTTTTTACAAGGCAGAGATTACCTAATAAGGTATTATGAGAGTTGTGGGGGTTTTTTGGGGGGGTGAGAAAGACTGAAGAGATGGCTCTGTGGTTAAGACTGATTGCTGGGTTAAGACCCAAGTTGGTTCTCAGCACCTGTGTGAGGTGACTCAAAATCATGTGTAACTCCAGCTGCAGGAATCCCAACGCCCTCTTCTGGCTTCCGTGGATACCCACAAACACATGGCATACACTCACACAGACAAATGCACAGACCTAAGTAAATCTTAAAAACTGAATGAAAAGCCTGCCCACTTTTAGGCACTGTCTGAGGTAACTTGTCAGGTTGCTCCCTGGTGCCCTCTGTCAGGTGAACATTGTTATGTTGTTTTAGTTTGTAGAGAACATCTAAATTCTAACTACTGTGGTGAGAAGCAACCAGACACATCCTCTCAAAAGGATCCTGCTGGGTCTAGCCTGCACCTTCCTGGAAACTCTCCTCTGGAGCTGAATGATGTTGAATTGCAGGGTTGATCAGAGAGGGAACCAAATGCATGAGAAAAAGGCAAGTTAACAAAGAGGTTAAGCCAGCAGCTGCACAGTCCTCAAAAGTCTGTGGTAGATTATGAAGCAGAAAAGGCCATGGATGATTATACAGGGCAGGGCCACAAGAGGCAGCGGGAGTGAGAGGGTAGTCAGCTTTTTTGATGTTCAACGTTGTTCTACCTCATTGTGCACTCAGGACTGGGAAGGACTCTCTGAGTTCACTCTCTGTGGCAGAGGCAGGGCAGACCTGAGAGCTCCCTCTCTGGCTTACCTCACAGGCTTTCTTTCCTTCAGTATCTCCATTGCGGACACCAGTCCAGGTGTTTACGGTTCCACTGACTCTAGATTTGCTACTTAAACAACTGATTCCATGAAGTGTGTATTTCATGCTTTATTGTATTTCAAATATTTATAAATGCTAGGCAAAGGCGTCTGTACCACATGCCAAGTTTAAAAACGGAAATTATTGATGTAAATATCAGTGTACTTTGTAAAGTGTAAATTGTTGACCTGCAGAGAGAATTAAGCTCTGGGGCTCCTTTATTAAGTCATAATTAATATAACCTTGGAAAACTTAATGATATGAAATAATGAGGAAGATGATGTGGCTCAGCTAGTACAATGCTTGTCTAGCCAGCCTAAGGCCTCCGTTCCATCCCTTGTACCATGAATACTGGGTCCTAGCAGTTGGAAGGTGAAGGCAAGATAATCAAAGTTTCAAGGTCATCGGCTGCTTCATGGGGAGAGTTCATGGCCAGCCTAGGCTACATAAAACACAGTCCCAAAAGTAAACTAACTAGCTACCTAACTAAATTTAAAAAAACAATAATAAAATATATTCACAATTTCCACTCAACTTCATCAGTTCAAATCCCTATTTACACCAATATGTGCTTGCTTTCCTTCTTCACAGACATATCTTAGCCTAATCTATTTCTATGTAAGAACTCTGATCTGTACTCAATCAAAAATTTTTTTCACAAAGATTGTAAAACCTTAGAAAATAGTAAATAGACTAAACCTGTCTATTTACCAGTGCTGCTAAACCTGCTAGGATTTGACAAAGCATCTTAATAAAGGCAATAAATTACTTTTTATTTTCACCGAAATAAGTCTGTTTATAGATGCTCCCATGTGAATTGATGGACTTATTTGAATGTGATTTCCGTTTTACCTTTATATTAAAACCGAACGGATGCGAAAAGGTCAAGTTTATTCAGAAAATTGTTAGATATCTTTGGGAAGGAAAATAATTTAGCATGTGTGACTTTAATCAATTTCCATTCATTGTTAAGGTTCACCCAAAGTTGAGCCTGCTATCCATGAGAGATGGAAATGTTGACTTGTGTTACAGGCACCATAAATACACCCGAATCTAAAGTCCTCCAGACAATAGGGTTAATAAAACATATTTGTCTGCTTCTGTAAGTTAGAGATGTTTAAATGAGGAAAGCTGCTTGCTTAGATGCTGGGTTAATAAAAGCGTTTTCAATTCTCAGTCTTCATTCTTCTGAATGTCAAGAGGTGAAACTGACTTAACCACACTGTCTGTGCTGTGGATCTGAGCTGTGCAGTGGTGGGTGTCTGGGCAGCAGGCACTAAGGAGGAATCTTGCAATGAAAGATGTGGGTGGGGCCAAACACAGGCCAAAGAAAGGAATTTCTTTGTTTTTTCTAAAGCTGTCCACAGAGCAGAGCTATATCACATTTTGTTTGTTTTTGATGATGTGATAAGAATTAGCAAGAATTTGACACTCAGAGTATTTGAGAAAGGAATCCATGCCCATTATCACAAAGCAGATAAAGAAAGGAAGAGGTTAGATCTGTGACAGTGCTGGTGATGGATATGCTAGTGACAGAGGTAGTGCTGGTGAAAATAATCACAGAGGGGAGAGTCTGGATGGCCTGGGATAGGATGAGAAAGACTATCAGTGGATACAGGTCTTAGCCTGAGCTGGAAATAGGGAGACTGAGCCAAGCAGACAGATGGAGTGAGGATGCTCATTTTGGGGCTTAGAAAACCTGAAGCCCACTAAGTCAGTGTGGGTAGGGCGCTGCGAAGGAATTGTGTAGACAGTAGCTTGCATTGCTGTGGTCCGTATACATGTCCAGATATTTTATTAGTAAAGGCGAAGTGCAGCAGAATCCATAAACCAGATAAAGACTGGCTATGCCAACATTAGGTCTTGATTTTAATGATCTGCCAGATCACAACAACCTAGGCTGCAACGAAATCGCTATGGATGCCACTCAGTCAATGGTAATGATACACATTTTAAAATAGACATTAATGAGCTCCCTTTCCATGTTAAGTAACAGTGTTCATCTGTATGTTGTGGATTTCAAATGCATACTATGTTACAAGGCTAACAAAGAAAGCTCACACTAGGGGGATCACAAACCACATAGGTCTATGTCCTTACACTGAAATGCTAGTCTCCAGGATTAATTCATTTGGAGGTACGGTCACTTTGTATTTGTGTATGTGGTGTGCGTGTGTGTGTGTGTGTGTGTGTGTGTGTGTGTGTGTGTGTGTGTGTG
>OU015747.1:81646734-81668177 GCA_907169655.1 Acomys percivali | reverse complement strand
CACACACACACACAGAGAGAGAGAGAGAGAGAGAGAGAGAGAGCTCTATTTTTTTTCTCTATTTTATTTTTCAAGACAAAGTCCATCACTGGACTTGGGCTTACTCTTTCAGCTCAGTTGGCTTGACACGTGGAGTCCAGTGGTCTATCTTTCTCTTAGCTCCCAGAATCAAGATTTCAAGAATGCACTTCCAAGCCTGCATTTTTGCATGCATGTTACAGATTCAAACTGAACTTACCATGGCCTTCAAAGCAAGCACTTTACCTATGTAATCATCTCCCATGATCCTCCATGAACATTCTTCTTGAGTAATTATTACTATATTTTTAGATCACTTTGCAAACTTTTTTCATCTTCAAGTCTAAGGGTTTTTATACTTTTTATCTAAAAGAATAATGAGTTATCACAGTGGATGATGTGAGACCTGTAGCCATGTACACAGCTCAACATTATATACAATCTACTGAACAGTTACCTCCTACTGTTTTCACCTTCCTACCCTATCCCAAAGACATTGGTACTTCAGATGATATTAGCATTGCACATATTGAACAGTTCCGTGGGCTTTCATTCCACCTAATCATAGTTTAGATAATTGGAATCTTTATTCTCAGCACAGTCTACTCTGAGGAATATTTTCCTCTTCTTCTCTACTTAAGAATTCATAGCTGTGTTAATTTAGCATCCCTCCTCATTATATAGCTTCTTAGTAAGTTATAAAGACATGATGAACGATAAATCAGATGGCCAGGCCTATATTGCTCATGACATTTTAATAGTATTAATCTGGGATAGCTTTTAATTGTCCATTCTACAGCATTTAATGCTATGAAGATATAGATGTTTCCATTATTCTAATTGTATTTCAAATAAATGTATGGGCTCAAATTCTCCATCTAACCCTCTTAAACAAGGCTAAATTAGAGATGTCCCTACACATGAAAAATGAATTATTTTACAGCAAAACTTGATTAATAGCATCAGAAAGTATCAGAAATCTCAACGAATTATACATTGTCTGCACTTAGCTTGTCAGAAAATGAAATGAAGAATAGGCATGCTTAGTCTGATTATGAAATTAAAAAAAAAACACACACTTTTTTTTTTAAGAAAAGATGCAAAACTAGCATTCAAAGCACACCTCCTGCCTTTTGTTTCTGCTATCCACTTATGGGAAAAATAGATGTTCTGATCATCTTGTGGTCCTGTAGGATTTTTAATTATAAAACAAAATCTCAATAATCTTTACAGTTTCTACTTGCAGGGGAAGACATGTATTAACGTCTTTCCAAAGCATCCTCACAAAAGAGTGTGAAGACAAACTGACCTAATTATTAAGTGATTGAGACAGCTAAATTCTGAGACTGTGTATAATGAAACCATTGTTCTAGGGTGATAGCATATATCATCATGGCAAGCATCAAAATATGTAGGTTTGAACTATTTTAATGCTGACCATCAATTTCCAATCTTTTTAAACATAGGATGAAGAGTGTGCTTAGATGTCTCTAGTGGTGTTATGGGACATAATCAATCATCTAAGCATGGCTCCCACGGCAGTAACGAGGCCATAAAGCATTCTTATCTTTCTGACATGAGAACTCAGTATGTTTTTGTTTCAGCACTAAATAGTCCCAGAGAAAAGATTGTAAATCTTCCCCCCAAAAATCTAGAAAACTTTTTATGTTTTATCTTCCTATCTAGCTAGCTCTTCCTGAGACTTTGGTCTGTATCAAAACTTGGTACCAAATTATTTGGGTCCATGTTTGAAAGGAGCTCTGCCTGAAGTACTTCACAGCTGAGAGCTTGAGGGGCCAGTCTTTTGGTCCAAAGAGGCAGATTGCAGAAGATTTACAAGTGTTTAGGTAGCAGGGTGTCAGGGACCCAGGGAATGAATTAAGACAAAGAATTTCAAATGAGAGCTTCAAGGTCTACAGCCCCAGGTAAGCACTTGCAAGGAACTGCACAGTGGATGTGAACCCAAAGGCAACTAACATGCCAGGTAAGATAGACAGCCACTCAAAGATTTCTGGAAACTGGGGTAAATGGGAGAATTTGAAAAGAGAGGAAAAACACTTGGAACTAGATGACAGGGAAAAACCAACAGAAAGGCAACTTATTAGCTGTCATGTTTGTGATCTCTCTGAAATCTCAAATTTACCCTCTTCTGCCATCCGTTGGTGCCCTCCCCTAATCTAATTTACCATGTCACTTCTTTAAACGCTGATTGTTTAGAAGTCATTGAACTCAGTTTCCCTGTGTAAGAAGATGCTCTTTCTGGTCTAGCAAATAGTGGTCACAAGGCAGTGCCTATTATTCTCCTTAATCAACTTAAAACAGTGTATGGGGTAGGGTAGGCTTTAGCTTCCTCAGAGTTGCCCGAGTGTGTGAAGAAATACCTGGAGTCATAGTAGCACTCCTTAAAAATATCACACCCAGTGAGTGATCAATGCAGGTGTATTGAAAGCTAGATCCCTTCTTTTGAAGTAGGAGAAATTTTTTTCTCTCTTCCTTTTCTTTTTTTTATTTTTATTTTTATTTTTTATTGCATACTCCAGTGTTTGTAGTAGGCTTGGGATGACTGAACACACTGCAATATTTTTGTCAACTTGATGCAAGCTAGAGTCATCTGGTGTACTTGAGCAACTCCACTGAGATTATGAGCCGAGGAAATGTTCTCATCAGACTGGCCTGAAGGCAAGTCTGAGGGGCAGGTCCAAGCTCCTGTGGGCAGTGCCACTCATAGAAAGATGGTCCCGCATGGTATAAGATAGCAGGTTGAGCAAGCCATGGAGAAAAAGTCAGTAAGCAGCACTCCTCCAGGGCCTCTGCTGCAGGCCACGCTTGCTTGTTCCTGCTCTGCTTGTGTTCTTATCTGGCTTCCTTCAGGGTATGTGGGCGAATAATCTTATTCCTCCACAGTTTGTGTTTGGTCACTGTATGTATCTCAGCATTAGGATACAAGCTAACACAGTGATGGTAGTTGTCGGCTAAGCCAAGTCCTTACTGACCCTTTGCCTGTAAGGATTTCACTTTCCTAAGTCCTAAGAGAGAGTGATGTCTCCTGACCACTTTTCCTGCCTTTCCCCTCTTTTCCTTCCTGTCCTCTTTCTTATTCTTCCCCTTATCCTTTCTCTTTCCTTTCTCTCCTCACTGAATCATTTTTTCCTGAGCCCTCTCTCACTTTCTCAAGCTCCCCTTTCTCATCCCTTTTTTCTATGAACGATAACGTATTCTGACTTTATTTGCCGCCTGATGCCCAAGTGAATATAGCCTTTGGAAAATGGCATGTGGTTTGCCCAAGTTATATTTTTAATTTCATTCTAGAATGAAGAAATGTCACATTATTCTAACAAATGAAATTTGTATCAGAGAGGGAAAATGAGCAGCTCAGTTTGAATTATTGTAGGGATCGACTGTTGTGTTAACTTTTTTATAAGTTCATCTTGTAAAACTATTTGGGAGACCCTAGAAGTGAATTTATTTAAAATGATTCTGAAGATAATAAGATACCTAGAAACAGTGATGGTTAGTTGTAATTGTGGCTTGGCACAATCTAGAATCATGTGGGAGGAGAGTCCCCGAAAGGTTGTCTATATCAGGTTGGCCGGTGTGCTTGTCTGTGGGAGACTTATTGAGGTGGGAAGACCCCAGTTTAAAAATGAGGAAGGGTGATTCCCTGGGTTTGGTCTTAGACTGTACATAAAAGGAGAAAGTAAACTGAGCATGGTGTCAGTGTGTTCAGATTCTTTGTGATCTTAGCTATACACATAATCTGACTTCTGTATTTTTTGGACCATAAGATGTCTTTCCCCCACAAAAGTTGGGAGGGGGGATTAAGGTGTGCCTTATAGTCCAATTGCTGTTCTTACTGTTTTACTGCTCTAAAAACTGGGTGGGTCTTATAGTCGAGTGCATCTTATAGTCCAAAAATTACGGTAAGTGCTGCATTGACTTCCTGCTCAATGGGCTGTCACTACTGTCAAAAGTGAGCCCAAATAAACCATGTCTTTTCCAGGATGACTTTGTCAGGGTTTTTTTTTTTTTTTTTATCACAGCAACAGCTATTAAAGCAGGGTACTAACAAATAAACAAACAAGCAAAATGATTTTATTTGGGGTCAAAGAATACATTATGGGAACTAGCACATCCTTTTGACCACGTGGACTTTTCATTTCAAATCTGTACTTTCAAGTTCTTGTCATTTTCTCCACATTGCTGGTGAAAACAGCAGGGCCTCAATGGCTCAACAATTGCTTACACCACTAGTTAGCCAGCTGATTTTAACCACACTGTCTGAGCCCACACCTTCTTGCTTGGCCATGACATTGTTATATTTCTGAAGGATTTCCAAGAAGCTCTAACTGAGCAAAATGTCAGATACAAAGACAGCTAAGACATCTTAGTGATGTAGAATGATTTGGAAAATTAACAAATACTTTTCCTTTCAGAACATAATCCTCCCTAGGTCCCTCATATTTCTACATAGTCTAATTTGGGAAAAAGCACAGGCAGTCAATTTTAAGATGCTTGTATAAGAAGACATCCTAATATAGTAAGTGTTGGAGTTTGGCTCTCCTCTGAGGAGATGTGCTTACCTTTATAGGTGATATTAAGGAGTCTTTCTGTGTGTGGAGAAATCACAGGTGGGCTGGCTTGCTTGCACATTTGTTAGTTTCTTTCTCATTGCAATGACGTAGTAGTTTCCAAGAAGCAAGCGAACAGAAGAAGCAGGAAAGAATTTGTCTGGGTTCAAGGTTAGAGGGAGCCAGTGCATTGTGACAGGAAAGGCACAGAGGTGTGAAAGAGAGGTGGCTTATGGGTTTACAGATTATGAACCCTTAGTGCTGACCTGTAGGTGATCCATTTCCTCTGCCTTCACCACCTTAAAGGACTCATGGTCTCCCAAAGCAACATTGGCAGTTAGGGACCAAATATTTACATCCATGAGTCTATGGGGGAACATTTTCACATACAAACAAAAAGGGACTATTCATAAAATTTTGATTTCTTAAGCTCAGCTCCCCCGGAGTTGTGGACATAGTATCTTCCTGGCTTTCTGAATGTCACCCCTAAAATATTCAGGTAGGAAAAGGAAACGTGACCTGTAGTAAGGGTAACAGTATCTGTCTGAGAGCATTTGAGATCACTGGATCATTCTCAGCCAATTATTTTCAAATGCAATAACCTATATTTTATTTTTTTTTGAGATAGATCCATAGATCCTAGGTTGCTCTAGAACTCCATATGGAGCCTAATATGACTTTGGACGTCTGATCTTCCTGCTTCTACTTGCCAGTACTGAAATCACAGATGTGTACAGCCATGCCCAGGTTATGCGGTGTTGGGTTGTAACTCAGGACTTTAGTCATGCTGGGAAAGCATTCTTCCAACTGAGCCATACCCCCAAGCCTTGAAGTCAGTCTAATCGCTTCTCACCAAGGTACTAATTAAGAACACCTTGAGTATGTGACTGTCCACTCCTAGGAATTCAGAATTCAAAGTTTAGGTTCTAAGAAGTCCTTAAACAAGGAAACACATATATTTTCTTTCTTTTCTAAAAAGAGAATACATTTCCTCTTTTTGCACACCAATCTGGAATACAGCCAAGAGAAAAAGGGAAAAGGGGCAGCAGAGATGGCTGTGAGAGCCCAGGATCTCAGGAACAAGCCCTGTGCTGGCTGTGACTTTGTTGGCCTCATCTGAGGGTTGATTCTCCTCTTTTCTGTTCTAGGAGAAAACATTCGTGAAGTAGATGCTCTGCTTCCTGTGTATCTCTGCTTTTGTTCCCTGTATCAACCACCATCCTGGCTTTAATTACACAGCTTTGCAAGTCCTTGAAGTAAAGATAAATCTCTCTTCACAAAAGATATCTTTCTTCCCTTAAACAACAGCTCCGGAGGAAACCTTAAACATTAGCTCTAGAGGCTGGCTCGGATGTCTGTACAGGTGCTATCCCCCGTAGCTGTTAGTTCTAATTGCTACACTGTTAGCTAACCATGCAAAGAGTCCCTCTTTCTTCTCTCTCCCACTGCATTACATGGAATAAGAGCATAAAAAGTCCAGCTGAGAAACTGGGATAATTTGATGTGTAGTCTTCTCAGAGCTGGTCTGAGACTTCTGTAGGAAGAACTTCTCAGAAATAAAACAAAACTTGTCTGGAAAAAAATATACATTGGAGAAATACATTAGAAGATGGCTTTAAATGTTTTTGAGTGGGTCCCAAGGAATAGAAAGGAAAGGAGAATACAGAAAACATTAAACAGAACTTTCAAGGCTAACTTGATAAGAAACTCTTAAAATAGCTGCCAGTAACCCTCCTAACATCCAGAGGGCTGCCGATAGCTAGACAGACACATCGAACAATTAGATGCTAGGAGGCAGGATCTATAACATAGCATTCTTGTGGAGACTTAACCACTGTCTGAATTAAACGACGGTAGGCAGAAAAGATTATGTCTGCCTTGGACAGCAGAGTAGTACGGCTTTCTAAAATGTATTTCTAAACCTGAGCATCCGTGATGTGTCTGATGGGTTGATGTGCTCCTGGGATGCCAAGATGAGAGACATAGCTTTTCCCCCAAATACAGAGGAGGAAACAGGTATGTAAAAGAGCCAGCACAGTATACTTGGGAAAATATTCTAAACGTGATGTGTCTGTGGCCTGGGGAGATGGAAGGGAGACACTCTTCTACTAATGGAGTGCTGGAGAGACTGGATCCTGGTCTTAGGAAATAAGTTGGAGCTTCCAAGTTTAATACAAACGCAGTGGTTCAAAAGTTTCCAGGAATAAGACAACTGCTTTATTTGGAAATAGTGAAGGCCAGTCTGGCTGAAATGCTAAAACAAACAAACAGCAAAATGAACAAACAAACAAACACAGGAGGCTGCGAAGAAATGAACCCTAAGTTGGTGAGGAGGAATTGGTAATGAAAGGTCTTTCGCGTTATGCTAAGGGACTTGGACACTATTCTGAGGGTTAAGATGTAGCCATGGGTGTGTTTTTCAGTAAGGTTCATTCATCATTTCTGTCTTGTTCTTATGGTCTTCAAACGACAGTGAGACTGGTTCACTATAAGACAAAGTCATGGTATCTACTTTGGACCTTCAATTAATTCAAAGTTGGTTACACATTCATTCATTCATTTATTTCTTTAAAAATTATTTATTTTTATTTATGTATATGTGTATGATATGCCATGTATGTAGCAGTGTCTGCAAGGGCCAGAGAAGAATGTTGGACCCAATGAAGCAGGAGTTACAGCTAGTTTGTGAGCTACCTCACACTGGTGCTGTGAACTGAACTCTAGTCCTCTGCAAGACCACTATGCACTCACATGTTGAGCCATCTCCCCAGCACTGTTTACACATTTATATATCTCCACAATTTCATTTTGTCTCCTACTTTAAATTGTGTTTCTAGAAATAAAAATAGTTTTTCATGTCTTACAAAGAATTTTTAAGCCAGGGATCAGATCAATTATTTATAACATGTTCCAGACAGGAACACTTAGTAGTCATAATAAAGATTCCTTACAACTAGGCTGTAGGTCACTTGTAGAGCACTCCTCTAGCATTGAGGAAACTGTGGGTTTGAACTCAGCACTGGGAAAAAATAACTCGTCAAAGTCAAAGATTATATCTACTTATAACACTTATAATGCCACAAAGCATTATAGTGGCAATGGGAAGAGGAAGTCAGCCATAGTTCCTTTAAAGTTCAGTCCCAGTGGCTTCTATCCTTCCACAAAACAGTAACCATCAATCTGATGTGAAGAGGGCAGGCCAGGCAATGCCACCCTTCTGTTCCTCCTGCAGGAGATTCTTCCACACATCCCCTGTGTCTGCTTCCCTAAGTTCCCGGCTATAACTTGATTCCTGCACATTCTTTGTGTTGTCTCCACAGATCTGGCTCATTGAAAAGAAATTTTCATTTAATTTAAGATGTTTCAAAGAGCATATAAAATATTGAAAACTAGGTTCCTAGGATCAAAGACTTGCTACTTTGTGCAACTTCATGTGATAAATATTTCTTAAATAGTTTTTTGCTACCTTTGGCTGTATGCCTAAATGATAGTGCAGTTACATCAAAAACAGGAAAATCATTCATTTAGTCTGAAAAGCTGCATATCTTTGTATTATTTATGTTGAAGTACTCTGACAGATCTCTCTCTGTTTCTCACTTTCTTGTAATTGCTGCTCTTTTAAATTGCTATTTTAAAAATCGTGTTTCTATTACTTTCAGGCTTCTGTTTAGCACAGTTATTCCGAAGGGGGAAAAAGGACAGAAAACAGTTTTAATAGAGTTTTACTAGCATTAAGATTCATTGACTTGGTTAAAATTCAGAAAAGATGGGAGATGGAGAGATGGCTCAGTGGTTAAGAGACACATTGCTCTTGCATCCAAGTTTAGTTTGGAAGCCTCACATTGCCAACAGCTCCAGGTCTTGAGCATGACTTAAATTTGTCAGCAGTTCCTCTGTGAGTCAGTGTGTGTGTGTGTGTGTGTGTGTGTGTGTGTGTGTGTGTGTGCGCGCGCGCGTACTTGTGTGCATGTGCCGTGCTTGTATATGTGTACAGAGAGATTAGTTTGGTGTCTCAAAACCCACATAAAAAGCATTTTCTTCATCATCCCACTGAGAAGTTGCCTGTGTCCAAATAAATAACTTCTCAACACTTGCTGCATGAAGAAAGTCTAATGATCAAATTGGAGGCACTAGAGTTCATGTCAGAGGCAGTTATCACTCATTTGATCACTTCCCTTAACGAGGAGGCCCAGCAGCACACAGAGGAAGGGGAAGCAGGCTATCTGGATGAGACCAGATAGGCTGTGGCCATATGGTGGGGGAGGAAGTCCCCTTCTGTCACAGGTCTAGGGGAGGAGAATAGGGTAGAAGAGGGAGAGTGGGAACTAGAAAATACAAGTGAGGGGATAACAATCTGGATCTAAAATGAATAAATCATAATTAAAAACAACAACAAAAACAGAAAGTCTGATGAAAGGTAGAAGATTGTACATGTAACAGAGGTAGGAGAGGGCTTTATGAGAAAATCTCCAGTGGGAGATAAAGGGGGACAAAATACAGAATTGGGGTGAAAATGACTAAAATTCTTTATATGAATGTATGAAACTATCAATAAAATTTGTAAATCTAGGCAGGAAGTCATGCATTAGTAAACTGGAAATTGGAGAGGTGTAGACAGGCCTGAGGCTTACAAGCGATCTGTATTGCCAAAGCAATATGCTCTGGGCTCAGTGAGAAAGAAACTGAGGAAAAAACTTGGCATTCATCTGTGGCCTCTAAATATATGCACACCATCCTTTTTATATACAGGCATGCATGTATATCTGCATGCACCTACACATACACATACAAAAAGTTAATTAATTTATTTTTATTTAACAAGTATCACCTCATGTAAATAACATTTTTTATTAGTTACAAAAGAAAATAACAGTTAGTCACCAATCTGATACAATAGGGAAGAATATTTTATAGCCATATAACCCTTTTATATCTTGAGGCACTTTATCTCATGTATACAATATATCTTGGCTCTATCTGCCCTCTGAAATGTGATTCTTTTAGTTAAGCTTGTGATTTATGAATATGATTTAAGGAAAGAAGAGATTTTATTTACATGGTGGTAGTAAGAATGCTTAAAAAAATGCCCACAATGTTATGGGATGTGACTTCAATTTCAGAATGTGACGAGACACAGATGGGAGAAGTCAGATTCCCACTTTCCAGTGAACATAGCTCCTCCAATTTCTCTGTGCTGGGTCAGTCATTTCAGTCAGGAGCCACCAACTCTGTCTATGCGGAGGTTAGCAATTCGTAGCATTGCACGTTTTTATTTTCTTTCCTCTGATTGTTATTATTTCAGAAATAAGTCAACCTTTAACCATCATCAACTTCTGAAGATTGTACTTTACACTTTGATCTGTTGTAATCATGTTGTCACCATGGTAAATCGTGTGTCTGTGTGTGTTAGGAAAAGTAGATAAAATCTTGTTGCTAACACCACCACAGATTCAGTCAATAGCTTGCAGTGTAACTTTCTCAGTCAAGATAGTCCAAATACTTCCTGGATGCATCCCTAAGCTTATGGTTTGAGTAATCTATATACTAGTATCATTAGCATATTTTCTAGACTGTTTATTAATTCACTCATTGATGATGATATGAATTAAGAAGAACTAAACTTTTGAGAGATGGAGGGATTTCTCAGTGGATAAGAACATTTTCTGTTCTTGCAGAGGACCAGAGTTTAGTTCTGAAAACCCATATGGTGGATCAAAAGCATCCATAATTACAATTTCATGTACTCAGTGTTCTCTTCTGACCTGCACAGAGATCTGGAACAGGCTTGCCCATGATACACAGACATATATTAGGCAAAATACCAATACACATAAATATGCTTCAAGGCCTAAAATTCTGAGAGAAAGACAAGATCAGCCATGTTTTGGTACATAGTTGGTAAGAAGGACATTTTCCACTATAGTAAAAATAAATAGTATCCCAGCTGGATATGGTGGCACACAGTGTAACCATAGATACTCACAAGGCTGAGGAAGAGGCACGATGGGCAGCTTCGTGAGACTACCACCTCAACACATATACACATTAAATATATTTTCTACACATCTCTTAAAATAGAGTAGGGATATAATTTCAAATACAGATACATCACATCTTAAGGAGAACAAGTCCTATAACTACCTTTTTCAGGAGTAAAAGTCGAAGAATAAAAGGAGACTAACATGGAGGAGGAGACGGGGCTATGCTTCATGTGCAATAAATGATTGAATGAAAATAGCCTTAGATAACACAATAACATATCAATGACTAATGGAAAATTCTTAAACAGAAAATACATTTCAATAAGTCTGACCTTTCAAAGATAACAAAAGGATAACATAGTGAACATAAGATTGTAAAGATGACTCTTCAATAAAAGGTACTTGCTGCTCTTTCAAAAGACTGGAGTTTGGTGTCTGGAACCCATGTTGGATGTCTCACTAGTGACTGTTAAGTCCAATTCCATGGACTGGCCATCCTCTTCTAGCCTCCACGGACACACACAGACATATGACCAAACATATAATAAATCTTAATAAAATATAACAACACATATTTTGCTACTTTCCTCATGTTCCAAGCATCATCATCTAAGTGGAATTTTCTGTCGGACTTAACTAACACTCAGTGACATCTAGTGAAATCTAAATATAATAGTACTGTTCACAAACCTGGAAATTTAACCTTGCTTTGGCACACTTAAGGCCATAGATGCAGAAACTGAGACATCAAGCTGGTAGCCTGACTTCACAGGTTGGAAGTGTATATCGGATTTCTGCATCTGATTCAGTCCCTCAAAAGCATTGTCTCATCTGGACGATGGCTTCCCTCCAGCTTTCAGCATGGGTGACTCTAAAATACTGAGGGCCTAGGGAGATGGCCCAGTGGTGAAAAGTGTGTACTGCTCTTGGAGAGGACTTGAGTCCAGATCACAATACTCACAGCAGGTCGCTGTCCTGCCTTATCTCCAGCTCCAGGGGATCTGCAGCCCTCTTCTGGCTTTCACACATACTGTATCACATACACAAGCCCACAGAAAAACAGCACGTGTCTAGTTGAAATTTTTTTTTTTACTTTTCTCTCTTTATTGAAAATAGATTCTTTTCTCATACAATATATCTCCCCTCAGTTCCTCCTCACTTCTCCAAATCCACTCCCTTTCTATCTCTCATTAGCAGAGAACGGGCTTCTAACAGATAGCAACCAAGCATGACAAAATAAACTATAATGAGACGAAGCAAAAACTTTCATATGAAAGTTGGAAATGGCAATCTAACAGGAGAAAAAGAGTCACAAGACCAGGCAAAAGAGTCATAGACTCGCACGTTATCTTAGTCAGCAGTCCCACAAAAATATTAAGCTAACACCTATGATATATTTGCAGAAGACCTGGTCAAGATCCATTGTAGGTCCTGTGATTGCTGCTTCTGTCTCTGTGAGCTTATGTGCACCTTGCTTAGTTGATTCTGAGGGCCTTGTTCTCCTGTTGATTGCTATTCTCTCTGACTCTTATAAACTTTCCTTCTCCTCTCTCATGAGATTCCCTGAGCTCAGAGGGGAAGGATTTGAGGGAGATCTCTTAGTCAGGCTCTATCCACATAATGGGTGCCTGTGGGTCTCTGCATCTGTTCCTATCTGCTACCACGGGAAGTCTCTCTGATGATGACTAGCTAATGACTGATCTATGAGCATAACAGAATGTCATTAGAAATCATTTTATTGATTGATTCCTTTTTTGACTATTATTGTTTGGTTTTACCAGGGGTCTCCAGGCTAACTAGTCCCTGGTGCTTGGTTACCCAAGCAGTGTTGGGTATGAGTTCCTTTTCATGAAGTGGGTCGTAAGTCAAACAAGATATTGGTTGGCTACTCTCAAAAGTTCTGTACCACAATCACGCTATCATACTTTGCAGACAGGTCAGATTATAGGTCAAGGTTTGCGGCTATGTTTCTCTTTCGGTAGCCTGCAAAGTATTATCTATGGATTTTAGCTTGGTTATCAATTACTTGACTATTAATATTCACTTATAAGTAAATGCATACCATATTTGTCTTTCTGGGTCTGGGTTACCTCACTAAGGATGATTTTTTCTAGTTCCATCCATTTGCTTGCAAATTTTGTGATGTTATTTATTTAATAGCTGAGTAATACTCCATTATGCAAATGTACCACATTTTCTTTATCCACTCTTTAGTTGAGGGACATCTAGGTTATTTCCAGTTTCTGGCTGGGGAGAGATTGGGAGGGATGATTTGTAGAATCCATAGGATATATACGTAGAGCAGGGTGGTGATCTTTTACAGTGCTAAGGACTATACTGAGGAATTGTGTCTAAGTCTCAAAGTGATCAGTTAATGTCTATCTAGAAATAAAATTTTGAAAAATTCTTTGTAAAAATACAGACTGAATGAAAGTGCCACAAATTTGGGCATTCAAGGGACACAAAAATTAAATTCAACCTAAATATGAACTCATAAAATCAGTCACAAAAATAAACATAAAACAATATTTTATTGTGACTAATTAAACAAACTTGGGAAAAGCTCAAGAGGCTTCTAGAACTAGTGCCATTGAAATAAAAATCCTGAAGTCTCCTAGCCATCAAAACAGCTAGAAGAGAAACAGGTAAAACAGAATGCTCATCAGGGCACAGAAAAAATAGATGGATTTTCATATATTTCTCATGGGATGAATGATCCTAATGCCTGGTTGGTATGGGGGTGCATATGAAACTCCAGCACTGGGGAGGCAAAGAGAACATGAGTTTAAGATGAGCCCCGAAACATAGTGTGACCCTATTTCAACAGGTGAGTGGCTTTGGGTTTAATGTGATCAATTTTGCTTTGGTTTAGACAGACAGACAGACAGACAGACAGACAGACAGACAGACAGACATTTTCAATAAGAGGCAGGCTGATTTACAGATAGAAAGGTACACATGGCTAAATCACGCTAAAGAAGAAGGATTTCAGGCGTTGGGATCAGAATCCTGCAGACTCATAGGCTCCACTCACACACTCTCAGAGGTGCTTTCAATACGGAATGTCTTCCCACTTAGAAACTGGAATACTTTAATGAGAAAGATGGGTTTTCGAGATAATTTTAGTTTCTTCACAATTACGTTGAAGATTTCTTGTGGGAATAATGACTTTTTATTTAAAATGAGGAAATTGAGCTAGGCTCTGAGGTGCACACCTGGAGTTCCGGCCCTGAAGAGTATCGAGGAGAAGAGTGTCTTGGAGATAACCCTGAGACACACACCGAGACCCTGCTTCAGACGAAAACAAAAGTAAAATAAAATAGCGTAGCCACTGAAGAAAAATGTCATTATCTTCTACTGAAATTTAAAATACAATTACTATTTGACCAAGCTACGACAATATTGGAAATCTATCCAAGATAAATGGATTACATTCACAAAGTCTTGTATGCAGGCACGGATGGGCAAATTTACTGGCTGCAATTCAAATATTCTGCAGAGCATAAGTGATTGACTAGGTTCTATTACATCTATATGATGGAATAATACTTTGCAATAAAAAGAAAGTGTGTTATAAAATCAGTGTCATACTGGGTAACATAGGTAATTTTCAGACAAATAGATGAAGTACTTTCAGCAGACTTTACCCACACCATGCTACCTTGTTTTCTGGCCCTATTTAGACTTGTTTTTTTCTGGATAACCCTGTTTTCATATCATTTGTGTTTATATGAATTTAACATATATATATGATCTAGGACACACAAATTAGAGAAAACTTATGAATCTTTCTGAGACTAACTCAATTTAATTAATGTGACTATTCTCAGATATACCATTTTTATGCATAAAACAGAATTTAATTTTTATGTTTGAAAAATATTCACTTATGTATATGTTACCTTTACTCATCTTCTGATGATGGACACTTAAGTTTTTCTACCTGTACATCTTACAGGGAGTTAATGTCTAAAATATAGAGAGAACTACAAAAAAAAAAAAAAAAACTAGATTACAAATCAAACAACACAGCCAAGAATTGGGTTAATAGAATGCACAGAGGATTCTCAAAAGATGAACTACAACTGGTCAATAATCCCGAGAGGAACAATATATGAACTTGAGCAAACACCTAGATGACTCTGAAAGGCATTATTTATGTTGGAAAAACAATCACAAAAGATGTTGTAGTTCCAGTTATATACAAATTTTGAGATAACAGACTTAAGAACCATAGAGACAGGGTGCAGGCCGTGGGGAGCGGGGAAGGACTGGTTCTGAAGGAATTTTCTTTTTTTTGATGCAGTTCTCAGCTGTCTTGATTGAGAAGAGCGTATCATGGATTCATTAAAGCTTCATGACGCAGCATGCATGTGCATACAAAAAGAAAAGGATTCCTTTAAAGCTGATAGAAATCTTAACAGTGTCAGCAGTCTACTTAACAGCATACAAATGCCTGGTTTTTTTTTTAAATCTGCTTTTGTATTATATACCAACATAAGATCATACTACTGTAAGAAGTCCACAAACATTTTATGAGATAGTGTACATTTTGACTGTAGCTTTGCTTGGACCTAAAGCTACATCAAAATATTTTAATATAAAATGAAAAACATGCTATTGTGGGAAAAAGGAAATATCATGGAACTCTTTGACAGAGAACTCTACAGAACTGATAGCTGCTGAGAAAGGGATAATTATCCTTTTCCAGGGACTAGCCCTTTCACTGGTTATTTAACACAAAGTTCTCAACTCTGAAATTGTACATACACAAACCACACTAACTAGATTCGGCAGGGTTGTTCGTATACATTTAGGGGTGTGTGTGTGTGTGTGTGTGTGTGTGTGTGTGTGTGTGTGTGTGTGTGTGTATCCATCAAATTAAAAGGAAGTAGGGATTTGAGGGGCATGGGAGAGTTCAGAGGAAGAAAGAGGAAAGGAGGAAGTGATATAATTATATTTTAGTTTAATATTTTAAATTAACAATATGAGAAAAGTTGAAATTTAAAATTGGGAACCAAAAAATTAAATGAATAATATAAAATATTTGCATGGTAAATGGTAATGTTCTGAGAAAAGCTGAGTTGACATCTCAGAGAGACACATAGGGAATGGAAAAGAGATATTATCCAAATAATAAACTCGGAAGGCTGGGTGGTGCATGCACATAATCCCAGATTGGGAGGTGGAGGCAGGAGGATCTGGAATTTGAGTTCCATTGTGATTTTGAGATCAGCATGAGCTACACAGCTCTGGCACAAGAAGCTGAAATAATAATGAAAGAATTATATGTGGCCAGCAAAGATGGCTCAGTTTGCAAGGCATTTTTGCCAAGGTTGACAGCTATCAGGATCATAGAGGAGCATGGAGACCTGGCTCCCACAGACTGTCCTCTGGTCTCCAGATGTGTATTCCCACTCCCAAAATAAATAAATGGAATTAAAACTCTAAAAAGTAAAAGATAATCAAAATGCTTCGTGTTTTCCCCTAAAATAGCACATAAAATGAATGCTTTGATACAAATAGTAAAAAGGATGGTCCTCATGTAAACATGTACAAAACACACTGAACACTAAATGCACATACAGAGATACACACATGTTGTGGAAAACACTCATCCCACTTAGACTCTCAGAACAAGCTTATGTCGATGACCCATCACTGTAACCTGAGAATTTTCCAAAATAGAGAGGTAGGTGCCTTTGTTTTGTTTATATTGTTGTCATAAAATATCCTGATGAAAATCAATGTAAGGGAAAATGGATATCATTAAGTTCACAATTCTATGTAAAGTCCATCATTGCAGTGAAGGCAATGGGTACCTGAAGCAGTGATGCATTTGCATAGTCAAAAGCAGAGGGGACTGAACTTACGCATGCTTGCTGTGTTCATCCTCCTCTCCACACGTATACATGCTAGGGAATGACGCCACCCACAGTGGATGGGTTTTCCACCACAAGTGATGTAATCAAGACAATCCCTCACAGACATGATCGCAGGCCAACATTATCTAGTTAATTCCTCATAGAAATTCTCTTCCCAGGTAAGTTTAGATTGTTTTCAGTTGGCAATGAAAAACATCCATCATCACGGGCAAGGGAGAAGCCAAAAGAACATCCTTGTTAATACACTTAGAGGTGGGAAAAAAGAAAAATCAATCCAGAATTATAACTTGAGGAAAATGACATAGAAACAAAGACATTAGCAAGAAGACAAAAGACATTTTAACACAAAAGAGTTGCACTAACGAAATATCTAAAGGCTATTTCCTTTAACGTGAAAAGATTTTCAAAAGGCGTGATAATTACTTAAGAGTGGAGAACAGAAAAATTAGTTAGTATGCATGTAAATGTAATGAATATTATTTTTAAAATTAAGTGACCCCAACAATAATACTCTCTCTATGATATTTCATATCCCTCCCCCACGTTGCTCATACAAGCAACTTTAAACTCAGCCTGTCGGGAAGAATGGATTCCACAGAGGTGAGAGAGCAAGAGAGGACAATGAGGCTATAAATCATCATAAGACGTTATACATATGAATGAACTGTAAATGAATATACAAGAATAAAATCAAAGAAAAACTTAAATCTATAAATACATGCTGATTAATATGTCCTGAATGTTAGAAGGAACTGGTGACTGGTAGCATATCTAAATATTACTCAAATCCTCTGACTCTGAATATGAGTCACTTGAATCTCTGAAGTTACACAGAAGAACATATTGACTGGAGGCATGGACAAAGTTGCATGACAAATCCTCACTGTACAGTTCACTCAAACCACAATAACAAAATAGCTGAATATGCAAGAGAGCATCAACAGGAGAGTATTTTGTTGTTGTTGTTGTTGTTGTTGTTGTTGTTGTTGTTGTTGTTGTTGTTGATCTGGAGTCAAGTCATCTGATGCCTTGGATGCTTGGTTGGATGCATCTCCCTATGTGTTCTTAGGCCTCAGTGCACTGATGCTGAGAGAACATAAGCATGCAACCAGCCCTACATCCCACATCTCTTCTAACTAGGACATTAAGCAGGACCCAACCTTCACGACCTCATATAACACAAGATACTTCCCAAGCACCACAGCTCCATATACTGTTTCACTGGACACTATCTGTTTCACATACAAACATTGACTGATCACAGATATTGAACCTACAACATCTTCTGAAGATATCAAAATAAATGGAAATTAGATGTCATCCAAAAAAGGTACAACCTAGTGCAATACAAGAGTTTTAGAGTGATAGTACGAAGTTCCTTGCTCTTAGAAACTGTCTCAGGTAGACATATTCTAATACACAGTTAAATAAATTGCTTGAATGAGTCCTGGAGAATACAGGTTGAGAAAATGAAACTGTCTCCCTTTTGGAATAACAAAAGAGAAAGTGACATCTTACGGATGTGGAGAGACAGACAGTTCGGGGATTAAGAACACTTGCTTGCTCTTCCAGAGAACCTACGTTTGTTTCCTAGGTGGTGGCTTAATGGCCTATAATTCCAGGCTCAGCGCAGCTGTTGGCCTCTGAGGGTACCATTGTACATGTGACATATGCACACACAGGCACCCATTCACACACATATTTAATAAAAATACAAAAAGACAGTGATCTCTTAGGATAGTGTGGGGCGCACTGGGCTAAAAAATGGACATAAAATGGACTGAAAAATCCAGAAATAATTCATATGATCATGAAGAACTAATTACCAGCATTTGATGGAGGGACTTGGGTTCTTTACCTGTTGTTGCTAAGTTCAATCATCACATACTAAGGAGCTCAAAGAACATCCATATGCTCCTTATAGTTCTGCATTGCACAACCTCCTGCCCCCTCCCCCTCCCACAGTCAAACTATCATCAGTCCTATGTTCTTTTCTAAGGTCTCAGCTGGAAACTTTATTTCCTGCTCATCAGGGTATGTGGCATAAATTGGTTGTTCACAAATGTGGTTTTAATTTCCATCATCTCTTTATCAGCACATCGAGATACTCCTCCTTTTCTGTAAGGCTGCCCTGTGAGACAATCCTTGGCTCCCTTTTTCCACTAGGGAAGCTAGTACCTTTGGTTCTTCTCAGTTAACATTAACCAGAATTTACTGCCTAGTTCTCTTAATTTAAAGCTTCATTAAATGAGACCTGTCTAGAGAGTCCAGAGTCTTTCCCCACTTTAAGGAAGATATGCAAGGCCATTTACAAAAGGCAAAGTACTACTCATGTTTTCCCAGGGGTTGGGATGCAATGTATTTGGGAACAATTCTTCTCCTGTTGCTGTTATAAAATACTATGACAAAACCAGCCTAAAGAGGGAAGGGGCTGCTTTGGTTCATACTTTAAGAGTAGTCATCAGGAAGCTGGTGTGCAACTTGCTTTCTCTATTTTCTATTGTCTAGGATCCCAGGCAGGAAATGGTGCCACTCACAGTGGGTGGGTCTTCCCACCCCTGATGAGTAGTTTTAATTGTCACCTTAATCCATCTGAGTCACACCTTCTCTGAGAGTCTCAGTGAGGGACTTTCTGGGTTGGGTTGGGTTGGCCTATGGGCATGTCATTGGGGTACTGTTTTAGGCTAATTAATAGGGAAAGACACATTCTACAGTGCTGGGCACCATTCCCCAGGTAGGAGCTTCTGAACTACCTAACACTGGAAAGATGAAGCCGAGCACAAGTGAACGAGCTGTATATTGCACTGATTTCTTTCTGCTCATGACTACCTGCTTCAGGCTCCTGCCTCTGTAATATCCCTTTCGATGAAAGATTATGACCTAAAATTGTAAGCTAAAATAAATCAGTTATCTCTTAAATTGCCTTTTGTCCAGATATTTTATCAAAGCAAGAGAAATGAATCTAAGACACTACCTCAAATTCTGCAGTCAAGCAGAACTCCACAGGCATGCCCTGAGCTGAATCCCTCAGATGCATGCTTGCAGGCTCTTCTCTTCCATGACTTCATATCCTGCTAAGCTGGTAATTAACATCAAGGATCATGCAGGGCTAACTTAATGGATAACAGATAACTCAAGATTACTTGAAGTTTGTCAAAGGAGAACTCCAAAACGAACAAGATTATGATATATGTCAAACTCTCATAAAATCTCAAATTTTCTATATTTTGCTGTTAAAATAAGTTTCACTCTGACAAGCCAGCTTAGCAGTAATGTGGGGTGATGAGATTCAAGTGAAAACTCATATTCTATGGCCTGAGTAACAGAAGAAATCATCTTGGAAATTTAAATGCACTATCAAAAAAATGAAGACCCTCTGACTTTTTTGTTTGTTTGTTTTCAAAAGAAGGCACGCATTCAGTGACCGGACATACAAGTAAATTGCTAAAGTGCTTGACAAACCTGAGGGCTTGTCTTGATTGCCTGAGCCTGCTACAAAGAGCAGTGTATAGTGCCTTGTTCCTGTAACACTAAACCTGGAAGAGTAGAGACAGAAAGATTCCTGGGTTTACTAGCCAGCACGTGTAGGTTGAAAAGGATTGAGGAAGAGACCCAACATTAATCTTCCCTCTCCGTATACACATGCATGCACATGCATACATACACAAACACTATCACATTTACACACACACACACACATAAACACAGATGCACACACATGTCCCATGGTCAAAGATTAAGACCAACACTGTTTGCCACTGAGAGTAAATCTGGAGGATAGTGTCGTAAGAATGAATTTGAAGGTGTAACAAAAGTTCACAGTACACTTCTGTATTTCCTGAGGCCTCAAATGTAGCTCCCACCTTCTCATCAAAGAAGCTTCTCTTTGCATTTTGGAGTTTAAATAATGGTTCAGCAAGGGGAGGTGAATACAAGGCAATGAGTGTACCTTGTTTGGAAACTTTTGTAATGAGAAGGACAGATAACATGGCTACTACTAGGAGGAAAGCTGAAACCAAGCTTTCTATCACTAACTGCTCAGTGGCCTTCATATGTTCTCAGCACCAGCACTTGACTCATTTTGATGGTTCTAAGTAGAAATATGATTGTCTATTAAAGGAAAACATGTTCCTGATATTTAGAAACTTGTGTATATTCAAGTGCATGTACTCAAGCTCACACACATGCTCACTCACTCAGGAAGGCAAGGAAAAATGAAGATTATCAATAACATATGTTTTAAACACTTTTGCACATGAGAAGTCTTACCTTCATCTTCCTGTCACCCTGTTACTGCCCATCCTCCCCAAAACTCTCTCTTTCACATAATCATATCTATTCATCTTATTTTATGACTCATTGAGTTGAACCAAGGTTATCTCTGTGACCATGAGTTTGACACTATCTGTTGGACACTTGTGGGTTCCAAGATGGATGCGCATCTAAAGATAATGTTTTCCCCTCTTTCAGAGTCTAGCAGAGTTCAATAGCTCAGTGGGAAAGTCAATAGTCTTGTGGGAGTTCTCTTTTGTATGACTTTTGGTTGATAAGGCTGGTATCTTGTATACCTAGCTCAGGTAACTTACATTCTGCTAAGAGATAGAAGAGGAATGTTCTTAGATATTCCGGTACACCACAGAATGAGGTTTTATATCATTGACCAAAGGAGTTGCTACATTCAGCCACTGAAATGTATCCAATCTCACTTTTAGACAGTCCTGGACAACTTCAGCCCTTCTCAGCATCAGTGTAGCTTTCTCCAGTCTGCAAAGAAGGATGGTTCTAAAATGCACAAGCCATGCACGATGCAAAGGTCTCATACATTGTCTAACCTAGCTTGGGGTTTGTGGCAATCATGACTTCCTGTCTTGGCATCCCAAGCAGCTGGAATTCCCTGAGTATGTGTCCTGATTTACCACTATTCTTCACTAGCGGCTTTATCATCCTGCCCCCCCCCCCCCCCCTCTCTCTCTCTCTCTCTCTCTCTCTCT
>OU015747.1:81636288-81646334 GCA_907169655.1 Acomys percivali | reverse complement strand
AGAGAGAGAGAGAGAGAGAGAGAGAGAGAGAGAGAGAGAGAGAGAGACAGAGAGAGAGAGAGAGAAGAGAGAGATGGGAGGAGGAAGACAGTCATTTTTAATGTTTGTTAAAATTCAGTCAGAACTCACTGGTATTCTTGTGGAAAATCTCGTGATTACGATTTTGATATTATTGTTTGTACTGGCCATTCTTAAGCTACTTATATTTTCTGGCTTTAATTTTACTAGGTCACATGAGTTTAGAAGCCTGCCCATGTCTTCTAATTTTCCCAGCCTTTGTAGTATAATTTGTCAAGTTTTCTTTATTAGTATTCTGAATTTCAATGAAATCTGTTGTAATAACAATCTTTAGTTCTCTAATTTTGTTGATTTGGAAATTCTCCTGTCATTTTATCGAACAGTTTGACAATGCTCTTAATATTGATGGGGAAGGATTATCTACTCAAACATACTTTGTTTGAAAATAATGATGTGTAATACCTTTTATTCTCATTTAAGCAATAAAAAGGTGCCTTTAAAAATCCACTGCTATGCCGTAGTTGATTTATTTTGATAAATGGCATGAATTTTATGTTAGGATACAGATCCCTGCATATGGCAGAGTCACACAACCATGTGGCTACACCAGAGACGGAGAGGCTGTTTGCACATTTTGTTATTAAAATGAATTAACCTTACTATGGATAAAATGGAAATAAATCACTACAAGAGAAAAATCTTCCCACACGTGCTTTCTCATTGGCTTAGTGACACTATTAGCACTCTTAAGCATGTGCATCTGGGATGGGAGGCAGCACACTGTGTACAGAAAAGTCTTCCGTAGGTCTCCTCTCTGTCCTGTGTAGTACAACCACTCCTTCACCCAGGGTGTTGAAGAAGAAGATTAGACTCGAGGGCTTCTCTACTCCAGCTACCTCCCAAATGATCGAGACAGAGACCCTTTAGATTAGTAAAAGCTTTAAGGCACTGTCACTGGGCAGGTATCAACCCTCTAAGCTATTTTGCCTTTTCTCAGCTACCTACACCAAGCTACTTGCTGTAATTGGTCCTGCCTGGGCTGCTTCTGTTCCATCAGGCCAGCCCTCATGGCCACGAGCTCATGGTCCTTACTGCTCTTCTCTCTCCTTATGGTCCCCCTTTCATGCCAGGCCTTGCAACCTAAGCTCTGTCTACTTCTCCTCTGCACAGATCTAGGCTGTCAGCTACTTTATTTAACCAGTCAGAGAATATTGGCAAGCAAAGGTTGCGTTCATCTGGTTTGCAACCAGCTCTTGGGGGCCAGTATTTAGCATGAGAATCCATAGCCCCAGACCACTAGTGAACACCAGGGAGCTTCTATAACACGGGCCTTGCTGAACACTGTTGCAGTTTTACTGTCATTTTCAGGTCACTTGCATACATGAATAATCAGGATTTCCAGGAACTACTCACATATTCAAAACTCTTGGAAAAAAAAAAAACCAAAAAACAAACCAGAATTTGGCCACATCTCCTCAAAGCTTTTAGCAGGAAATATATGTTTATAAAATCAAGTGGGAAAGTGTGACAGCAATAGCAAAGCTGTCATAGTGCCAGATAGTCTAAAGGACATGGTTTTCTATTTATTTCAAGATAGTTTTATTTTTTATTTCTGGTATTAAAATATAATTACGTTTATCCCTTCCTGTTCCTCCCTCTAAAATCTCTGACATACTTCTCCCTGCTTACCTTCAAATTCATGGCCTCTTTTTTCACTAATTGTTATAGTAAGATGCACACATATTTTACCAAGTATAACCGGCTGAGTCTGTATAATACTACTTGTATTTATGTTTTCAGGGCTGACCATTTGGCAGTGGGCACCCATCGGCACTCTCTTGCTGCTCCCGGCTTTCCTCAGTTGCCGAAATCCCTGTGTGGATGAGGCCTCATGGGCTTTTCCCCATCTAGTTTGACAGATCCATTGTTATCATTCTTGCTCATAATAGATTTGGGCACTTACGTCAGTGAGACGTTATGAGTGTAGCTTTGATGCTACTAGAAGACACAACCTCACAGCAAACTCCCTGATCTTCTGGCTTTTTACAGTCTTTCAGCCCCTGTCTTCCTAATGTCCTCTGTGACTTCAGTGTAGTTGTGGTTTGTAGATGTATCCATTGGGACTGACCTCTGTGTTTTGTTTGTTGCAGTTTTCTGTAACAGCTTCTGTCTTCTGCAAAGAGGAGTTTTTTTTTTATGAGAGATGAAGATGGCATTCATCTGTGGCTATAAGGACAGATGCTCATAGTTTGTTGCTGGGGATTATGCTGGCTCAGTGAATTAGAAGTTTTAGATTTTTTTCTTAATTCAATGTACATATATGATAGTTGTAGGCAAGTATTCATGTTTGCTTGTGCTTGGTACTGATCATACATGTGAAATAACGTGTGTGTATAGGTGCGAGGTTGACATAAGCTGTCTCCCTCCATCACTTTATATATATGGAGGCAAGGTCTGTTTTTTAAATATAATGGAAGACTCATCTATTGTTTTTTTTCCAAGTAATTCTTCTGTCTGACTCCAGTGTTTTGGGATTACAGGTGAGTTGCCACAGCTACTCTTCTTTATGTGTGTTCTGGGCACAGGAGTTCCATAATCAGCTACATAGCATGATCAAGGATAGCTTGTGTTGTATGAGATTATCTTCTATCTACCTATCTATCTATCTATCTATCTATCTATCTATCTATCTATCTATCTATCATCTACATCTCTATCATCTATCTGTAATCTGCCATCTATACCCATTTATTTTTCTAAACAAAGCATTCTCTTTTTTTTTTTATTAACAGCATCCCATCTTTATATCAACAGAGGAAGTACCCATATCTTAGTAGGGGAAGAAAACTGCTTCCTCAACACTGCTTAATCTGAGCCGACTGGGGAAAGAAAGAATGTGATTTTTCAGTTCTAGAGATTTTCCCTGAATGGTTTGCATCCACAGCCACACTAATCCTAACCAGAATATAGACTAGTACAATATTTAAAAATTCTATCACTGAAGCATCTAGAACTCCCCAAACCTGGGCATATGGGAAAATTTGACAAGTACTTGTGGTTCTTCTCCAGGGTGTCCCGTTAGTTTCAGGTCTGTGCATGGGTCAATAAAAACATTAAGTAAGATGACTATTAGGAAAAAATGTCTTGATTTATAATCTGATTTTTTTCTTCTCAGTTAGTCCTCTTTTTTCCTTCCTCTTACAATCACTGCCAGCTGCATATTTCTCTTTTTAATTTAATTAAATTAATTTAATTTAATTTGCTCACTTTACATCCAAATGGTAGTCCCCTGCCTCATTGCCCTCCTGATCTCAGCCTCCCTATTCCTCTAGTCCTCAGAAAAGGGGAGCCATCCCCTAACATCTGACCTCAGTCTATCATGTTTCATCTGGACTGTCTGTACTCACTTCCTCTGTGGCCTGGCATGGCCGCCCCACCAGGGGGAGTGATCCATGAGTGGTCACCACAGTACATGTCAGAAGTAGTTCCTGTTCCCCATATTCAAGGACCCACTAGGAGACTGTGCTGCTTATCAACTGCAGCTGAGCAGGGGATCTAGGTCCTCATGATGCATGGTCCTTGGTTGGTGCATCAGTCTCTGCAGCACTCTGTACCTCCACCCAGATTTGTTGGTTCCATTGGTCTCCTAGTGGAGCTCCTGTCCCCTCCCATGTTCTTTTATCTTTCAAGAGATTCCCTGTGCTCCACCCTGATGTTTGGCTGTGAGTCTCAGCATCTGCTTTGGTCCCCTGTTGGGTGGAGTCTTTCAGAGGACCTCTACAGCAGGCTTCCGTTCTGTTCCTTCTCTTCAACTGCTTTTGATGTCTATTCTGTATGCCCTTCTGAATGATTATTAAGCATTCTCTATAGGTTCCTTCCTTGTTATTTAGCTTCTTTAGATCTGTGTATTGTAATGTGGTTATCCTGTATTATGTCGCTAATATCTGCTTACAAGTGAGTGTATACCATGCATGTCTTTCTGAGTCTGGCTTACCTCACTAGGATGATTGTTTCTAGTTCCATCAATTTGCCTTACAGAACTTTTTCAGTTTCATGGGATTCCATTTATTAGTTGTTAATCTTAGATCCTGAACTGTTCCCATTCTGTTAAGGAAATTGTCTCCTATGCCAATGAACTCAAGTCAGCTATATATTTCTAAGACTTGCATTTCCATATAAAACAAAGCAGACTTGTGACCTGAATTTAGGAATGTAAACTTAATAAGTTCCCATGGAAGTGACCACCAACACCTTGATCTAAAATAATCTGAAATTTGTATGTACAGGCCACCCAAAGTAATACATGTGACTTCTGTGGATATAATCACTACTATTTTTGGTTGGTTTTCTGATCCTCATCTATCAGCAAAAACCAAAAACTAAACTCAAGCAAGAAGTAAACACAAGTAACTTAAAAGCTGAGACAGATAAATGTTTCTGTGTACTAATTCCCCACACACTGGAGACAAGAAAGATGGCACAGCTGTTAACACCATTTGCTTCTTTTACACAAGACCCCAATTCAGTTCCCATTACCCACTTCAGGCACCACACAACCACATGCAAGTCCAGCGCCCAAGGGATGCTCTGTCCTGGCCTCCATGGGAATATATACTTGTGTATACATATGCATCCCTACACAAACACACACACACACACACACTAAATAAATAAATAAATAAATAAATCCATACGTACATGCATACATACATACACACATACATACATACATACATATGAAATTGGGTGATTTAAACCACTCACCATGGGTTATGCTCTGTACTCAGAGCTGTAACTCTGAGATGAGTAAGTAGAATTTCTGTCCCCACAGACTCTTTCCTTACAGTACTCAACAGAAAAGCATAGTGAAATCTGTGCTTTATGGTGAGTCTGAGCAATTTGTAGGCATAACAAACCTTGCCTACGGTGAGTGGGCTATTCAGGGACTGCCTTTTGTCACTATGCTTGAAACAGAACAGCCTGCTGAAGCACCTGATGAAGCATTAACCTTAAGACAAGCTTGCTTGTTGGAGAAAAATAGGATAAAGATGCAGGAGGGTCATCAAGATTGTATTAAAAGCTAATACATTATTTTCAAGGAAAAAAAAACATATAACCTGATACTTGCTTACAACTTTTAGAAGACCATTTAAGAAATTTGTAGAAAATATTGAATACAGCTTTAAAATTGCGAGTGCATAACTGCTCCAAAGTTACCTACTAACCAGACATAATTATGTATTTCATCATACATACATACATACATACATACATACATACATACGCACACATTCTCTCTCTCTCTCTTCTCTCTCTCTCTCTCTCTCTCTCTCTCTCTCTCTCTCTCTCTCTCTCCTCTGTGGTCACATTGGAAAGTTCATTGATTGGCTATGAATGGATAAGCTGAGGAAATGACTGAATAATATAACAAGACTAAAGCCTCCAAGAAAAATAAAGAAAAATTGTGGTGGGAACCTATAGGCTCAAATGTTTTACTTTTACTGTGTGTAAGCTTGTGTGTGTACATATGTGAGTATGATGTTGTGTGAGGTATATGTGCATATGTGTGTGTACAAAGGCATCCATGCACGTGTGCAGCCCACCAGAAGGAGTTGCTTGTCCTATTCTGTCCTTCACTGTGTTATTCTTCTCAAACAGGATCCTTCTCTCAGCTCGCATCCTTTGCTTTTCTGGCAGCCATCGATCTCCAGAGGAGCCCCATGCCAACATCCCTCTGTGTTAGGTCTGTAGGATCGCAAGGGACCATGCCAGTTCACTATGTAGGTTCTTATACTCATGCAGCAAGTTCTCTGTTAAGTCTTCTCTCCAATCCCAGTGTACACAGTTTTCCTGAAACACTGAAATTCAATCATTTCTTCCATCAAATGGCTTGATTTTCTACGTTATCTCTTAGCAACTGTGGGATTGGCTCTTTTAAACTTTCAAGGTGTATAATCTAAGTCTTTCAAAAAAAAAACATTTGTAGCACAAATTATTATTCCCATTTTAGAGATAAGGAAATTGAAGATTGGCTGGATAAAGTGATGTTTGTAAAATAATACTACTAAGGGTATGTAATGGAATTAAATTTTAGGTAATCTGGGCTTAGTACCCCATGGGTGACTTTAGGGACAGTTACATAATATAATCATATGAAGAGATTCAACGAAAAGGCATGCATTATCTCTGCACCATCTGGCCTAATCTTAACAATACCCAAAATTTAGTAAGCACCGTTCTTGCTATTTTACTGAAGTAGTCGCTAAATAGTAGAGTATATCCAAGGATGGATTAGTAGACAGTGGGATATTTCACGAGGATCTACCTCTTGAAATCCAGTGACTACATTGTTTAAGGTAGATGCTTCTGCCATGCTTAAGCAAGCATCCCTAATTAAACTCAACAACTGACAGTAAGGGGGGACGGAGGAGTGAGAAGGAGACTTATTTGGAAAAAGAAAGACTTCATCAAGAGATAGAATAAGAGAGAGGGTAAATCACTAAAATGCAGTATATGTACTTATGAAACTCTTATATATGTATATAAAATGTATATGAAACTATTAACAAAATAAGATAAAATAACTAAATTAAAATAACTAATTTTTTATACATGTGTATGAAACTGTCAGTGAGTGAAAGGAAGATAGAGACAGAGAGTGACACTCCTCTCTCTCTCTCTCTCTCTCTCTCTCTCTCTGGAGTTCACTAATTCCAAAATGAAATTTCTAGTTTTTGTCACTGACCAGGCAGATCACTTAGTCTGCCAAGTTCACAGAGACCCAGAAGCAGTGTCCAATTCAAGGACCAGCCTTTCCTTCAAGCGTCTATACATCTTGGAAATCCTTCTACCTACCTCCTTGGGCTATGCTTGAAAGGACCTCATCCAAAAAGGAAGCTCCAGCAAAAAAAGGGTTGGGTAAATTTTCATTTTCTAAATGGTAGAAAATTTAAACTAGACTATCTTTGATTTCCATCTGTCTGTTGAGTTATAGTCAAGTGGTAGCTCATTAATTCAGCCCAATTCACAAGTACGTGTCAAGGGTTATCCATGTATTATGTAGTGTTTTAGGAACTGGCAGTATAAACATTGAAAGGCAGTCATAGATGTCCAAAATTATCATGTTGGATATAAGCCAGCGTCATCTAAACACAAACATTTCCAGTGTGCTTATGAAGGCACAGAAGGCCCGGGAATGCCCCTAAGCAGGCCAAGATCACTTTGGTTGGTAATTTGAGGCAGGATAGAATGGAAATGACTGTGAAGTTTTTTCAGAGTAAATGAAAACAAAGAGAGTTCAGAAACCATAGTTGGAAGACACTGTGGTTTTAGAAACAGATTAAGATAGAGGCAAAGAATTAGATACAGTTTTAGAAATAAAATGAGATGCTGAGTGTGTCGGTGAGTTTTAACTCTCAACTTGATACAGGCTAGAATCACCTGAGAAAAGGGTCCTAATAAGGAATTATCTAAACCAGTTGCTCTATAAACATGCCTATGTGGGTTTTTTTTCTGATAGTTAGCAAATGTGGGAAGACCAGTCCACTGTGGGCAGTGACATTCCCTTGTCAGGCTTCTGAATGGAGAAGAGAAAGATTGCTGAAAGCAAGCAAACAGGCAGGCAAAGATATATTTATTCTCTCTTTGCTCTGGCTGAAGGTGATGTGATTAGTCGCTTTTATTCTTCTACCTTCATTGTCCAGAGTTTTTTTTTCCTGACAGGGTCTCTCTGTGTAGCCCTGGCTGTCTTAGATTCACTTTGTAGTCCAGGCTGGCCTCAAACTCACAGCGACCTGCCTGCCTCTGCCTCCCGAGTGCTGGGATTAAAGGCGTGTGCCACCATGCCTGGCCACCCAGAAATTTTATGGATTATAACTTGCAGTCCTAAGAGAAATAAACTCTTTCTTCACAGATGTTACTTTGGTTATTTTACCACAGCAACAGAAATGAAAATAGGACACTGAGCTACACAAGTTGTGAAAGTTGTGCCTATCTGTGTGAACAAGAAGAAAATAAAGAGAACATTACATTCTCCAAGATCTTGAGTTCCTTTTCACTGCTGTGTTACATCATGGGGAAAGACCAGTCCCATCTTCTGTCACAACCCATGGAAAATAAAGCATTCACTTTGCTTCCATACCATGAACTGTAGGGGCAGAAGTACAAAAGGATTGTATTCACCCTAAGGTCCCAGAGCTTCATATACCTTGTTAAAATAGATAACCACAAGGTTCAACCACCAAATAATTGACTATTTCCTCCCTTTGACACTACTGTTTCTAGAATATTCTTTCACTGTAGAATATTGCTTCATATTGTAAGAATTTCCTGGCCTGAACATCTATTTCACTTAGCAGGCCTGTGCTCCGTGGGAGCTGGCTCAGAGCCTGAGTGACCCAAAACTAGCAGCATGGGTAGAGTTGGCTTGGGAAGGCTTATGAGGACTATGGTGAAACATATAGAGACCTTGCAAGTCATTCTTTTTTTCAGCATAAAATCAAATAAGGTAGTAATAGCTATAGCATAACATTAAAAACATTGAAGGGGAAAATGTTGGAAGGAAACCTTTAAAAAATTAAGTATTAAGACAAATTTCAATGTAGTGGTCAAGTTACTGATATCTAAGTCACATAGAGTCAGTGTGAAATTAAAAAAATTGAAAAGTAGAGGGCGTGAGAGAGCCTAAGTGATGCCTGTGATGGTGTAAGCGCCAGGGAAGAAGCCAAGATGATCAGGAGGAGACAGAAGGGTGACTTTAGAAGACTTGCTGAGTAGACACTCAGACCTGCTCAGCTTCAATATTTTCACAAATAATAAAGAGTCATGATAGTTCTTGCCCCAGGGAGTTATTGAAAAGATCAACTACAAATTTGTAAAAGAATTTTGTAGAGCATATTTTATATAAACATTATATTATATAGTTATACTATGATACACACACAGTGTAGTACATGAACTATTGCTGCTGGTCCTGGATTAAAGGCAGTTGTTACAATGTAGAACTTACAGAATGTCAACTTTTCCTTCAGAAGCGAAGGACATAAGTTCTTTAAAATGGATTTGTTTCTTTCTAATAATCATTTTAGAGCAAAAAAGAGACTAAGAAGTTCTGTCTCAAGCTGTCTGTTATCTGACTGTCTGTCTGTCTATCTCTGAGATATGTGTGGGACATATGTACCTGTGTGCTATACATGCACATAGAGAGGCCAGAGTGTGATATCAGGTATCATGGTGTTATTCTCAGTTGTCTTTCACTTTATCTTTTTGAGACAGGGCCTCCCACTGTACCTGGGGGTCACTGATTTGACTTGATTGGCAGGCCATTGAGCTACAGAGATCCACCCATCTCCATCTCCTCAGTTCTGGCATTATAAACAAGTACTGTTGTCATCAACATTTTCATGTGGGTGTTGGGATTTGAAGTCGGGTTCTTGTGCTTGCATGGCAAAGCACCTTACCAACTGAGCCATCTCCCCAGCTCCCAGCCCCCAGCCCCTTTATTTAGTGCTCTGTGCATACCACCATAGGTTTTGATCACTTTCATACTTTCTGATACTTTTCCTATGTCTACAGGCAAGCTGTGATCCTTAGGGACTAGCTACCCAGAAACACATGTGAATGGGGTTTTCAGAGCCTTCACTGGGTGTGTCTTGCAGATACAGTTTATAAGGCAGTTCTCTAGAAGGTCTTCTATATCCTGCCTTCCTGTGCCCTGAGTCACTTGCCAAGATGTCATCTGCAAGAGCAGGAAGGAGCTTGGCCAGGTGGAATTGATGGGAAAAAAGTTGCTATCCCAGAAATGCCAACTACATTGTGCTGAAATCCTTTACAAGGAAGTGTGAGGAATAAATGTAAAATGATGGTTATGTCCTCATTTCAAAGCCATATATGTAATAAATATGAGGCCCAAAGCAGTAAATATTTAAATGACTACTTTACATCTCTTAAATGCAGAAGAATGTCTTGGCTCGATGGAAATGGCATCATTAAATAGGAATTCTCAGAGCTGCGGTGCCGTGATGCTTTAC
>OU015747.1:81606844-81627719 GCA_907169655.1 Acomys percivali | reverse complement strand
TGTGTGTGTGTGTGTGTGTGTGTGTGTGTGTGTGTGTGTGTGTGTGTTTAGCTAGAGGCTCACATTGAGTTTTTTTTTTCCTAACACTTTGTACTTGATTTTTTGAGAAAGCGTATCTCCCTGGAACAATACATCTAGACTAATGGGCCAAAGAGCCCCAGGGATCCTCTCCTTTTTACATACCCAGCACTGAGATGATGAGCACAGGCCACATTATTGGAATTTTAGTGGGTTCCAGGTCAAGCTTTGTCACCATGCTCACACAGCTGTCAGTTTACCAACATTGCCACTTTCTCAGTTCCTAGCCAGAATCTCTCTAACATATATAACATATGTTTCCAGATTTGCCTTAGACTTATTCATTTATGGGATTTCCCAGTTTCTCATCAATATTAAATTTTATTTAGTTAGTTTTATTCTTGTATATAGAAAATTTAATTTTACCTGCACTTTCCATGGCGTTATGTCCCTGGTCCTACTCTTTATTATTCCATGCCACAGTCCCTTTGCAAAGACTGCCATGGTGTCAAAGGGTTTCACTGTTTCATTCTTGGACAGTCAGCTCCCATTTGAGCATGCCTGAAAGCCCATGGGGGCTTCTTAAGAACAGAGTCTTCTGATTAAGACACACAGACATCAAGTTGAAGATCCATTAGATTAGGGACTAGAGATATGGCTCAATATATAAGAATACCTGCCACTCTTTCAGAATACCCCATTTCACTTCCCAGAACCCATCCTGGGTAGCTCACATTGCCTTTAACTCCAATTCCAAAGGATACCCGGCCTTTTCTGATCACCTGATATTTATGCATTGTTTGGTATACAACCCATATGGCATTGTGTTCAAGGCAAGAACTGTACTGCTTGAACCACAAAATCCCCACTAAATGATGTCCTTGACATCAATAAATGGAATACTATAGGCCAAGTGCCAAACATGATGCCTCATGCTTGCTACCTAGACAATTCACTTTTACTATTACTTACATTAATATGACTGCAGTCATCCTTGTCTTTTTTTTTTTTTATAATAGGATCAAAATAAATTGTACAAAGGCTGGAGAAATGACTTAGTGGTTAAGAGTGCTTGCTGCTATTCCAGAGGACTTCAGTTCAGGTCCCAGCATCCATGTCAGATGGCTCAAAACTGCCTGTTCTTACAGCTGTATTCAGATCTGACACCCTCCCTGGCTTCTGCCCTCATGAACACATGTACTCATGTACACAGAAACACACATACACAGGCATATACTTTAAAAGGTTTACAATTATTAACAAAAATTAGAAACCAAACATCTGAGAACAGTGATGTGCTGATTAGGGTGTGGTATTGGCCATATAAAGCCACCATAATTATGAAAAAAAAAACTGAAAGAAGAAGTTGCCACTTTTTAAAAGCTCAGCAATAGAATATCCACATCAGCAGTTAGTGGATATGCTTGCAATTAAAGCCATGGAGTGGAATTCCTGATGATTCAGCTTTTGCAAATTGAAGGAATAATAAATACCACAGAAAGGAATGTGGTTACTGCTTCAAAGATGCCTAGAAACAAACATCTAATTTTCATGTTATGCTTGTTTAATTAGGTAATTTACTGTAACATATATTTATCAGACAAAAGTATAGATCCGACGAGGCTCTTTCCCTCCTTTATCACTTTATGAGTATTAATTTCCACATCACAAAGGACTTGCTGATTCTCGTCTCACAATAGTAGTGATTGAAAGTGACAGACAAAAGATGTAAGCGTGACTGCAGAATATAGGAAAGGGGAAAAGGGAAATTTTAAATGAAGAGTGAAGTTTGAAAAGTAGAGGCACAAAAATACTGATCCCAGAACAGCAGAACAGCCAGGCCTGACATGAAGGAAATAAGAGCTCTTTTGTGGGCCCATGTGAAACACCAAAGCCATTTTGTACACGTGACCCAACTCTTTGGGATTCCTCCAACTCTGAATAGAGAACACAGGATCAGGAATAAATCTGAAACAGTGGAGAAATTCATCACCTTACTACATCATATTGTGTTTGGGGCACAGGCTGTGGAGGCTGGCCATCTTCTGTCTATTGCTTTGCAAAAATTAACTGAATGCATACTCCTATTGTCTGACTTTTCACTAGATGAGATGAATAAATGTCTGTTCAACCTAGATAAGATACCAACTGTAGACCAAAGGATTGGTTGTAACCAGATCTAGCTTAGTGAACAGTTTTGTGGGGTTACTTACAGAAGCATGCATGACTCAAAGGCTGCTGTGTCACTGAAAAGCCCAACCAACATGAGTGAGTATTCATGACAGCTGCATCCCTGGAGCTCCCTGCAGGACCTGTAGGCAATAGTGCTCTTAAAAGAGTCTCCACATCAAACAATTATTTCTACTTAGTATAAACTTGAGGATGGTTTTCTGCATTTTGTATGTTTTAGGAGCTTCCTGAGACTTGTGAGTTTTGTTCTAATGAGAGTCTCTCTAGAAAAGAAACTTTTAGCTCTGTAAAAGTAGTTTCTAGATAACTGGACAAATGAATGGGTGTATAGACTTTTGGGTTAGTTTTAATTTACCAAATGGTGCTCTTGTCACTGGGCAGAGTAGGGCTGGGATGTGAGAAAATGAACAAAGAAGAAGTGAGCACTACTTTGGTGCCAACAACCATTCATTCTTTAGCAATTGAGTTTTATTTTTATTTAGATTTCTAAGTGAAAATTTGAAGGTCATTTTCTTTATTCTATGCAAGGAAACAGAAGAACTATGTCTCTAACACTCCTGAATGTTCATCATGTTGAGGAAAAGTAGATGGCGGCAGATTGAGGAACAGATGAGTGTGTGTGTGTGTGTGTGTGTGTGTGTGTGTGTGTGTGAGAGAGAGAGAGAGAGAGAGAGAGAGAGAGAGAGAGAGAGAGAGAGAGAGAGAGAGAGAGTTGTACACACATGTATGTGTGCCACAGTGTACATGTGGACATCAGAAGGCAGTTTTGGTGGGTTTCAGTCTTCTTCTTCCACTTTGATTGAAGCACAGTCTCTCTTTTTCTCTCTGTGTACTTCATACTAGATAGCCTGTTAAGTTCTAGGCATTCTTCCACTGGCCTAATGGATGTATAGGCATGTGCTACCAAATGTGGCATAAGTGTTTTTCTGGAGGATTCAAATTTGGATCTTCACACTTGCTTTGCAGAACATTATATGCTGATCCATCTCTTCATCAACACTTGAGGTTCTTACCAGGAAATATTGTCAGTAATGAATAGAAATAGTTAATATCTTAGTGGAGGATATTTTGTAACACCCAAACAACATTTATATAGGTAGTGATGGTGAGTATATTTAGTGGTAAAATACAAAAGGTAAAAAATATTATCTTTAAAGTTGCAAATAAATTCCTATAACATAATGGTAAGCATCTGGATATTATAAAATAGCTAATTAGTTATTAAATTTAAATTTCTTTTCTCATCTAGCATTTGGTAGCATTCTGATATGGTTTCCAATTGTCATGTCTATACATGCTAGCAAAAGAAATTGACAATTTTGAGTTAACATAACTTATTCCCTTGGCCTTTTGCCTTTCCTCTTGGCTCATGGTTTTGATCATAAACTATAAAGAGGAACTATTATTCACAAAAGAAAGCCATAAATGGTCACACCTTGATCTGATCTTTAGAATGCTGCATCAGTGCATGCATGTCCTGGCCAAGGGCAGCCTTTGCACCTGTGACTAGATACTACACAAAGGCCAGGGATTGGAGAAAATGAGGTGATTATGATTGCTACTCTACTGCATAAATTATCTGTCTTCTGACGTATACCTGCTCTGATGAGAAGGATTCATTTGATTTAAATTCCACCAGATTTCTTTACAGGATTTCTCATTTATACATTAAAGCAGAAGACCCCAAAGTAGAAATGAATAGAGAAGTGTTGGTCATATGGTACCAGAGTTAACAGGTTGGTCACAAAGAGTTAACAAGACAAACAGGAATCTGTCACTCTCAACTTGCTTGCGAGAATGACTCATGACTGGTATCTGGAAATACATAGTTCTAGAAGGTTCCTGCCAAACCCTCTATGAGCAGCTAAATATGTCTCAACAGCTAATGGACACACTGTGACTTAGAATAAACACCTCTTTTTCTTCTCATTGACTAGAAACTTCCATGAAAGTTCAGCTATCTGGGGATCATAGAAGATGTCTACATGACTAGTGTCAAAAAACAAAAACAAAAACAAAAACAAAAAACTGGAGTAGCTGGTCTGTAATGTGCTTTGTGATATATCATTTCCAGGGTCACACAACTGATTGCTATAAGAACTACATGCATTCACAGTGACCTGGGGGAAGGACTTTTAGGAACTTATGCCTAATTCCTGTGGATGTCAAACAATGTTATTTTTTTTTCTGTTTGTTCTTTTGATTTTTGTTGTGGTTTTGGCTTTCTGTTTGTCCTACAAGCATCCCTCTTTTGGAAGCTTCATTGCCAAGGTGATGGTGAAGCTTTGTGTGGCTAGTAGAGCATGACCTGAGGACCTCGATTACTGGAAACGATCACCAAATATCTACCTGGCAGGCTTTCTCCAAGAGTCTCATGGAGGATAGGCAGCTAGCCTGCTGACATTGGCCTTGCCTCTCAGAGCCTGTCTGTCTCTTTCTTCTCAGGTCTGCTTTGCCGTCGCATACCCAAGTGTAAGTATATTTGGCTTTCATCAAGGCTCCAGACTTCACAGTCTTAACTCCACTTCTCCCTTTAAAGTGTTTCATCCATTCAACTGTACCAGGTGTCAGTTATTTAACGTTTTCACAAAGAGGCCCGTTCTCATCACTGTCTACTCTGAGCTGGCTCATGTCTTAGAATCTTAGACTTTCTGTCTACAAAATGGGAAGCTGAGTATGTTTTCTTTCTTCATAAAGTAGACAACCCTGCGTAGTTCATTATAGTAATGAAAATAGATTAAGGCCCCTTTCAGCCTCTTGCTGTAATGAATCATATCCACAAGTTCAACCATATTTTGGGTCTTGTGAGAACTATTATAAATCAGTGCTAACACTATAATATTCTGGGTTTGTTTACATACTCACTTCAGGAACAACCATGAATTGATTTCCCATTTTGTCTCTACCAAAGTTCTGACTATTGCAGATACATAACATTCAAAAAGGAAAACCTTTTGGCTCAAACAAAAGATTGCAAACATTTGTTTGAACAACATGTTGAGTTTCTTGGGCTAATATTGCCTCCTATGGTACCTTGAAGATTACAAATCAAATTAGCAACTTTATAAAAACAGTTCTGAAATACCTTTTCAAATGATGCAAATATAGAGTGCATTGATACAGGTTTCCCCAACCAGAGCATGGGAACGATCCCATACTTCAGTCCTTAGGGCTCATTTACATGGATCTTTATTTTCATCTATACATTTGACCAGATGTATAGTGCCTTTCAGAGCTTCAAATGAGTGGGTTCAGCCTTCTAGTAAGTTGAGGGCAAAAACATAATACATTTTTCTTTTTATTCTGATGTTTCTCATTCTACTATCCTCTAGAAAAAAACCATATTTCAAAATCATTTGATAATTAAGAAAATATGTTGCAGGTGGTTGTTGAGGGTTGGTATGTGTGCATGTCACCGTGTGTGTGTAAAGGTTTGCAGACAATTCCTTCTGTCATGTGGGATTGCACTCTGGTTGTCAGTACTATAGACATACACTCTTAGCAACTTAGCCATATCACTTATGCTCAGTTAATATTTTTTTTAAATGCTTCTATTGACCTGAAACCATGCCATGTTCTGACTGAGCTTTCATGTGACATTTTACTTTTCAGTCATTCCAGAAGACAAAACTTTTATCCATGGCTTTGTCTAACTTATCCATCACTGGGAACTCCAGCCTTTGTTTGTCTGTAACTGTTGGTCCAGTGTCTGAGCCTTCCTTCATCAGTACATAATGTTCTGAGTTTTTCTTGCTTCTGTCATAGACATGGCTTTGAACAGGAGCCACCAACATCTGGCTTTGATGACAGAACAGGTAAAAGCTCACACTTGTCCTCGTACAGATTTCACAGAAAGTTCAGGTTTAGAAAAGGTGAGAGTGCTATGTCTCATTGTTCATGCTTGTTTATTTCCACCTTGATCCAAAAATAATTTTCTGATATGACAAGGGAGGGGAGTGAATAAAAGGGATATCTGTGGTGTTTAGGTACAAAAAACATTTGTTAAAATTATTTGAAAAAAGTCTGGAGCCAAAGTAAAAGACCAGGGAAGCTTTGTCAACAGAGGGTATTCTGTTTTCTACTGTATTCTTCATTATCAAACAAAAGATTGTGATTTGGGGCATGACATCTCCTTCCTAAATAATTCTATGTCACTGTAGGGAGGAACCAGGTGATCACGTTAGAAGAGGATCCACAGGTCAAATAATGTCTTTCTGGGTTCCATTTATAAATATAAACTTGGTCTCAAGTATAAAAGATAGGTTTTAAAGAATATTTATTTATTATTATTATGTGAGAATATTTGTGTGTGTTATCATGTCACTAGAGTGCAGTGCCTATTCACACCAGAAAATGTAGTATGGGTACCAGGAATTGGAGTTACAGGGAGTTGTCAACCACCAGGCACAAGTGCTGGGACCTACACTCTGGCCTGAAGCAAGAACAGTAAATGCTCTCACCAGATAAGCTCTCTCTCTCTCTCTCTGGTCTCACATTACAATTTTTAATTATGTTTGGATGGACACCACTAAACACTGTCTGTCATGGAAATGATAAAGATTGATGCCAGGTCAAAGAAGGATACACAACCTCTGGTTTTTCACCATAGACACCTATCATTACCGCCATGATGAGTTGAGTCATCGGCAACAAGAAACCCAGAAAAGAGGGTGATGGTGGATAGCCACAGGACTCCGCTCACTGCAGGAATTCACCTTTTTTTTTTCCAACAGCTGTTTATATATCACTTGTTAACTACTAAAGACAGCATTGCACTCAGAGCTTGACCTAACTGTAACTTTATGTAAAGTCTCTCTCACACTCCTTCGCCTTGTGGCTTCGCTTTGCCCTGGAGGACATGCCTTCTAGGCTTTATCTCATCATGCCTGCAGTTTCCTTCAAGCCAGGGACACATCTGGGTCAGGGTTTGTACCTGAGAACGTAAGTGCAGACCATCTGGACCCCAAGAGGAACAATCTGCACTTGTGTACCAGCCCGCTGTTGGTCCTGTGGTATTATCAGAACCTGTTACATACCTTCCGGTTAACTATTTTTTACATGGCAGGTCCTGGTTTGTGAAACTTTACATTTACTTGGCAGACCTGTCTCAATATTTACAATAGTAATACAAAAGCTGCAGCTGTGAAAAATATAGAGCTCCTTTTTCTGAATAAGGAAACCTGGATCTAGTAGTCCTAATAGACCCGTGTGGCATCAAAAAAGAACATGAGCTCTTAATTGGGAATTTTCCCTTCTGTATTAATCCTTGCTCTATACTATTTAATATACTATGTCATGCCTACAATAGATATTTTGTATATGTACTGAATTGGTCTGTGCTCTCTAGTGAAACAGAGCCTCTGGAATGAATATATGTTGTAAAGGGGATTTATTAGAGTGGCTTATATAATTTAGGTTGGAGTGCCCATCGGTGGCTATCTGCATGCTGGAGATGAAGAGACCAAGAAGATGAGTGGTTCTCAACCTTCCTAATGCCATTCCCCCTTAGTACTGATTCTCATGTCGTGATGACCCCCAAACCATAAAATTATTTTCGTAGCTATATCATAATTGTTATTTTGCTACTGTTATGAATTGCAACGTAAGTATCTGATATGCAAGGCTAGCTGATATGTGACCTACAGCTTGAGAACTGCTGTAGTGTTTGCATAGGGCACCAAGGTGGATGTCTCAGCATTCAGAATCAGAGCAAGGAAAGCATGGACATTTCTGGAGGGCAGCTGGTCTTTGGTCCACACTGGAAGGCTAGGATTCCGGCTTCTGGTGTCAGCAATGGATGGCAGATGCAGCACAGCAGACACACTCACCAGCAAGCCGTAAAGGCCTGCAGGCAAAAAGCAAAATCTTTTTCTTGGTACCTCTTTGCAATGAGCCATGGATGGGAGAGGTTTGGGGGGCGGGGTTTCTCCCTTCAGTTAACCCTTCCCTGAAACATTTTGAGACACAATCAATGTCCTCCACCTTTAAGCATCCTGCTCCTTGAAATGAAGAGAAACATGTTAGGCCCATTGCCATAAATAACTGATTTAGGTGTAGGAGATCTCCCTGTGACTATCATAACATAGAAATTTGATGAAACGGCCTTGAGTTACATTTAGCCAGCTAAAAGCAACTCCAGTTTAAGTATGTCAATGATGAGCCATTTTCTCTGGAAAGTCACCTTCTGAAAATTAGTGTCCCCTTCCGATTGGCTAGAAGCTGCTGTGTAGATAAAGAAGCCAAACGGTTTAGCAAGCTGTACCATAAACTTCTATCTAGAGAGCTGCATAAGTGAGTACTTCATACATTTGGATGTTAAAAATAATGAAAAACAAAGGCAAGTCAAGGTCAGTTTATAAGCTCAGCATTTCCAAAGAATAATAAATTGGCTTTAATGTTTAAAACATCCAAGAGCTTCTTGGTCTCTTAGGTAATTTTGACTTTCTGCATTAGTTTAGACCAGGGCTTCAAAACTGTATACTTTCCTTAATAGAGGCTCTGAGGGAAAAACACACACGAACAAACTGTGTATGAATTTGTTTTCCAATGTTTAGTGGCAAGACTCCAATTAGCCCTAATTATTTTGTGAAGGTATTGATGCAGTGTCAATAATTTAGGAACTTGTTCTTGAACTTGGGGGTTAGCTTTCCCATTTACTTCTGGGTGATTGTTTATAAGTTACTAAAATATTGTGACCTCTCAGACTGTTTTATTTTTCTTTAATGTCAGTCAACAATGTTAAGTAATGTTAGAACATTATAAAATATACCTGTGCCAAAGAATTAGGCAGCAGCCAATAAGTAAAAACACAATTAGGGGGAGGGAGGGAGGAATAGGAGGAAACAAGGGAAGGGCTAACAATCGAGATGTAATATGAATAAATTAATAAAAATAAATGTAAAAAAAGAATAGATATACATATCTAATTTTGTCTTATATAAAAAACACAATTAGGTAACAGCCTTTCAAAGGAGACCATTTGGAAGAGCCCTAAGAATCGCCATCTGAAATAGACAGCAACAAAATAGAGAAACAGAGGAGCAAATTAAAATCCAAAGAACAGAATGAACATGCCTGAGGTCATTTGCAACATCTACAAAATGTGCTTTGAGATGGCTGTTACAGAGGAGGAGGCAAAACACTACCAAAGAACTGTAGGGAATAAAATGCAGCAGCTACAAAAACTAGAAAGGCATTTCGTGTCCATAGGTTAGAAGAATCAATGTTGCTAAAATGTCTGTATCGCTCCAAAGCAATCGGGAGTCCCAGCATGATCTTCATCGAAATGTCAATAATTTTCCTCACAGAGTTAGACAAAAGAAATCAGAAATTGCGTAGAAAATCAGAAAAAAAGTTCCAAGTAATCAAGAAGCATTGCACTGACTTGAAGTTATAGGACAAAACTACAGTCATATAACCTGCATGGTATCCACATTAAAAAAAGAAAAAAAGAAAGAACTAGGGGAAAAAAGCTCACTTGGAGATAAAACTCCACATTTACAGCACAGTGAGTGTAATTAAAGTGCTGAGAATCCATACTAGAGAAAAGACAGGACACTGATTGATATTGTCAAGTTGGTAGGATCTAGAATTACCTAACCTTGAGCCTTTGGGGCTGTGAGGGAGTTTCTAGATTGGATTAATTGGGGTAGGGACTCACCCTAAATGTACACAGCATCATTCCATTTATCAGGGCCCTGCACTGAATAAAAAGAGAAAGGGAGTTGAACACAGGCATTCATCCCTGGGCTTCCTGATGGTATTGTGTGACCAGCTGCCTCCTGCTCCTGCTCCCAAGCTTTCCTAATCATGAAGGACTGCATACTGCAGCTGTGAGCAGATGTTAGGTCTGCCTTTCTTAAAGTACTACTGGTCAGGTATCGTGGCACTGGGGTGAGAACAGCAACTAATTCAGATAACCATGAAACTTACTGGAAAAAAATGTAATATCTCAGGGCAGAAGAGTAAGTTTCTAGTCTTCACCAGTTTTGAATATCAACTCAAAACTGATCAAAGACTTGAATATAAGATGAGACGTAGTATATTACTAGAAAAAAACACAGGGAAATGTTTCTATATATAGTCGAATGGTTAAAGTCTTTCAGATAGAACCTTAAAAGCATAGACAACTCAATTTTAAAAATGGAAATAAAATTTCATATAATTATTTTCAAAAGAAAATAAATTTATGTAACGAAGAAAACAGTCAACAAAGTGAAGGCATGACCTGCCAAACAGAAGAAGTAGTACACCTAATAGAGAATTTAAACTTCAAAACACAAATTCAGCTTTTTAAAAATATTTAGTTAGTTAGTTAGTTAGTTATATGAATGTTTCACCTGCATATATGTCTATGCATGTCTATTCATAAAAAGGTGGAACTGGTTTTACAGATGGTTGTGAGCCACCATGTGGGCACTTGGAATCAAACTCAAGTCCACAGGATGAACAGCTCTTTACCATTGATCCACCCTTTCAGGCTCCCAAAATTCAACTTTTTATAATCCAGAAAGCAGTAAAAGAAAGACAAATTAATGGAGAAGGGAAAGGAGGAAGGAAGGAAAAAGAAGAAAAGGAGAGAGGACGGAGGGAGGGAGGGGGGAGGGAGGGAGGGAGGGGAGGGATGGAGGGAGATACAAAAAGGAAGATTGTCAGACTATGCCTATAGTTAAGGTGTATGCCACACAATGTCTCATATGAAATAAGAAAAGAAACATTTCCATCTCATTTTGTACCTGCATTGTGAATAAAGACTGTCAATTAGCAGACGCTACATATAATGTAATTGCTTTGACATTGAGGTCAGAAACGCATGAAGCTGAGGTGTAATATTGGAAGGTGGGGGCTGGGTCTCCTTTCATTGGATGCATTTGTAGCACTGTGAAGAATTTGCACAAGACTGCTGGAATGGTCAGTAAGCCTTGGTTGCATGAGTGTGTCCTTTGTATGAAAATTCATCTCCCTAAAACAAAGGATTTGATTGTGCCCATGTCTGTATGCTATATACAACATGGTAAAGTTTGTATTGAGGAATTAATGCCACAGGGAATTGACAGGACAGGATCATAGCTCTCACCTATCTTCTTTGAAAGTAAACTTGTGTCTATATCAACCACATTCTTTCTAAAATCAACTTCTACTCAAGCAATCTATAACCAATCAACATATCATGTACAGGCTGCTTTCCAAATCTTAGTAGAAACCTGAATTGGAGGGAAGGGCAGAGAAGTGACTCAGTGGGTAAATGCTTGCTTGCCATATGAGCATGAGGACCCGAGGATGGATTTCTACAGTTCTTATAAAAGCTGAACACAGTGATACGCATCTGTGACCTCAGCGCTGGGAAGGTAGATACAGGCAGATCCCTGCAGTTTCCTGGCTAGCCACTCTAAATGAACAGGCAAGTCTGGGGTTCAGCGAGAGACCCGGCTTCAAAAAATAACACAGAATGATAGAAAAAGGCATCCAGTGTCAGCCTCTGGCCTCCACATCTGTATGCATGGGTGCATACAACTCCTCTACAGACACACACAAAGAAAACAAAATTGGCACTGGGGTGACTGTGTCCACTGGGTCAAACCATCATGATTCAGGTTCTGAAAGCACATGTTGCTCATCTTAAGAAAATAGCAAAGTGCACGGGTTAGGTAAGACATACCCACAGGCAATAAACACGGAGTCCCTACCACTCCCTGCTAAGTCCATTTTCATGAGTCCATATGGATTCTCCTTTGCACTTCGGCCATACTTTCCCCCTTTCTTTTTCCCTGAAAGAAATAAGAGAAAATTCATCACTGCCTCGGAGCAATTCCATTAGAGACCTGAGCCCTTGTTTTTATAAAACAATCTGTTGTTATCTACGTTTTGTCCATAACCAGTGGCAGGCAAGCAGAAGATATTGCCGTTGCCCAGGGAGAATTCTCAAAACTGTTTTTTTTTTTTTTAAATTTTCACTCAAAGGCACTACTCACTTAGAGTGCTTTCTCTCAAGAGAAATACCTATCAAGTAGCTTTAAAATAAATTGGAAGGGGAAGTGGGGTGGGGAGATGGTAGGAGGTGGCAGAGGAATGAGTGAAGAGTCAGCAAATGAGCAGGTTTCCATTTGAAATTTAAATTGGCAGCTGGCAATATTTGAATCATTCACCATTTAATATAATTTGAATGGGGCACATGATGGCCGTGCATTTTGAGGAGGGAAACAGAACCTTGAATGTGAGCCTCTGTCATTCCGCACAGCTCAATTTGACACGCTTTCCTCCAGTATGCATTGAAGAAAATGAGCTCTGGGTGTTTTGCTTGTTTATTCCTTGAGAGCGCAATGTATAAATAAAGTGAGTACAAGAGTCCAGCCATACCATTTTCCACAGTTGAGTGGAGAGTGGTATGACTTTCACACGTACTCTGGTGCCTCATATTTGACTATGTCCCCTGGATGGGGAGACCTGGTGGCACTGGGAGGAAGGATAGCAGGCTACCAAGAAGAGACATGATACCCTATGAGCATATACAGGGGGAGGAAGTCCCCCTCAGTCACAGTCATAGGGGAAGGGAGTAAGGGGAAAATGGGAAGGAGGGAAGAATGGGAGGACACAAGGGATGGGATAACCATTGAGATGTAATAAGAATAAATTAATAATAAAAAAAATTTAAAAAAGAGTCCAGCCATACAATAGCTGGTGATCAACTTTACAATGGAATGGCTGCAATGAGAAGGCTGCACAGAGCCTCGAACTTGTGACTAACTGTGAGAGAGACCTCTCTAATGTGGAAATGGAAAATGAAGCCCAGAAGACAACCATTCACAATAATGATATGGCACTAGTGAAGGACAGTCCGTGAGTATGCAGGAAAATGTAAACTAGTTGTGGTGGTTCTGAGAAAATCATTTCTTTGCAGCAGAGCACTGATTTTTGCAAACCTATTTTGGTCAGCATCCTGAGTGTTGAGACACCTCAGTGGCAGTCAGAGAGGCTCCTTACATGTTAGGAACATCAAAATTAGGCTAGGTAATGCAGATGAGAACAGCAGTCTCCTGAGGAAGGCAGAAAGAGACATATAAAGACTCACAGTGATAGAGACTGCACATGTTTTATCATCACTCAGTGAAAAAGACAATTAATAGATGCAGTGTGTCTAGAGAGAGTGGACTTTGTGTATCTATCATTTGCAGAGGAGTACCTGTTCTGATTCTAATTTCTTTGTGTGTGGAGTAGAGTGGAGTGTTCCCATGTGTGTCCACGCATGGGGACATCAGCCAGCAAACCCAAGTATTAGCCGCCTTTTGATGATATTTTCAGGCAGTGTCGCTCACTAGCCTGGAGAGTAGGCTAGGTTCTTCATCCCGTGAGTCACAGGGCTCCTCCCCTCTCTGCTTCTGCTGTGCTGGCATTACAGGCTATGCTTTGGGTGCTAGAGACCAAATCTCATGCTCACAAGGCAAAACTCTTCCCTGTGGAACTGTTTCTCCTGCCATCTTATTCCAATGTTCTGAATGAGCCTCACTGTGGAGCAAAGGGAAACATTCAGGGGTGTAGAGCCCAACTTTCTAATTACTGTATGGACTTTGCCTGTAACCTCTGCACGTTGCTGGTCATTAACAGTAGATAATGTCTGCAGTGTCAAGATTGATTGTGAATTACAAATAAGGTGTCATCTATAGAGAGGGTGGAATAGATTCATGACATGAGTATCCCCAAATCTTTGTGCTCAGTAGAATGAAGAGAATTAGGGGTGGTTTGCTCAACTTCCTACAAAAAAAACCCTCAGAAACATTCCAATTATTCAACTAACACCTTGCAGATTCTTTATTTTTTTCTGTCATCATCTCACGGATATTAGATGCTTGCAGAAGAAGAACCAATGGCAGAATTATCTTAAACAGAAACCCTTGCTCTTGTGGATCTTGCTCACCAGCTTCCAAATTGCATTGTTATGTGATCAGAGATATAAAGAAATATCTCCAAGGGTCTCTAGCTCACTCAGGGTCTTTAATTCAATGCACCAAAACAGTGTTAGGAATAAAACATTAAAAATGCCCAATAATTTGTTTTATCTGCTTCTCTCTCTCTCTCTGTCTCTCTCTCTCTCTTTGTCTCTCTCTCTCTCTCTCTCTCTCTCTCTCTCTCTCTCTCTCTCTCTGTGTGTGTGTGTGTGTGTGTGTGTGTGTGTGTGTGTGTGTTTATCACATAAGTGCAGTAACTCTCAAAGGCAAGAAGAGAGCGTTGGGTCCAAATAGATTTATAGGCAGCCAAATTAAGGTTGGTAGAAATTGAACTGAGGCCCTCCAGAAGAGCAGCAAACACTCTCAAGCATTGAACCATCTCTACGGCCTCCAGTATTCCTCATTTTCCATTTAAGGTGTCAACCCAGAGAAGACAGATATTTTATGTAAATTCAATAAAAACAGAAAGAATACACGTTACTATGTAATCAACATATCAAATCCACAACTTGGGAATATAATCAAGTATGAGGTTACAGAAAAGGCTATTTTCATCGTTGCATACTGTACAAATGGAGAGGTCACATATAAATATAGATAATAATAAGATATGGGGGTATTTACACTTTTAAAATATTTAAATGTGGTTTGATTGCATCCCAAAGCAACTTCTGCCCTGTCATCTGTGTCACTAAATATAGTCTTATACCCTGCTAGATCAGAGCAGCATCTACAAAATAGGTAATTAGCCTCTTGTAATAAAAGTAAAACCTATAAATATCACCTCATTAGTGGGATTGTGTCCTCACCATTACCTGCTCTCTTCATGATCTAGAATAGTCCAGAGGACATTTAGAAATCTAATAGCCAGAAAAGCAGTCCCACAGCTGGGCTCCCTAGAGGACTCTTGTGGATCAAAATTAAATGTGACTGGTCCTAGATTTTAGATTGATGGGCTCTCAGACGAAATAAATGAAATGAAGAAAACTTGAAATTGAAGAATTTGAAAGTTGCTTATTTGTGTGTGTGTGTGTGTGTGTGTGTGTGTGTGTGTGTGTGTGTGTGTGTTGGGGGTGATGTGTTGATGTGAATGTGGCTTGTGTGTGAGCAAATGTGTAATTCAGAGGAAAAACTCCTGTTTTGGTACTATTTTTTCTTGTTTGAGAAGTTTCTTATGTTCAGATATGTGGGGTGTGTGTGTGTATGTGTGTGTGTGTGTGTGTGTGTGTGTGCGTGCAACTTTCCAGATTCTCATGTCTCTGCCTCCCATATTCCAAATCAATATGCTGCTTGTCTTCTGGGACTTCATCTCGGGTCCCCCACTCACACCACATGTGCTTTATTCACTGAATAATCTCCACACCCCTCATTTTTGACCTGTGTACATTCTCAGATGTGCGTTTCTTTTCTGAATCAAAAAACTAAAATTTCCGATTCCTGTCAGCCACTGCAGACCCTGCAGGTCAAGTATATAATTCAGTTCCCCTTTCTCCCTGCATATTAAGTAGTTATGTTCTGAACAAGAGATTAAGAATGACTGTGAGATTCTTAAATTCCTTATTCTAAAGATTAGATACTGTCATCAAATAAATGATGATATCATAATCTAAATCACCCATCCCTGCCTATTAGTTTCAAAGCTGATCATATTAAACCCAGTGTTTAATCTCTCTTTCTCCCTCTGCCCCTTCCCCTCCTTCTCCCCTCCCCCTCCCTCTCTCTCCTACTCTCCCTCCCTCTCCCCTCCTGTGTGTGTGTGTGTGTGTGTGTGTGTGTGTGTGTGTGCTCTGTGTGTGTGTGTGTGTGCGTGCGCGTGCGCGCGCGCGCGGGTAGGACAAAGTTTGATGTCAGTCTTTTCTGCTATCATTTTCCTGCTTTGTTTTCCAGATATGATCTATCAGTAAATTTGAAATTAACTGCATTGCCTAGATTGGCTGGTCAGTGACCTCCAGGCTCCTCATATCTCTGCTTCCCCAGTGCTAGAATCAAAGGAGCATATTACCAAACTGGGCTTCTTATGTGGCCTCTGAGGATCTAAACTCAGCTCCTCAAACTTTAATAGCAAGCATTTTCCCAGCTGAGCTCCATTCTAAACCTAGAGAGGGTAACTGTTAGCCATTGATGAGTTTAATTTTTTCAGGGGTCACCAATAAGTCCATTCAATATATTATCTCTTCTGGGCACACAAAAGCATTGTTTTTGAGGTCACAGCCTTCTCTTCTCTACTCCATGTGTTTCTTGAGTGTCGCTCTGTGCTGATGTGGCAGGAGCATTTGCCAGGATGGAAAGTGCTCTGTAGCTGCCCTCCTTAACCAGTTGGCTTTGGTGTCTTGTTGCCAGAGGCAGACGCTTGTCCAGACACTTAGAAAATCTCCTAAGAAGGGCTCCACTCCTATCCCTAACCTTCTCTCACAGACCATTTATTATTGGTTAAGTTAGCATACCTAATATTTCTTTGGTTTAAACCAAAATTGGTTACATTTTTATCTCCCATAAACTAATGCCCTTGGAGTGAAACATGACACTTTTGCTTGGAACTTGTTGACTAGTGCTGTCACATGACCCTGTTGGAGGGCTTGGAAGAAGGTGCAGGAAGTACTATCTACCATGTGTCCTAAGGGAGAGAAAATGGGAAAGCTTTGCTCACAGTAACTTTATTTTGTACGAGGGCTCAAGTTCAGGCTCAGTGAGTATCATTAAATACCTGTCATCCTAGTCCAATATAATAGCCCCATGCCTATGGGTATATGGACAGTGCAAGCTGCAATCAGTAGACAATTTTAAAACATTAAGAGAGAAGACACAATTAAGGAGAAATTTTAGCATGAGGGGTAAATCTAGGAGGAGTTGGGGAGGAGAGATGAGTTGAATATGATCAAAATACACTGTATGCATGCATGAAATTCTCTTAAAAAATAAAAACACATTTAAAAGGAAAAGATAATAGCTTCAAATAATGCATATGCTAATTACTCTGATTAGAACATTACCTAGTGTATTCATGAAGCAGAACATCACACTCCACTTAATAAATATGCATAATTATCACGTGTCAGTCAAAAATATATTTATTTATTTGATTTAAGAAAAAAGTCCCATTGTCAATGTTCTGTGGGATCTTCACCACTTGTCTGAGCCTCCATGCATTCCCAGGGACCACTTCATTATATCACATGTTCAGGAGGTTGCAAACCAACCTTTCTTATTTTAAATATGCATGATTATTGATTCTAGTCACCTGCGCTGAAATATCACTCAGGACTAACTTCTCTTGTCCACATCACAGTTTCTTCTTGTTTGAATGATTCCCTGTTGCCTCCTTTCTTCCTTTAACCCTCTGGGCATGGTCATTCCACAGTGGACTTCTCTGGATCCATTCTCTCAGCTCACTCACACAGATAAGTGCATGCTGCGTTTGTTTTTGTGCCTGGCTTATTTCGCCAAACACAAAGTCCTGGAGACTCATTCATACTGTTGCAAGCAATACTTTCTTTCATTTTCAAGGCCAAGTAGTATCTTACTGATAACATGCAGTACAGTATCTTTGTGCACTCATCTGCTGATGGATGGTCAGGTTCTTGGCTCTTCTGAGTGTTACAGTGATCATGGGAATGCAGCTAACCCTTTTTTTAAATTTTTCATTAATTTATTCTTGTTACATCTCAATGGTTATCCCATCCCTTGTATCCTCCCATTCTTCCCTCCCTCCCATTTTCCCCTTATTCCCCTCCCCTATGACTGTTCCTGAGGGGGATTACCTCCCCCTGTATATGCTCATAGGGTATCAAGTCTCTTCTTGGAAACCTGCTGTCCTTCTTCTGAGTGCCACCAGGTCTCCCCCTCCAGGGGACATGGTCAAATGTGAGGCACAAGAGTATGTGAGAAAGTCATATCCCACTCTCCACTCAAGTGTGGAGACTGTTCTCTCCATTGGCTAGATCTGGGTAGGGGTTTAAAGTTTACCGCCTGTATTGTCCTTGGCTGGTGCCTTAGTTTGAGCGGGACCTCTTGGCCCAAATCTGCATACCATAATGTTCTACTTGTAGGTTTCTAGGACCCTCTGGATCCTTCTACTTTGCTATTCTCCCATGCTTCTCTCATCTAGAGTCCCAATAGGATGTCCTCCCCTCTGTCCCAGTTTCCTGGTAACCCTTTAATGTACACATAGTGGAGAGGTTTCTGGGCCATTTCAAAATCTAGTCAACAATTTTGGTGTGTGTGTGTGTGCGTGTGCGTGTGTGCATGTGTGCATGTGTCCGTATGCGCACATGCACTGGAGGTCAGAAAGCAACCTCCTGGTATCATTCCCCAGGTGACGTTCACCTTTTCTTATTTTAAGATGGGAATCTCAACAGGCATGGTGGCACACGCCTTTAATCCCAGCACTGTGGGAGACAGAGGCAGGCAGATCCCTGTGAGTTCGAGGCCAACCTGGTCTACAGAGTGAGTCCAGGACAGCCAGACTACACAGAGATACCCTGTCTTGAAAAACAAAACAAAAACAGACAAGCAACCAGTGGGGCTTTCACTAAGCTGGGAATTTACCAAGTAGGATAGGCTAATTGAAAAGTGACCCAGAAACCTGTTTGTCTCCACATGCACGTTACAAGCAAGAGGCACCCATGCGAGACATATTTTTAAACATGTATTCTGAACTTACATCAAACTTACATCCTCAAGCTTGGTAAGCGTGTTGCTGAATGAGTTATCATCCTTTTTCTAGTCATCAGATTTTTCATATTACATATTTACTAGCCTAAAGCACACGCCAAGAAAACTAGATGCGTCATAATAACACAGAATGCTGGCTAGTGTAGGAAGGTGCAATAATAACATAATAAACCGAACAACTGCATAAGTGAAACTGATCCTTTAGATTCTTCCTTCTGTGAGTTTAATCATTTCCTTACTGTAGCCATTTTTGCTTCCAAAATCTACAATGTTCTTTTTTTATTGTGAAACACAAACTCCACACAAACACTAGATGAAGGTGTTATAGACTAGTTGATAATTTTGAGATCCTCCTAAGCAATAATTGACCAAGTGTTTCATTAAAATTACCTACATAACTAAAGATGGTTAGTCCATACTTTGATTGACTGTATTTAACCAAAGATAATATTCATATTCTAATCCTCTGTCTAGCGCTATGTACTCCAACCATGTGTAGTTTATACTTAGCAATTTTAGCATGTGTTTAGAGGCACTGCTGTGTATGTCTGTGATTTGGTTGACACTGTTCTTCCAGGAACCTGTTGCTGTGTGACATGCCACTCCTGATGAGCCATTCAGTGGCATGAAAAGAACTAGTAACCATGTCATGGAGTCTGTGGGTTAGGAATTCAAACAGTCAGACCTTGGAGTCATGGCTCAGTGACAGAATACCCAGGGTCTTTGTGGAAGAAAGATCATCTAGAGGTTTCTCTTGTTTGGGATGAAGATCATCTAGAGGTTTCTCTTGTTTCTGTGTATATGTGTGTGTGTGTGTGTGTGTGATGTGTGTAAGTGTGTATGCATGTTGCTGCATTGTGTGTGTGGATGTGCTTGTGTGTGTGGTGTGCATTTATGTGTGCATGCATGTCTTTGCATGTGTGTGTACATGCCCATGTATGTATGCACGTCTCTGCATATGTATGAGTTTATTTGTGTGTGTGCATGTGCTTGTGTGTGTGGTGTATGTGTATGTGTGTATGTATGTCTCTGCATGTGTGTGAGTACAGAAACTCTGCTCATCTCACTTGTGTGGTAAGACTTTAACCACTTGGCCACCTGCTTGGCTCCTGGTCCGCTTTTTAGAGGTTTGCGTTCTGCTTGGACTATGATGAACAGTGCTCCTATAAATACCCTCTCTGTGCTCTCTATCATGTGTCACCATGCATTTAAGTATGAAATGAGTATAGGAGGCTGGAGAAATGGCCCAGCAGTTAAAATCACATGCTGGTCTTTCAGAGGAGGACCACAGTTTCTTCCCTAGCATGTCTTCAATAGCTCACAACCACCTGTCCCTCTAACTCCAGGGGCTCCCAGAAGCACAGATTGGCTAAGTATCAAGCTTTCCTTGGTTCCACCAATGTGCTTATCAAAGGGAATGTACTGATCTGCCTTACCCAGAAGTATAAAACTGGGAACATCCTTGCCAACGTTGAGTTCTTGTTTTCAAATGCAATCCTGTTTTTGTTTAATACCCTATAAAGCTTCGACCAGCCTTTGAGATAAAAATAAACCATTTCCCATAACCTACCAGGCCTATCTGACCCGGCGCCTGCACTTCTCTGTGGCCTTATGATCGCTTTGCTATAAAGCTCTAGCCCCGCAGGTCTCCTTTCTAGTTCTTAAACAAGACAAATTCATTCTTTACCGACAACCACTGCACCTGCTGTTTCTTCTGCTCGGAACACTTGCTTCCCTCGTGTTAAAGATCTGTTCCTAGGGGAGTGCAGTTTTGATCAGGAGTCTGAGCTGCATCCCACCCCACTGCTCACTGCCGGTTCCTATTCTGTTTTTATTCTTTAGCCTATAATTTATAGGATCAACTCATAAACTTCATTTTTTCAAAAAAATTTTGTGTGTACATGTGTTTTGGTGTGCATGGATGCACTTATGTGTATTGGTGTATATGCATATGCAGGACAGAGGTTAACCTTGAGTGTTGGTCCTCTGGGACCACCATCCACCTTAGTGTGTGTGTGTGTGTGTGTGTGTGTGTGTGTGTGTGTGTGTGTGTG
>OU015747.1:81569574-81600956 GCA_907169655.1 Acomys percivali | reverse complement strand
TGTGTGTGTGTGTGTGTGTGTGTGTGTGTGTGTGTGTGTGTGTGTGTGTGTTTTCCTGAAGAACATCTTTCAAGGGCATCAAATCCTCTGGAGTTAGAGCTATAGCAGATTGTTGGTATCCAGTTGGAGTGGTGGGAACTGAATTCAGGTCTCTGTAAAACAGGACATGCTCTTACATGTTGAGCCTTTCACCAACCCTTCCTTAATCTTTTGAATTGGGATAAAATAAGTAAATCACAAAGACTCTGACTGACTGCTTATCAACAATTCCTGATTGAACTATCTCTCTCTGAGTCTTTACTGCCTTTCTACTCATACGTAGGACACGCTTAAATTTGAATTGCTAGTTTGGGAGTTTTGGAACTGCCTTGATCTATACTGCTCACATTTGTTTCAATGTGTGTGTGTTTGTCTCGTGTGTGTGTGTGTGTGTGTGTGTGTGTGTGTGTGTGTGTGTTCACCAAGCTCTGAGTATACTATGGTTTTGTTATTTACTATTGTTATTGGCGTCTTTATTTTTTAACTAATTAATTCACTTTATGTCCTAATCATAGCCCCCTCCCTCCTCTCCTCCTGGCCCCATCCTCTCTCCCTCTTCCCCCTATTCTGCCCCTCCTACTCCTCAGAAAAGGGAGCCCCAACAACAACCCACCACAGCACATCAGGACTGAGTGCATCCTCTTTCCCTGTGGCCAGTTAGGCAGTCCCACTAGGAGTAGTGGTCAAACAGCAGGCAACAGAGTCCATGTCAGAGACAACCCACACCCAGGAACAGTAGGCAGAGCTCAGGGAGCCTACAGCCTGAAAAAAGATCTTCACCAGTCCTACATCTGACAAAGGGATACTATCCCAAATATATAAAGAACTCAAGAAATTAAACATCACCAAACCAAATTATCCAATTAAAAATGAGGCACAGTTAGAGAAGGTCTTCAGAAACCTCAGAGACTTACAGAATATGCCAGTTAAAGATGTTTTTATTATTTTAAAGATTCATTGACAATGTGACAGATTAACTCCTTGCAATACCCAGCCTACCTCAAAGAAGATGATGAGCATCACAACCCTCCCTATGGAGATGGCTTCAAATGTGGAAAACAAGCAACTTGGTAAAATGCCCTCATTTTGACTTCAGACCAAAGTCTGCCTAAATATGGGCAAGCTTGGATGCAGGCAGAGTCAATGGCCAAACTCTGCCAAGACAGGGACTCTGGTACCCACGTGTTGATCACTTCCCCCTGGTGGAGCAGCCTTGCCAGCCTGCAGAGGAAGAAGATACAGACAGTCCAAGAGGAGACTTGATAGGCTGAGGTCAGTTGTTAGGGGAGGAGGGCCTCCCCCCTTTCTGAGGACTAGTGGAGGGAGGGAAGGTGGGACTGGGAGCGGCAATCCAAATGTAAAGTGAACAAATTAAAAGTTAAAAACAAACTAAACAAGCAAAAAAGAAAATTGGGGGGGGGTGGGGAAGGATAGGAGGACCTGAAGGGGACAAGAGTTCCACAAGATGACCAACAAAGCCAACTAATCAGTGTCCAGAGGGGTTTATGGATACTGAAGCACCAACCGAAGACCATGCACGGACTAGACCTAGGCCTCCTACACATATGTAGCTAACTGGAAGCTCAGTCTTTATGTGGGTCCCTTAGTAATGAGAGTATGGATGTTGTTATTGTTTTAACACAGAATTTCAGGTAGCCCAGGCCAGCTTTGAATTGACTGAATAGTGGAGGATGACATTGAACTTCTGATCTTCCTTCTCCTACGTCCTGTGATGGAATTTCAGGGATGCACCATTACGCCTGCGCGCCTTATGAATTATTTTGCACTCTGTGAGCAGCACAGCTCTGGGGTTTTATGTGTTGAGTCTTTAACTCGCAAACTTGTTTTCACTAATGCCTTTGGCAGAGCATCCTGTTAGTTGGGTGAACGTTTCTCTTTGCAATACAGTTTTTGTAGGATCCTCGAGGAAAAGAGAGCATTTAGCTGAATATAGGTTCCTATTAGGAATATAGCTGTCCCAGTGCGTCTTGTCATCCACACAGTTTGTGTAGAAACCACACGCTTGAGGAGTACAACCATGATTAATAACTCTGTGCTATCTTTATTTTTTTAATTAATTAATTCACTTTATGTCCTAATCATAGCCCCTCCCTCCTCTCCTCCTGGCCCCATCCTCCCTCCCTCTTCCCCCTTATCCTGCCTCTCTTACTCCTCAGAAAAGGGAGCCCCACCAACAACCCACCACAGCACATCAGGTCTGAGTGCATCCTCAGTCCTGAAGGAAGAAAAAGACACATGTAAAAGTTCACTCATACACATGTAATGGCTAGCCATTACCTCAATAACTATCCTACAACTCTGAATTTTATCTCATTTCGGTTAAGCATATGATCTGTATCAATTGATTATGCGCAGGAAAATAGTAAGGCCAGCCCTAGCCCTTAAAAACCTTTATCTAGTGTGTGTGTGTGTGTGTGTGTGTGAGAGAGAGAGAGAGAGAGAGAGAGAGAGAGAGAGAGAGAGAGAGAGAGAGAGTTTGTGTATATTAGTGAGTGAATGCCACTTTTCCTTGTTTTTAAATGCTCATTGACTAGGTTATGAAATCTTCATTATTCTTCAGTTTGTTTGTGGTAGTACAGGCTGGTACCTTGTCATAGCTCTCAGCTCTCCCTTATTTCCTACAAATACTGCTGCTGCTTCGTGGTGTTAGCTTAGAGCTAACTGTGGCAGGAGTAGGCAGCCTCCTCCTTGCAGCCTCTCCTGAACAGCACCACTTACTCTCATAGGGCTGGTGCTGGCAGGTAGTGGGGTTCAGAGAGTAATCCAAGAGAAATGTATCCAGTTTTCTCACTTGGTCATATATGCTGACTAACATTTTACATGCAAGTCACATTAGAGGACTAATCCATTTTGGTGGATGAACTGAAATTACTGTATATAAGACACAGATCATCTTCTCAGCATCTCATGAATGGCAGGGACAAAGCAAGGTTTTCCTACAGTGATACAGAGAGTGACTTGCATTCTCTCAGGTCCCTGTCATAGCCTAGTTAGGAAGTTTGGGGTACTATCAACAAAAACTTTCCAAACTCATTTTTGTGTTGAGAGTTTCTTCAAGGTAGAAAAGCTGTAATTATGCTCACACTGATTTAACTCTAATGTACACTTCTTTAATTGCTTTTCAGAAGCATTTGTTCTCAGATGAACAAAATGAATAGGGACAATTATTTCATAAGCTGGGTAGAACTGCCCTGCCCAATGGCTGACCACTAATACCAGAGTTTCAGACATCATTGAACCTACAGAAGATGCATTCAAAGGGACAGCCTGTCTTTATGTTTCACCAATTATATCACCACTCTGAGAGCAATCAAGGTGTGCAAGCTGCTGCACAGAAAACCAAGAATTGAAAATAAATATCATCTCTGTCACTTCTTATGTGGTTGCTGGCTTCTTGGATTTGGGAATATCATAGTTCACTTTACTTTGTTTCTTCTTCCAGATAGCCAAAGTCTTTGAATTTTTATTATTGTCATTACTAAAATGAGAACAATAAATGTGTCTAGTTAGATGTGTGTTGGAAAAAAACAAAAGCTTCTTATAAAACCATAATTTCTCAAAAGAACTTAACATTTTAAAAGTAGCTGTAGGACCTTGAGGTGGCTTGGTGGGTAAGGATGCTGGCTGCAAAGCCAGATGATCTGAGTTCAAGTCTCAGTATCACAAGGTTAGAAAGACAGTTTATTGCTGCACACACATGCACAGACAGACAGACACACACATACACAAATGCATACATGCACACGCATACAAATAAATAAATGTGAAATTTTTAAAGTAAATATAAATCTGTCCTCACAATAAGCTACAACATAATTCTTTTCTCTCCATGTAGAATGAAATCCAGCCTGTTCATCACCCTAAGTCCTGCTCAATGGGTATCTCACCTTCAACCATCCTTTACCTCCTATAGTATATTTTATTTAGGTCTATTATTGGTTCATCGTGTTGCTGTAATAAAATGGCTAACACGAGCAACTTAAAAAGGGAAGTGCTTGTTTCGGTTCCGAGGTTTAAAAGTACAGTTAGTCCATGAGAGAATGAGCATCAGTGGGCCTCGTTGAATGCTGGCTTTCAGAGGGCTTTCTCCTTTCTTATGCCGTCAGAGACCCCTGTCTATGCAGTGCTGTCACTCACAATTAAGACGGATCTTCACACCCCAGGTAACTCAGTCTAGAAATTCGATGACTGCTTCTTTGTCAAGAATCAAGTGACCATATGTGTGTGGATTCATATCTGGGTCTTCAATTCAATTCCACTGATCAACCAGCCTGTTGCTGTGCCAGTAGCATGCTGTTTTAATTACTATTGCTTTATAGTACAATTTGAGATCAGGTATGGAGATTCCTCTGGAGCACCTTTTATTGTACAAGATCGTTTTTGCTATTCTGGGTTTCTTGTTTTTTCATATGAAGTTCAGAATTGAACTTTCAATGTCTTTAAAAAATTGTGTAGGTATTTTGATAGGGATTGCATTGAATCTGTAGATTGCTTTTGGTAGGATGGCCATTTTTACAATGGTCAGAACAGTCTCCACACTTGAGTGGAGAGTGGGATATGACTTTCTCACGTACTCTGGTGCCTCACATTTGACTATGTCCCCTGGAGGGGGAGACCTGGTGGCACTTAGAGGAATGACAGCAGGTCACCGAGAAGAGACTTGATACCCTATGAGCATATACAGGGGGAGGTAATCCCTCTCAGGAACAGTCATAGGGGAGGGGAATAAGGGGAAAATGGGAGGGAGGGAAGAATGGGAGGTTACAAGGGATGGGATAACCATTGAGATGTAACAAGAATAAATTAATAAAATTTAAAAAAAAAAGAAATTCGATGACTGATGTGCCCAAAGGTTTGCTTCCCATGTGGTTCTAGATCCTGATAAATTGGTGATCAATATTAATAGCCCACTAGTGGTGCCAGCTTCCATATCCGTTCCTTCCTTAAAGCTCTGATATTTATCCTTGGAATTTCTTCCCCAAAGGTCAAAGGTCAACAACTTTTTATAGATGGCCACAAAGTAAATGTCTTTGTCTTTGTAGGCCTAGTGCTGTTTTCAACAGTTTACCTCTGTCATGGTGTTAGAACAATATCCCTAGGCAACACATTAACTAAGATCCAATACCTTGTTCCTTCTTTCCAAGACAATTTTATTTAGATTCATCTGAAGGTGGGCTAGACCTTGTATGTGGACCAACATCGCTGCTTGATCAGAGATCTCTAACCTACACATTTTTATATTAGATTTTTCCTTTAATTTTTGTTCTTCATCAAGCAAATCTTCTATGACAAGTCTGTTGAAAGTCTTTCTGTATCATCTCCTGATAAATTGTTCTGTTCTGTCTTATTTATATCTGAATTGTTAATTTGTGTATTGATTCAGGAGACAGATGCATTTATGCAACAAACTTAATCCCAGACCCCGAAGAAGGATAAGTGGTAGGCACTCAATAATTTATTTTGCACCTAGATAAATTATTCACCCAAAGGAATAAAGTCCTAAATAGAATATTCCAAAATTCAGTGGTGGGAAGTGACATTCCCTTAGAAGCAGTCAAGCCTCATGATGATCAAGAACACCTACCAAGGATAAATTGTTTCAAGTAATTTTGGTTGTTTTCTCACAAATATGTAAAAATAAATAGTAACAAAGTAAAATGAACAGGCCACATGGAGCAAAATGGTATTTACACATGTCTTTATTTTAATTTAAACATTTTAAACTTACTATGCAATACACTGCATTTCATTATGTTATTTTCATGCATTGCTTATTTTGCTTGATCTCCCCCCACCCATCCACATCTCTGTGCATTCCCCCTTACACATTTTACTTGCAAAGTCACATGCGATGCTCAGTGTTAATTGTCATGTTGACAGAATCAAAAATCAACAGGGACATGGGCCTCTGACCATGTCTTTGGGGGATTACCTTGATCACATTAATCCACGTCAGTGTGGGAAGATGCACGCTGATGATGGATGGGAACATTCACTATGCAAGGGATGGTGGGCTGAGTAAATGGAGAGCTAAGTACAGCCCAAACACTGGTGTCTGCTCCTGAGTGTGGGCACAATGTGACCAGCTGCTTCAGGTTCCTGCTGCCTTGACTCCCACATAAGGGTGGACTGTACCATGAAATATGGATTAAAATAAACCTTTTAGTTCTTAAATTGTATTTGGCAACATATTTTTTTCCATACATAAGCTGTGTTTTATTTATTTATTTTTTATTTATTTATTTTTTTAATTAATTTATTCTTGTTATATCTCTATGGTTATCCCATCCCTTGTAACCTCCCATTCTCCCCTTCCTCCCATTTTCCCTTATTCCCCTCCCCTATGACTGTTCCTCAGAGGAATTACCTCCCTCTGTATATGCTCATAGGGTATCAAGTCTCTTCTCAGTGACCTGCTGTCCTTCCTCTGAGTGCCACTAGGTCTCCCCCGCCAGGGGACATAGTCAAATGTGAGGCACCAGAGTACTTGAGAAAGTCAAATCCCTCTCTCCACTCAAGTGTGGAGACTGTCCTGTCCATGGGCTAGATCAGGGTAGGGGTTTAAATTTTACCGCCTGTATTGTCCTTGGCTAGTGCCTTTTTTTGAGCGGGACCCCATGACCCAAATCTGCCTATCATAATGTTCTACTTGTAGGTTTCTAGGACCCACTGGATCCTTCTACATTGCTATTCTCCCATTGTTCTCTCATCTAGAGTCCCAATAGGATGTCCTCCCCTCGGTCCCAGTTTCCTGGTAAGGGAAGGCTTTCATGGGACATGCCCATTGGGCTAGTATGCAGATATAAGTGAGTATATACCATTTGAGTCTTTCTGCTTCTGGGTTAACTCACTCATTATGATCATCTCTACCTCATTCCATTTATCCACAAATTTTGGGAATTCCTTGTTTTTAATAGCTGAGTAGTATTCCATAGTGTATATGTACCACAGTTTCTTTAACCATTCTTCTACTGAGGGACATTTAGGCTGTTTCCATGATCTGGCTATTATGAATAAGGCTGCTATGAACATGGTTGAGCAAATTTTCTTGCTGTGTGCTGGTGCATCTTCTGGGTATATTCCAAGGAGTGGAATAGCTGGGTCTTGAGGAAGCCCTATTCCCAGTTTTCTGAGATAGCACCAGATAGATTTCCAAAGTGGTTGTACTAGTTTGCATTGCCACCAGCAATGAAGGAGTGTTCCTCTCTCCCCACATCCTCTTCAGCATGTGGTGTCGCTTGAGTTTTTGATCTTAGCCATTCTGATGGGTGTAAGATGGATGTCTATGTGTAAAAAAATGCAACTGGACCCATATTTGTCACCTTGCACAAAACTCAAATCCAAGTGGATTAAAGACCTCAACATAAAACCAGAGACACTAAGTCATTTAGAAGAAAAAGTGGGGAAGAGCCTGGAACATATTGGCACAGGAGACAACTTCCTGAACAGAACACCAACAGCCCAGGCCTTAATGTCAACAATTAATAAATGGGACCTCATGAGGCTGAGAAGCTTCTGTAAGGCTAGAGACACGGTCAAGAGAACAAAGCGACAGCCTACAGACTGGGAAAAGATCTTCACCAACCCTACATCTGACAAAGGTCTAATATCCAAAATATATAAAGAACTCAAGAAATTAAACACCACCAAACCAAATAACCCAATTGAGAAATGGGGCTTGGAACTAAACAGAGAATTCTCAACAGAAGAATATCAAATGGCTGAGAAACACTTAAAGAAATGCTCAACCTCCTTAGTCATCAGGGAAATGCAAATCAAAACAACTCTGAGATTCCATCTTGGCAACATATTTTATTACAGTAATAGGAGAAGAATTAAGTCAGCTTCCTTAGCATTTTCATATCTTTGTATACTGGAGCCCTCAATATATCTCTTCTTAAAGCCCCCATTTCCTCTTTCATGGTCTACTTTCTAGTTTTATGATTTATACCTACACACAGTCCCACTAACTACACATGTACAAAAGTGAAAAACTAGCATCCACATACTTTAAAAAATGATGTTAGGTTAGAATATGAATTGTGAACTATGTTTCTGATTGTAAATAAACACTGTGGTTAATACAGAACAAATTCTTCAGTGTGTCAATAATCGTATCTCATTAGCAGTTTTTAGGCTTTAAAATTGTTTTAACGGAGACATTTAAAGGCAGATTTCAAGAACACTAGCTATTCTATGGTCTATGTGGTCAGTTAGCACTCTCAATCAAATGCCCATTGCATACCTTCTGAATGGACTTGGCCGATACAAGCAACAAACAATATAAAAATACCCACTGCTTTCTCTACCATCTAGAGCCATTGTTTAATGGGAAAGACAGAAAGTGTGAATACAAAAAAGTGATAGAGGTTTATTAACTAGCGTCCTGGGAAGAGACAGATGGCTGTTGTTGTTGTTGTTTTTTTTTTTTTTAAGGATGTTTTAAAGAAGCCATGACACATTGCTGGGAATAGAGATGAGAGCCAGGAAGTCCAGATCAGAAAAGGCGACTGCTATTCCATCCCTTAGGGATGAGGGGAATGAGTCCAGTGAAGTCAGAGGCTCCACTTCATGTGAGCTGTGATCATAAAGAAAGGTTGCTGCTACTAGAGCCAGGCAAAGCAGCTCTTCTAGCCTTCCATGCTACCTAACCATAGAGGAAGTCAGAGGTTATGAAATTTTACTTAATTTGTGTAATTTAGGCTTTCTGAAACTAAGTAGAACTGAGAAATATATGTAGCAGAAATTTCTAGGGACAACAAAAGAAAAATATATATCAAAGTAAGAAAAAGTAGATGAGGTGGGGAGGAAGAGCTCGTCCTGGAAAACTACAATTATGCACATACTTTAACTATTTTCAAGTGTGAGGATGCAGCAGAAAATAGGGAAGCAAAGAAGTTTGGGTGAGTATTTTCAATACTTGAGGAACTAGGTGGAAAACTGCAAAATTTCACATAGAGCTGGTTTGACTGCAGGTTGTATATGTGATGCTATTCAGAGTCTGAGGCAATTTGGAAGTGCCTTTATGAATCCCATGCCTAGGAAAGAAATACTGAGAATTAAAGCACTTTTGCTTGAGATGGAGAAACGATTAGATAAAAATCTCCCATTACCAGGAGCACTGAATCTCCATTGTCTAAAACAGAAAATGAGAAATATGATATATTCCTGGTAATGAAGATGAATTCACTTGTAAGCAGGAGTTTCTTTGATATTTGTTGTTATCTATTGAACTTATATCTCTTCCTGACACACACACACGTGTAAATAAGTATATGTGTATGTATATATGTATGTGTGAATATGTACACACATGCACATGACATGTAGCAGGAATTCTGCTTTATAGCAGAACAACGTTTGCCTTCACATCCCTTATAATGAATAGAATGGTTACATACTGTTACATACATACATGCCATTACAGTTACATGTTGGTGTGTTCTCTCTGGCAGAATATATACTATACTATTGCTACTGGCCTTTTTCTTCTCATCATATATGTGATACATAACATTCCTCAATAAGTAAAAATATTATATCTTACAGAAAATTTATTTAAGCAACTATGTTTTTAACTCTTTTTTTTTTTCAACTTACAAACATGCTTTAATGTCATTTATTAAGAGTTGGGTTGTGCCTAAATTTTTTTTTAATTTATTTTTTTAATTAATTTATTCTTGTTACATTTCTATGGTTATCCCATCCCTTGTATCCTCCCATTCTCCCCTCCCTCCCATTTTCCCCTTATTCCCCTCCCCTATGACTGTTCCTCAGAGGGATTACCTCCCTCTGTATATGCTCATAGGGTATCAAGTCTCTTCTTAGTGACCTGCTGTCCTTCCTCTGAGTGCCACTAGGTCTCCCCCGCCAGGGGACATAGTCAGATGTGAGGCACCAGAGTACTTGAGAAAGTCAAATCCCTCTCTCCATGTTTTTAACTCTTATTATCAACTTATCCTCCCAAATATGTAGTTGTCTTTATTTGGTGCCTTAGAGGACATGTTGAAGAGACAGTACTCAAGAAGGTGCTAGAGAAAGGAACATTTCCCTTGGTGATTTCAGGAATATAGCTGATAAGTCCAACGTTTCCTCTTTGGGTTTTTGTTTTTTGTTTTTTGTTTTTTTTTGCCTTTAAATTATCCGTGTGATTTTTTCTTCTTCTTCTTCTTCTTTTTTGTTTTTGTTTTTGTTTTTTGTTTTTTTGGGGTTTTTTTTTTTTTTTTGACTCAGAGTTTGTGTAGCCTTGGCTGTCCTGGACTCACTTTGTAGACCAAGCTGGCCTTGAACTCATAGCAATCCACCTGCCTCTGCTTCCTGAGTGCTGGGAATAAAAGCATGTGCCACCATATCTGGCTGATCCAAGTGCTTTTTAAATGACTATTTCTTTATAAATCCTACTAAGCTCTTTCTGAGAGAGTGCTTTAGGGGACAGAGAGAAGGTTCAATGTCTAAGAGGACTGGATGTTCTTCCAAAGGACCTGGGTTCAATTGCCAGCACCCTGCAGCTCTAGTTCCAGGGAATCCGACACCATCCCATAGACATACATGCAGGCAAAGCACATAAAATTAAAGTACTTAAATCTTTACAAAAAAAGATGACTTTAGTAAAATACTGGACCAGTTTATGAAATAATGTCAGGAGGGATCTGTTTTGTTCCAGCATTCTCCTGATTTGTCAGCAGCACCTTGATTTCTGTGTTATTCTGGTTTAACCGCTAGAAAACCTCTTGGAGCTCAGACAATACCCTGTGGTCCTTAGTGTCCCCAATGATGATATGAGAGGGATGGGCTAAGCCTCCCCTAAAGCTCTTTATAATTCCATAGGTGGTGATTCTGAGGGTACAGTATCCCTTAAAATGTAGTGAAAAATAAAAATACAACTGATTTAAGTTGAAAATGGTCCAATAGCCACAAAGAAATATTTGACATTATAATCATGAACCTTTTATGCTTACGTTTTTGGCCTTTTTAATTTTGGAAGCAGACGTTTGATGGTCTGTTTAAAAGCCTGTGTTATTAAAAAAAAAGAAAAAAGAAAAAAAAAACAGTTCAAGCCCAGCCTTGTAAAAGCTCAAAATATTCTTAAGCAGGAGTGTCGTTGGCATAATTTTCTGGACCTGCCACTTGGGTGAGAACTTACTGGCAGCCTATTTGAGGTTGTTCCCTTTGTGAGCATCTAGCATATTTTCCATTGCTCTCCTCCTGGGCATTCCTTTGTGATCAAAACCAGCAGTACAGTGTGGCAGTCAAAGGGAAGCTCATTGTCGGTAGAGGTTACCATTTGTACATTTCCCAAAAATGAAAAAAAAAAAGCTATTGTCATAGGAAGGATTAATGTGTGGCCATTTGGGCTCTTTATTATAATCTTTTCTTTAAGAATGAGGGATTCGAATGTTAATGCATTCCATAATCTATGAATTATAAAGATATGCTATACTGCTCTGACCTTTTCAACATTTGGTAATTTTGATTGAGTGGCCATTGTGAGCCTGTTCGTTTGAACAGCTCTATTACCCTGTGGGAGAGAAGAAGGCTAGCCAAATCTGGAAAATACATTCATCTTGAAGCAAGAATAGAGTAGTCGGTTACAATGTGCCAAGGAAAGGAGGGATTGCTTTACTCAAATTTTCTCCTATAATTCTCAATACATCGTATATTATGGTCCCTATCTACAGACAACCAAATTAAGGCTGAGAGAATCAAGCACAATGCTTCCTGGGTGAACTAAAGAAGTACCCGCAATGCCAAAACTGTGTGAGCCCAAACTCCAGGCACTTTCTAGGGGTCACAGATTTAACATTTGCCATGTTTTATTTTTATTTTTATTTTTAAGCAGTTTATTCAGATTACATCCCAATTGCTATCCCCTCCCTTGTATCTTCCCATTCCCCCTCTCTCCCTCTTTCACCCTATTCCCCTCCCCTAGATCTGTGACAGAAGGGTACGTCATAGCATGTTTTTAAATATATTTAATGTGCACTAAATGTCTGCAGGCATCTTAACAGTTTATACATTCCAGATTGTATTCTCAACACTCATACATCTTAAGCACCTATTAGTATCTATTATGCCAGGTAATGTGTAGCTGGCTCACAGAGACAGAGTGAAGAACGAAGCCAAATTCAAAATCCCTGCTGCCAAGCAGATGAAAACTGTAGGGTGTATCTGTATCTGATGAAAACTGTAGGGTGACTCATGGTTACAGGATACAGACAGAGTAACAACCACTTGGAGAAGAGTGATTTGAGAAAACTAGTGCCCAGTCGTTCTATTCAAAAGGTAAGAGATAACAGAAAAACAAACCCTGGAATGTTACTGCAGCTACAGAATCATGGAACTGTGGGTATGGATCTTAACCAACAGGAAGAACGTCACTGCGAAGCTGAGATTCAGGAAATGTTATTCTATGGGCGACTCTCTGGGAAGAGTATCCTTTTCTCTGATATTTTGCTCAGTTCATTTTTAATAATTCTTACAGAGTTTCATGGCATTTATTTTATTATGTTGTAAGTGAAGTAGAATTTTATCAGTTTTCCTCCTCTTTCTTCCCTCCCAGCAATTCTTCTTTGAAACCCTTCCTCTGATCCCTACTCTCAAGTTGAAAGCCTCCCTTTCTTTGAGTATGTGAAATACTCATGAATATACATATGAACACAAATTGTAGAGTTTTATTTCAGTGTTTGTATGTATAGAGTTTCAGGGTTGACCAATCTGCGTTGGATAACCAATAATGGAACTCATTGCTAGGAGATAATAATTCTCTTTCTCCCAGCAGTCATGAGCTATCTCATGCAATGTATCTTGATCATATTCATGCCCCACTTCGTCCCCAAACCCTCCCAGTTCCACCAGTCATGCCTAAGCCTTCAGAGGTTTGAGTTTTGTTTTATTGGGGGGAGGGGAGGAGGAGAGGCTGTCTTACAGTAGCTTTCTTGGTCCTCTGGCTCTTAAAATCTTTCTGTATTTCCTCTTCCATGATGTTTCTGACTCTTAGGCATAGTGGTTATGTTGTAAGTTTATAAATTGGGGGGCTGGAAAAACATCATCAGTTGGTCCTTGCATTTTGATGAATAATGACCTTTCGTGATGTTCTCTGTCTAACACAAAAACTTATTTGATGAAGAGCAAGAACTACACTTATCTATGCATATACAGATAAGTATTTAGAATACGGTTAAATAATATGCTGATTTAGGAAACTGGCAATAGTAGATTCTCCTCTACATTTACAGCCTTGCTAGCCATAGGTAATTGGCTCGCTTTACAGTGCCAAGCATGGATTTCCTTCTGTTTATCAGACTTAAATACAATTAGGTGACTGTTGGTTATCCCCAAGATATGTGTGCCACTATTGCATCTTTCAGAATACCCTTCAAGGCTTGTCATTTTGGGGGTTCATTGGTGATATAACTGGAATTTGCTACTGATTGCTTGTATCCATTCATAGTTTGCATGCGTCCTTCTGAAAATATGAAACTGGTCCTCAGTGGCAAGGCTTATGAGTCAGATACAGGCCATTCCTTTAAATCTTGTATCCTCAGTGCAGGATGTCTTCAACATCTGGCTCTTACCTTATTTTCGGGAAGGTGCCAAGAACAAGGGCAATCACATGTACTGCTTGGGGGGCACTTTTGGACTACCCTGACCAACAACTCAAAAGAAGGCTTTCTATGCCTGATGTTGGAGGTTTTGTTAACTAATCTATGGCTTCAGGGGGCATTGTCACCACAATTGGCTGACATAACAAATATATCTATATATCATACAAAATGTAAATTTAAATATGCATAAAATAGTATAATTTCCTATGGCTTTTTCAAACATTCTTAGTGTTATTTATCCTTTCTCCTTTCCTGTCCCTCTGTGCTTCTGGCTGTCTTATCACTCCACGTAATTCTCCACCACCCTTTCCTTCTTTCTCTTTCACAGAAAATGTGTCCTATTACTCCCTTCTATAGTGTTCTTGCCCTCACCCCAATGCTACCTTTTTATTTTCCTGGTATCTATGGTTACCCCAACTTGTATACTCCCACATAAAGGTTCAGAGGCAGCAGCCACAAAATAAGAGAAAACGTGTTCTTATAGCTGGGCTTCCTCTGGAATGAATGAAGCCGTTCATCATTCATCATAAAAATGCTTTTTCTATTGGTGAGCATCTGGGGACTTAGGATGCAGCAAGCAAGGGAAAAAAGCAGATTGTGGAGAGGGTCGCATCACAAGCAAAATGATGCTCCCAAAGCAAGGAGTAGTACAGTTGTGTCACTGTTTCCATCAAAACACATGCAGTTTCATTTTTTACTGATTTCTTTTCAATCTTCTACACATTACATTTTTGAATGGTAGGGCTAGGATAATATTTCATGTAAATGAGAGACTGTTCCCTGGAATACATACAAACACACACAAAACAGGAATATAGATGCAAACCAACATTCCAAAGGCTGAGAACATGAGACAAGAGGATCTCTAGCCAGTCAGCTTAGCCTACTTGGTAAGTCCCAGATTCAGTGAAAGACCATGTCTCAAAAACAACAATGGTGGTGACTGAAGATTGACACTCCATACTGTACTCTCTAGCTTGCACACATATGACCATACAAACACATGCATGTACATGCACTTGAGTGTTCACACACACACACACACACATACACACACACACACACACTCACAAACAGCCTGAATAGTGTTTGAAAATTGAGTAGCTCGACATGGAAAAGTGAAGTGATTGAACAGTGGTAGGAATAATAAGATGAGCTCAAATCAATCAGTGTTTACAGCCTACATGTTAAGTGTGAGACATAAAAGAAATATTCATCCTCATCTTTGTGTGGAAATTCTAATTCTATCTTCATTTCTATTACTGATACAGTAGCATGCAGCTGGTGATGAGTCCCTGGGTGACTGGGGCCTATGTGACTCTTAAAAATTATAGAAAAGACTCATGTGACATCAATAGTCCATCAGACTCTGAGATGAGGTTACAAAATGAGCTTTATAACCAGAGATTTTATTGGCTCCAAACTTAATTTGATTCTATAGAAGGCAAGGGAATAAATACCTAATTCTCTGAGTGACATTTGAGAAAAAATTGCTTCTATGCCACTTTCAGATAATTGTCTGCCAATGCATCCTGCAACTCCTCAGATATTTGGTAAATTATATCTTTGTTAGTTTCTTTAAGAATTAATTTGCAGAAATAAACATACTTAGAATACTGGCCAGTATAAAAAGTAATAGGAACTTAATCTCACTCTTGGGTAGAAAACTGTGAAATTAATTAATAGGTTGGAAAGGAGATCTGCTTATTAGAAATCTTCTCTTTTAGGATTCATAAACCCAAATGTCAGAGAAGTATGTAGAAAGGCTTATTTAAAACTGTAGCAAAAGGACATGGAAATATAGCGTTGGGTGAGGACTTTACATCCTCTATAATGGAAATTTTTTGTTGAGGAAGAAAAAGTGCACTCCAAAAATAACACAATGGAATGCTGCCAGCCTAGAGAGGTTTTCCCTCACACAAGGGTTTGGTTGGGTTTGATTCACTAGGTCACCCTTCCTTGGGGATCTTCTCTGTGCACTTGATGCTGTGGAAGTTAGAAGGTATCATAACCTCAACTGTAGACACATGAAGAAGAATGCCTTTGTCAGGAACACTAGAGAAATTTGCTTGCTGGTAGACACTTTGAAAAGTGTGTATCTTTATATATAGTCTGAAATTCATCCAGTAGGCTCCACAAATGACTACATAGCCCCTCTCCAAACTGTTTTATCCAGGAATACCTGGAATGGAAAAGTGCTATGAGAAAGGGGAGCACTAAGAAGCAAAGGCAAATCTTATGAAAGACACACTTGGCCTATTTTACCTTCTCTATAAACAATATGTTTGTGATTTCTAATGACCTTTCCTTTGTCTTGTTGGTTGAATTCTATGACCAAGGCTGACTACCCAGCCTGGTATTTCCATTTCCATCATACTTATGGTTGTTTAGGATTTGCTTGAATAGTAGATTGTTTACTGAACAGAAATATTTTTTCTTTCGTACTTCATTCCTACAAAATTACTTTCATTTCAGCTAAGACAATAATTAATTTAGACAAAAATAAGTTTAAATACATGTTTCCTGAACTTACGACCTATTAAAATATTCTGTAAGTCTTATGTTCCTCACATCCTCAGCACAAACCCTGAATTTGAGATGAGTGATATCTGTATGTATAATATATATATATACATATATATGTATATATATCATGTCATAGTACTTGCCTGCTTTACAGATGTTAGTGCTGGTAGAATAGATATTCAGTTCCATGACCTTGAGGTTTTAAGTAGGTAGTTTGAACCCTTTATATGTGACTATGAATGCATGAGACATATATAACCTAAGCTGTAGAGGATGCAAAATCTTAAAAATTTGTAAACATGTGGTTTTCTCCATGTGATGAACAGACATGTTTAATGTTGTGATAAATTATCATAGTACAGGCTGGAGGGATGGGCAGGTGATTAATTACATGTACTGCTCTTGCAGAGGACCTAAGCTTGGTTCCCACCACTCATGTAAGGCAACACAATCCCACCTCTAACTCCTGCTCCAGGAAATACAATGTCCTTTTCTGGCCTCTGCAGACACCCACATGCATGTGTACAGACCCACAGACACACATATATACATATGAATAAATTAAATAAATTCTAAAAAGAGCATGGTGCTTTTTTTCTTCTCCACAATACTATTGTCAGCTTCAAATTAGAAGTTATTGTTGCTGTTGTGGTTACAATGGTTGAAGTGTATACTACATTTTAACTGCCAATGTCATCTAGGCAAACTTAAAAGGCAGACAATATAGCATGCTGGAAAGAACATATCAAAATTCTACATTGAAAAATAGCTTCCGCTGGGTGTGGTGGCACACGCCTTTAATCCCAGCACTCGGGAGGCAGAGGCAGGCGGATCGCTGTGAGTTTGAGGCCATCCTGGTCTACAAAGTGAGTCCAGGACAGTCAAGGCTACACAGAGAAACCTTGTCTCGAAAAAAACCAAAAAAAAAAAAAAAAGAAAAGAAAAAAGAAAAATAGCTTCCTATTTTGCAACCTTTTCAATGAGTAATTATCTTCTGTCTAGCATCTCACAGGGTGTGTAAAGTACAGAGTGAAATATATGCCCTGAGTGACTAAGAAAAGATGTTGAAAAGGCCATAGAAATGGATCTTACAAAAGTGGTTAAAATCTGAACTTTGGGAAATTGCAGCCAGGGGACTGAGAGCTCTTACTAACTACCTGGATGTAGAGTCAAATAAAGATACAATTGTTCCAGAAAAACAAGTTATGTTAATCTATGTAATATATTTTACATAAAACAAGCAATATGTATACAGCCCAAAGTATTTACTTAGTGTTTGATGCATGCTGTCTCAGTGATTTTGATTGGCACGTGAAATTGTAAAACAGAGATAAATATGGAAGAGTGTTGTAGAAAAGAACAACACAAGTTCCCTTCTCATCATAAGGGCAAGACTGAAATCTCTATAATGGAAGACAAACTAAGAAGAGGAAAAACCACAAGGCATCTGCATTTCAGTTTTAAGTTGCATAAGTGCTCTCAGAATTGAAGACCCAAAGATTGAGCGAGAGCTGCGGTTTTATTCTAGGACTGCAGGAAAACAAAGATAGCTGTGGAAAAACGAGACTGGACGAAGGGTGTGTTATCTGACGGACACAAATGAGAGACTATAACAAGACTTCCTAATTCCTAGTCTCTTTCTTTGTGTAAGTCATCTACTGCCCCCAGGGACAAGTAAGATCCTTGTTCTATGACAAGGTCTGGGTAGTGGGTGTGAAAGATATGAGATTAGAAACATTCCGAAATTTACTATTTGCTTTGAGAAGGGTTATTCTAATTACTATGATTTGCTTAGAGGAACAAAAGAAGAGGGGAGATGTAAGGCGTGAGATACGGCTATACTTGCTTCTCATGTGAGACAGTAGATTTGACCCTGAGTATTTCCCAGATAAAAAAGAAAAAAAAAATGAAACGCCATCTACCAGAAACCTTGCTTTGGAGGTCCTTTCTTACCCTCCCATCAAGTATTCATCATGTTTGCACATCATGCTGAGACATTGTGTTCTGAGACTGACAGGATCCATGTTTAATGAATGACAAGGGTTTTTTCCCCCTCAAAGTCTCAAGGAATACATTCTTGTCATGTGAGCTTCTTTAGGAAACATGATGCCCATGGCCCAATCACTCAAAAAGGGAACCAAAGAAAGACCAAAGTAATAATTCCATCCAACTCCTATATGTATAGAAGTATAGGTGAAGGGTTATTCAGAGGGGGAGGGACGGCCTTCAGGCCAACTGCATCACTGAAAAACCTGTACCAACATGGGTGACCACTCCTAAAAGGTACAGGGTTGGAGCAATCAGACCTGAGAGTCCCAGGGTTGTATATTGCTTCAACAACCCTGAGGAGGATGCCTGGTAAATCTTGAATGTTTTGACTTTACTGGGAACAGGAACAGTTGGGGGTAGGGGTGTCTCGTGTACTGCCCCCCTGCTTCCTTTAGGGAATGTTTTAATCATAAGGGAATTGCTATACAAACAACACTTTTGTACAAGCACCTCTGGAAATAATTTAACAAAGTGACTATCTGACTGAGGCAGACTTTAAGTGCTTCATGTCCTGGAAGGGCAGGATAGATTGCAGATACCACTTCTAGAAATCTGTCTTAGTATGTTTAATTAGAATGTTGAAAAGAGTTAATTGAGCTGAGTGTTCTTTAAAAGCAGTAACTTGATTGTCCCTGAATTTATTTCAACAAAATGTAAAAATAAATAAGTCATCAAAACTGGAACGGTAAGGAAGGTTGTGGAGACCATAAGAGAGACTATGTTGTCTTGTGTGAATTTATACACTTTTTTTTTCAGCTCTGAGTGTGGAGAACTTAAGAGCTCAGGGAGGCTCCTCAAACACTACGTGACTAGAGTGTGGGAACCTCGAGAGCTATTGCTGCAGAACTGGGTCACCTTAACCATAACTGTAATCAGTGCCCATCACGTGACAGAAGGCATCCTATGAGAAATGACTCCGTATGTTTTAAGTGTTTGCATACACACTGTACACAGTGGCTTATATGTGGAAGTATTGAAGATGCTGGGCACTAGCTTGTTTGGCATGGATGAGAATACAGTCACAACTGCTGTTGGATAACTGGTGCTGGATATACAATCAGGGCTAATGCTACATACTTTCAAATATTTATGTACATGGGCAACGTGTATATGTGTGTATATGTGTAGGTATGTACATCCTTACTATAATGCTTCCAACTACTGTTTTTTTCAACTTGCTAATTAATTAATTTTTACATTTGTGTATGCCTGTATGTGGGTTTGAACAAATGTGTTCAGAAGCCAAGAAAAGGGGGAAAACCCCCCCCCCCCCCCCCCCCCCCCCCCCCCCAGTGCTAGACTTCTAGGAGGTTCTGACCTACCCAATATGATTGCTGGGAACTGAGCTTCAGTCCTCTGCACCATCAGCAAGTGCTCTTAGCTTCTGAACTGACTCTTAAGCCTCTGTTTGTTGATGTTTTCCCACTGTGGGTATGTGCAAATTTTTAATGCTGAAAGTTCTCTTAATGAAGCAAAGTTTGCATCCTAGTGCTACTGGCTGGTGTCCCTGAGCCTCGGCTCTTGTATCAGCGAATGCGATCGACAGTAAATGTAATTCTGAAGATTGCATGAAAAGGAATCCCACTCATGATGCATTTATCTTGATATAAACTTGTCTTATGACTACTCTGACTAAGTTCCCCTGAGTATTCACTGGCCTTTCTAATGGCAGGGTGATCACTTTCCCTATAAATCCACCTAAACTAATCAGGCCTGGCAAGATTGAAACATGTTCTCTCTCAGTAAAGGTCAAAATCTTGTTTCGTGGTCTCAATTCCAGAAGTCAGTGTAATATTCTTGTCAGTCCTGTCAAAGGAATGCCTGCATGGTCTCAGTAGATTATTAAAGTCTAGGAAGAAAAGATGAGACCCTGACCATTGGGTTTATAAAATGTGTGTGTATGTGTGTGTGTGTGTGTGTGTGTGTGTGTGTGTGTATGTGTTTGACAAAGAGAGAAAAATTGAAATTTGCATGTTTTCATGGGTGTTCACATGTGTGCATGCATATGCAAGGAGTGAATTGGGAGTTATTTCTTAAGAATAAGACAGGTTTGCATGTTTCCTTGAATTCCTCTTAACACTTTGAATTCTCTCAGTGTCTTTTTTTCTAATAAGAGGGATATAGATCTTGAAAAATAAGCAGAGAAATTTAAAACATTTTGATGGCTATGTGTTCCTGAGTTTAAATTTGTCTGTAATGTGAATGACAATTAATGTGTCTCATGTGATGTGTTGCATAAGTTGCTATAGGCACCAAGTCACCAGTGTTTCTCCCCTGCAAAAGTAAAAATAAAAATGCTCATTGTTCTCATTCACTGGCGTCAGCTTCCTCTTCACCAATTATATAGCACTGAGATCACTCAAGCTATTGTTGGGATAAGGCAAAACAGAATCCTTTACCCTATGAGCTTATGGGTTTTTAAAAATTAATTCATATGTTTGGATGTGTTGACTGTGTGCATCTCTGAGTGCCACCTGTGTGGCTGGTGTTCTCAGAGTCAAGAAGAAGGCATATGATTCTTTAATCCTAGAATTACTGATATGTCTTATTTGCCACTTTGGTGCTAGTCCTCTGGAAAAGTAGTATGTGCTTTTAATTACTGAGTTACTTCTCCTGACCCACAATTTATGTTTTTAGTCAGAATAGAAAAAGCACTGCTGTTGTGACAAACATATATTAAAATCCACTGTCATCAAAATAGAAATTAATAATTTTCTCAAACAAACCCAGCATGTGTGTGTGTGTGTGTGTGTATGTTGTTGTTGTTGTGGTTGTTGCTGTTGTTGTCCTTAATCCTTTTCAACCTTGGATTTGTAGAATGTGAATTGTGAAAGATGGAGACTAATTAGAGGAAGAAGGTCAATAAAGCAGTGTCCGTTGGACACTGTAACTTGCCTCATCACTTCTTGGCACATTTCTTTCTGTTTCCTGTCCACCATGCAGAGAGCTGCTCCACCACGCTTCCACACCATGATTCATTGAGACCTCTGAAACCATGTGCTAAGATGTTTTATGTATGTTCAAAACATTAATAAAATTAACATAGAAAACTTTCCGGACTCTGCCTTGTGTTCATCTCATATAAATAGAGCTTTGTATTTTAACATCTTGGAAAATATATTTGTTACTGTCAATAATGTTTGGAATCACACCTGTGACTCTTACTATGTCAATTCACATTGTATTATTGCCTCTCACTAATTTCCATTCCAGCAACAGGATTTTGGAATATATATTATTGAAAACCAGCTACTTAATTAGTATGGATATTACTTTATTTCAATGCAATTTAATCATTGCTTGCTTTATCTTAGCATTTTTTTTTCTGGTGTGGCTGAATTAGAAAATCTGTGTTGGCACATGGGGAATATCTAAATAAGTAACAATTAAATCTATCCTATTAAAATATGAAGTGAGGAAGATAGGAAAACAAGCTCCTTGTGACCTCACGGAACTTCTGTAGAAACAACAAGTTCACAAAGGTGTCATAGCATATGGAATTAATTTAAGATACTCCATTCTGCAACACATGCATTTTCCATGAGTTTCCCTAGACTGAACTCTATCAGTGTTCATTAACAAAATTCATTAAGGTAAAGAAAGTAAGGCCACTTGAGGAATAATTATTGCTCACTGGAGAGAAAATGGATCCATAAAATCTTGAACTCTAACAAGTTAGAGATTTTTGTTAATTAACTACAGGTTGTTTTTACCCATCTCTTCTAAGGGAATGCTAAGATTCATCAAGTGTCATAATTTGCTTTGTTCTTATACTACCTTGTTTTGTCTCCATTCTCCCCACTGTTTCTTCCTTTGTTGCTTATAGTTATTCTCTTCTCTCTATACTTAGATTGACAGAAACTCAATTTTAGGAACGCCAAGCAAGTAGGCTGTGATTTGAAAGTTGCAAAGTCTTTGTGTATACAAGATATTTTAGAAGAAAGGCTATAAAATTCTAAAAAAAAAAAAGTGAAAATGAAAATTCAAGAATCAGTTTTAAATATGAGGCATCAAAGTCCCCCTCAGTCACAGTCATAGAAGAGGGGAGTAAGGGGAAAATGGGAGGGAGGGAGGAATGGGAGGGTACAAGGGAGGGGATAACCATTGAGATCTAATATGAATAAATTAATAAAATAAAATAAAGAAAGAAAGAAAAAAGAATCAATTTTAATAAACAATTGGTTAGCATGTCATACTTAAGGTCTATGAGTGGCAAAAAGTTACTGGACAGTTTTATGTATAGGAAAATTCAGAGAAGGCTAGGAGAAAAAGTCAGTTAGTAACATGAATGCTTTACAAGCATGAAGACCCAAGTTAGAGAGCCCGAACCCACATAAAAATTATGGGTATCATGACTTATGCCTGTAATCTCAGTTATAGAAAGGCACAGATATGTATATCCCTGGAGCTCACTGACTTTTCAGTATATCCTATTGGGTGACTTCCAGGCTAATGGGAGACCCTTGTAGACACTGCTTTAGGAATAACGCTGAATTTATCTTTTGCCTCCAAATGCGTAGATGGACATATAAATAAACACTACACATACACAAACACCTGTAATTAAATATGCATACACAGAAATACAGCCACAGAAACATGGAAATGTGCATGTGATACACACACATGCACACGCACACACTGGGGTTCAGAAAGAGGGCATAATAGAGAGCTTCTTTTCCAAATGCTATGATAAAATCCCTCAGAAAATCAACATAATGTAGTGCTTATTTTGGCTTACAGTTCCAGGAAAATATAATTTATCATGGTGGGGATGACACTACAGTATGTAGGAAGTGCACAAGATGTGACAGGAGCAAGTGGATGGCTGGTGCACGTTGTCTATATAGCTAAGAAGCAGAGTAAGAAAAAAGTATACGTAAGCTATAAATCCTCAAGGCCCAGACAAGTGAGTCCTCATTTCTTCCACTGAGGCATGTTCTCTCTGTCTCTGTCTCTCTGTCTTTCTGTATTTCTTTCTGTCTCTCTCTGTCTCTCCATGTCTCTCTGTCTCTCTATGTCTGTCTCTGTCTTTCTGTCTCTGTCTCTGTCTCTCTGTCTCTGTCTCTGTCTCTGTCTCTGTCTCTGTCTCTCTCTCTCTCTCCTTCCTGTGTGCAGATGAAATGTGACCAGTCAGCTTTATGCTTCCACTGGGGTCTTGGGTCAGGGGAGCAGCAGGCTGGTAGGAAACCCATTCATTCACTTTTTACTTCTGTTGACTGTGGTCAAGTCTAGAATGATTTTCTTTCTTTCTTTCTTTTTTTTAATGTATTATAATTTATTCAGGTAACACCCTGAATGTTATTCCCTTGCTTGTATCTTCCTTTCCCATCCTCCCTCCCTCTTCCATCATTTTCTCCTACCCTAGAGCTCTGACAGAAGGGGACCTCCTTCCCTATCCATATGGCCATAGCATATCAGGTCTCATCCAGATGGCTTGCTTCCCCTTCCTCTGTGTGGCACCAGGCTTCCTCACCAACAGTAAGTGATCGAATCAGGAGCACCAGAGTTCATATCAGAGGCAGTCCCCGCTTTCCCCACAACCATGGAGAATGGGTTGTCCTTGACTAGATCTGAACAGGACTTCTAGATTTACTGCGTGCACTGTCCTTGGTTGGTGCAATAGTTTGGGCAGGCCTCCCTGGATCCAGATCCACTGGCCTTGATAGAGTCCTTGTGGGCTCCTGAACTCTCTGGGTCCTTCTATCTCCGCATTCTTCCATACCACTCTCAGCACTCCACCTGATTGATTGATTTGGGACAGTACATCTCACTCTAGGTGATGTCATTCCTGGGTTGATAGTTGTGGGTGAAATAAGGAGGTTAAGAAAACTATAAAGAGAAAACCAGTAAGCACCATTCTTCCACAGCCTCTGCATCAGTTACTTCCTACCAATTCCTCTACTGACATGCTTCTGTGATAGACCATTTCCTAGAAGTATAAGATGAAATAAATCTTTGTATAGTCAAGTAATTTATGGTTATGATGTTTTTTTATCACAATGATAGAGATTCTAATACAATGAGGTTAAGTTGGAGGGGCTGCAAGATTGGAGAAGTTGGGACATACAATGATATCATAGTGGTTTCCTGGCAATTCCAAAGAGATATTTAGCAGTTCATTTCCATACACAAGCCCAGGGAGAGGCAATTAAGTAGAAACTGGGATTCCATTTTATTCTTTAAATATATACCTGTTCCCAGGTTAGAGTCCAGGGTAATCATCATTCAGTAGATGCTCCCATGTAAGCCATGGCCAAAGTTGTTAAATATGGCTGACACCTTCCTATAGAACCCCAATCCAGAGTACATGACAGTACAGGTTGACTGGCTTCTGTGCACAAGATGACTGAAGGATCTTAGCAACAGTGCTCTTTTCTCTTCAGAAAAAAAAAAAAACTCTGAGAAATTTCTCTACTCTGAGAAATTGTAGAGCTTAGAAAGGCACACAAAGAAAATGCCTCCATAAGATTGACAAACCTATGAGGCATTTTTCATGACTAAATAATTGCTATGAGAGGCCCAGGCCCAGGGTTGGTGGTGCTGCCAATTATCTGGTGAATATATATATATATTATGTAACTTTGGTGTTCAAAATATTCTAGTCTTTGTGCTTAAGGCACTGATCTAGGGAGAAGGTATATTATTGTGCTCCATGATTTATGCCCCACACCCTCTGGACTGCAGGAACAGCATGACTTCTGCAAATTCGAAGTCTTACAGTGTTGATGGTAGTTCTCCCAGGAGCTGGAGGGTTGGGAAGGAAACCCAGGCAAGCAGGGACCAGCATTTCTCTATCTACTGAGGTTTTCCCGGAAGTTTACTTATGTAATATTTACAGGCCCAAGCCTATCATCACCTCCTAACTATTATAAAATGTGCTCAATACATCACACAGCTCCTGTTCATCATAGTAACATCATTAACGTAAAGCCTGACAAGACACACCTACGTTCATCCACTCCAAACGCACCTCACCAGAACAGGGACTCTTTCCTCTACTTTCACGGAAACAATCTCACAGAAATGTCTTTAAAATTGAAGAATACATCATGAAGATTAGTCACAAGGAAAAGGAAAACAAGACAAGGGTGGTAACAATGGGGCATGACATTTTCAAGTTAAACCTACATGTTTAGAGTGTCATGCCAGAATTACTCTTTAACCCCACCCTCCACTTGAGAGACCTGGTCTCTTTTCCTGAGTCATAGGCAAAGCATTTTCAGCTGGAAAGAGCATTAGAGAACAAGGCCCGCAGGATCCAGAACAATGTTTCTTTCCTCCTCCATTATGCCATAAAAGCTATTAAATACTATTTCATCCTTCATTTTATATGAAGTATATAATAGAATATTAATTATATCAAGATTAATGCTTGATATTTTTACAAATAAGAGTACAACTTAAGATGGCCACTTTATTTATTGCCCATACCATCTCACTTTTGAGCGTAGAAGGAGATTTTAATCATATAAAGACCAGGAACAAAATCCTGTATTGTCTTCCGAAATCTATGACATAGTATCACTCAAAGAGACCCAAGTCTTTGGCTGGTAGTAGGAACTGAGTTTCAAGTATCTTTCTGAGAAGTACAGGCAAAGGTGCTGGAAGTAGAAGAGACTGCAACAGTTTTGAGCATGGTTATATTTTATATTCGTGTGAATAGTATTTGCTTTTCTGTTATGGCTTCAATATTAAATATCCATAAACTTGTGTGTTTGGACACTTGGTCCCAAGCTAGTGGCACTGTGTGGGAAGGACATGGAGTGTTTAGGAGATGGAGCCTTGCTATAAAGTGGGGTGCTTGAGACTTTATAGTCCTGTTTCAGTTTTTCATTCATCGTCTGCTTCCTGACTGTGGATGTAATGTGACCAATCAGCTTCTTGATCTTGCGACTTTGTCTTTTCCCACAATTATGGACTGTATCATCTGAAACTGTGAGCCTCTCTTCCCTTCCTTGCTTAAGTTGCTTCTTATCAATATTTGGTCAGAACAGTAAGAAAAATAAATAACACACTTTCCTTATCACAAAACACAAATGATATGGGTATCTGGCAGATTTCCTGTAAGTCTTAATTTGTCAAAAGGGTGAAAGTTCGAAGAAAATTCTCTGTGACCCTATCCTTTGAGATTCATGCGTCAGTAATGGCTTAGAAAGTCAGAAAATGAGAGGCCAATCTTACAGTGCAAGAACAGAGAAGCCCGTGAAATGTAGAGTTCTTTGTCGTGATGAGACATATGGATGAATGGATAAGGATCAGAAGGATGGGATGGCAATCTTTCCACTAAATCCCCTTCAGTGAACCTGCAAAAATGTACTTGTTTATTAACCTTAAGGGATCATGTGCAAACTCATCATTTATGGCTTCTGTCTTTCTAACCAATCCATATAACTGGATGAATTCATCTATTTTACATTATAATTTACTTTATTCACTCAAGGATCCACAGAAGCTCAAAAACTAGTGTTCCTTGGAACCATGAAAAACGTATAAGTGGCATCAAGAAAGGATGAATAAAACACCACAAACAGCACATTGATAAGATTCTAACCTATTAGAAATTAATAAATCTCCCAGATGATTTATTAGAGAAGGCTGTACAAACCTGGGAGATACAGAGACAGCTGCTTTGCTTGTAGCACTTCCCTTCACATTTAAACCATCAGTCCTGGATGGAAGTGCCTTAAAATATAAGAAATTCTGAAAGGGGTCCATCTGACACTTGGGAGGTAAGGAGTTTCAGGAAGACCTGAAATGTAAGGAGCAATTCTGTTTCCTGTTCAGCCGCCTGGAAGTCATGCTGAGAGCTTCAGGGGTAGCCGTTAGGGATACAGCTGTACTTGAGCCTTGGTTCTCTTATGAACAACCCTTCCCCTACACTTCAGTAAGTAACCTCAGTAAACTCAGTGGCCCACCAATCTGGTCTTGAGTGCTGTCTTTCCATTGGCTTGTTGTCTGTTTCATATCTGGACTGAGTGGACATTTTTTTTTACATCTCCCCCAAAATAATGTAACCATACAGCAAATGTGGCCTTTAGCAAAAAAAAAAAAAAAAAAAGGAAATTTGCTGAAAGTGATATTCTGCCAGGAAAGGTAATCCCACAAAGTGACATGCTCAAAGGACAGGCTTGAACAAAATGTCCACTGACAGGTGGTCATAAAGATGCCTTGACTGCATAGAGAGCAAATAAATAAGCAATGAAAAACTTGTTTGATTGTTTGAGGCACTTTCCATGAATATGTTGCCATAGCGTTGGTAGTTTTACTTTGTATCCACCTTTTGTGTGAGACTGAAGATGACAAACAGTCATAAAATCAATGACCCAAGATGAGCCAGGAAGGTAGCTGTGTTGGTAAAGCGCTGGCCTCACGAGCACAAAGACCCAAGCTCAGTTCCATAGCCTTACATAAGCATGGTGGCAGGTGCTTGAAAGGTCGGGGGTCAGAAGCAGAGACTCATTGGTTAGCCAGCTTACATGAATAGATAAGTTCCAGGTTCAATGAGACACCCTGTCTGAAAAGAAAAAAAAATGAGGTGGAGAATGACTAAAGAAAGGATCCAGAGTTAGTCTCTATTCTCTGTGTCCACCACTGGTTTCTTGAAGTACAGAATATATAGTCTGAGAAATGTTTAATAAATTGCAATTTTAACTCTAGTTTGAATTCCATCTTTCTTGTAATGACACGTAGTGTTTTCTGGCTACACCCCTTCCTGCAGTAAGATTGCTGAATAAAACTCAGATAATTTAGAAGTATTCAAAGTTTGCAGAGGTTTACAGAACAACAGAAAAAAAATGTAATCTTCTACCCACTGCTTATTTTTAGGATGTGTTCTTAAATTTCAGGGTTTGTCATTATCTTTCCAAGAGCTTATCTGTACTGACCTTTCCTTTCCTATTTTTTAACATCTTAAAAGCTTCAGCTATATCTCCACTCTTCAATGTCTTTTCTCCAACTATTGTAATTTCAGTTTTTCTGGCTCTCAGAAGTAATATAACCTTCTTTTACATTTATCATTCTGGTCCCGTCAATCCTTTCTGCCTCCTCAATGTCTTTCCAGTGACATTATTCCTTTCCCCACTGAGGGAGATTGTTTCAAATGGTAAGTCACCGAGTGTACTTAATCAGCTACCATTACAGTGCCAGGCTTCCCACGACATGTTTGTAGCCTATTTCATAAATTTATTGTTCTTAAAAGCAAACCTAATTTTGCAATGAAACTGCCTAATCCCCTTTTCATCAAAAACCAAGGTATAATATGTCTTTGGTGTAAACAGTCCTGTTCAGCTGCTGTGATCTAATTGGGATCAGTGCACATTGTCTTCTCTGAAACCGTTCCTCGTGGACTTCTCATTACAGTGGGTATTGGTTTTATGTCTTCCCAGTCCTTCATTTCATCCTTATTTTGTTTTTTTTTCCTTTCTTCTAGAGTGACCAAAGCATGCAGTCATCCACTGCTCTTGTTGTACTGTGAACACAATTATCTATGCATAGCACCCGTCTTGTATACACAAGGATTCTGTGATAGCTACTAACACCCAAAGCATGAGGCGTCTACCAAGGCCCATAGTCTTCCTCAAGACCCTGTGTTGCATTCTCTCTGACCTTTGCTTTTTTACTAAAGCCAAGAATCTGAAACTAGAGCTTTGAATAGCAAATCTAGCATTGGAGTATTATGAGGTTCCTGCTAGAACTGGGAGATGTTGTGAATACCAGAATATTTGTGTGATATTTGCATTTATTTGCATGATTATTTCAAAAGGTCAGTACCGAGGGATACAAGTTGAAATGTGTTAAAGCTACTGAGCTTCACATGATATTTTAAGATCTGTTTTTGTGGAATGTCTAAGGGCATTTATTATGGTCCGAATCTGAATGCTGAATCTCTACTCTCCATTTTCTATTTCCACCACCTCTATGACCCCTCTGAATCAATTTTCTCTCTAGCTTCATTTATACATGAATACTAGCAATTTATATTTACATATTTAAATTGAATACTTAAGCAGGATTTAAATACCATCGTGTTCACTGTTCACTTAACTCTGATTTAATTTTTCTGTAATTTCAGTGTCCCAAATGTTGGATGAAAAAAAACCTTAGTTAAACAATTCCCAAGGAAATTGTCATACTGAATATTATTGTGAAATCTGTCTATTCTTTATGCTCCATTTTACTCAAGACCGACATTATTCTTCTGTCTAGCTTAGTCCTGCTGTATACACAATCTGCCTGCTCAGTTACTTAGTGGCCATCTTGCTTACCATATGGACTATCATATCTTTGCATTCAGTTGCTCTTATGCACTGGGTGACTTATGTAGTAGGATACCATGACTGCACATGGTGTACATCTTTCATCTCATCATGTAAGTGTTGTCTCATCTCACACAATCAACCAGAAGAATGCTAGTGTTAATGGTTTGGGAAAAAACAGATTCTTATAATTTTTAATATGGCATACTATTATAACAGCTAAATTTTTTATCCATTTTTGTCATTTGTCTATCACTGTACCTCATTTTTCAATTAATCCTGATCCCAGACATATATCCAAAGGGGAAAAAACAGCTAATGCTATATTTGGTGCTGTTGTGGCTTTGGACATACACTGGAAAAAGAGTCTCTCAAATGCTCTCAGATTTTGCTTCTCTATGTGAATTCCAGTAAAAGGTTGATGAGAAACTAATCTTACACAGAGCTGGTGGGCGAGGGAGGAATAGGAACAGCCTAATTTCACTTACCAAAATCTGTAGCGAGGACCATGTAAAAATCTCTTCTCTTAAATCTAAGCCATACTAAAAATATCCTGCTTATTTTAAAAGAAGCCAGAAGACATTTCTGAAGAATGAGGAAATTGAAAGGATAATATTCAAACCCAGTAATTCCTGCTTCAAAGTCAGTGGCATTCCCGCTGGACTTCAGTGACTGATCCATAATGATGCTGTCTTGAGAAGGTACCGGGACTTAGCATCTTAACCAGGGCATCAACACACATTGCCTCCTGAGTGGGATACAGGAAGGACAAAGCATAGTCTTCTGTACCAGGGACCTTTGGGCTGGGCTGAGGGATCAGATGATAAAGTACTTGAGGCACAAACAGGAAGTAGATCTGAGTTTGCCCGGGTGAAAAAAACCTAGGCGTGTGTGATGTGCGCTTATATTCCTAGCACTGGGGAGGTCAAGACAGGGTATCCCTGAGATGTGCTGGTCAAATACACAATTTTCAGGTTCATTGAGGGACCCCCAATCTTAAAATTAATGTGGAGAGCAATAGAAAATGACATGTTATTTTGATTATGGCACAAAACTGAATTAAAACATTTAATAAATTAAGATATACTAAAAATGAACATTTTAATCATTTTGGGAAAGAGAGAATATAAGAGAAGAAAAAAATAGGAATCCACCATGAGAAAACCTGTTTATAGGGGGCAGAAGGCACAGAAAAGCTTTGAACACTTTTCACTCACATTTGCTGTGCATCTGAAACTACTCTAAAAACCAAGTTTAAAGAAAGACTGATCTGCAACTTTTTAATAGGGGCCTTGTCCCATATACCTGACTCCTCCCCATAGAGTATGCTGCTCTGAATGACAGGGCCACCTTGGATAGCCCTGTGATCACACCGTTTTAAGCATTTTTTTTTTTTATTTCTTTGCAATTTCCCTGCTGTGTGCTCCCAAGTGAGTGTTACTTCACTTGGCCAGATAGTGTGTTAACTATAAAATGAAGTGCCAGGGTTTGGCAAGTTGGGTTTTCCAGAAGGTGTGAAGAAATATATCTGTGGATTGAGAAGATGTGTGAAGAATCTAGCTATCGAAATATTGGCCATCACTTGTAAATGGACACTCTTCCAGGGAGTGTGTCTCCTTTCTGATTTCTCACCTTTTCCTGTGACAGACAGGGATAATATATAATAGTTTAAGTGTTAGAAGATAAAATGATCTGAACCCGTTTATGTCTGTTAGCTGGTACATTGCAAAAAAGGCCCATGGAGAGGGTGAGTAGCTCCCTCTCTCTCCCTCTCCCTCCCACCCTCCCTCCCTCCCTCCTTCCTTCTCTCTCTCTCTTTGTCTGTCTCTGTCTGTATGTCTCTCTCTCTCTCTCTCTCTCTCTCTCTCTCTCTCTCTCTCTCTCT
>OU015747.1:81553513-81567437 GCA_907169655.1 Acomys percivali | reverse complement strand
TTTATTTATTTATTTATTTATTTATTTATTTATTTATTTATTTATTTTAAGTTTTTATTTTATTTTATTTTATTTTGTGGATATGAGTGTTTTGCCTGTGTGTATATATGTACATGCACAATGTGAGTGCCTGGGACTCACAAAAATCAGAAAAGACGTTAGACCCCTAGAACTGGCATTATGGATGTTTGTGAGCCACATGTGGATGCTAGGAATGTAACCCTGGTCCTCTGTAACAAGAAAAAGGGGTTTTAATCTATGAGGCATCTCTCCAGCCCCTATAGCCCAAGTGTATTATGCAGAACTTGTTGAACTTTGCCAACAAAACAATGGACAAAGTTACTGTCCACCTTTAAATTTGTAAAGAATTCATCTTCCCAAAAGAGACTTAGTTCTTTCTTGCTGCTGTGCTTGTAAATGGGATGTAGAGTCACTCAACCCTAACAAAACTCCAGAATATATTATAGCTCTGGTTTTAAGATTCATGAAACCCTTGAGCCTTAGTGAGGGAAGTGTAAAACAACTCCCCGTGGACGTGTTCACAGTCTGGGATGAGTTGTGCTTAAAATCTAACCAAGTGCAAGCAAGAATGGGTGCTAATGAAAATTACAGATCCCTTAGCAAGGAAAGGAGCCATGAGGGAGAGCCAGATAATGGGCAAGATGAAGAACAAGAAGCGCCACAGACTCTGGATAATGGAATGTTACTTGATGTTACAGATTTAATATTGGAGTGCACAGTGTCTCCTGGGTACCACTGGCATATTTATTGAAGAAAAATTTGCTGTGGAGTTGAACATGAAGCTACTGTGATGGATAGGAAGCCATAACGACTTCACAAGGCATGGCTCAGCCATAGGCTGTTTGAACGAGGGGCATTGGGTAGGTTGTATTTGAAGGAAACAACTTTGATGCGCAGTATGTTTAGAGCCAAATGTTTTCTAATGAAGTCATTGTCTACTAATGAGGTTCATTGAGGTCCCATAACAAACTATCTTAGAACAACTGTGTTGTAAAAAATATATAGGAACTTAGTTGTACATTATTCAGAGATGGGAGTCCTGAGACTGAGTCACGGAGTCACTCAGTGTCTAGTGAGAGTAGGCTGTGCATTCAGAGAGTGGACAGAGCAAGCCTACCTCCAGCCTATTCATGAGGGCTCTACAATAGCCTCAGCATCGTTAGTTTTTAGTGGTCCTTCCCAAGAGTAACAAGTGTTCCTAACCACTGAACCATCATCTCCCCAGCTTGGAATTCCTTTCTTCCATTAGGCCCCTTTAGTCAGTGTGTTTTATGATAGCAATAGAGATGGAAAAAAAACTCCCTTGAAGGTTATTTGATGTTAATTTCAAATTTTACTTTATCTTGTGTGCGTGTGTGTGTGTGTGTGTGTGTGTGTGTGTGTGTGTGTGCGCTCATCTGTGCACAGATACATACATAAGCACATATGTGCATGTGGAGGCAAGAGGACAACATTCACTGTCATTCCTCTGGCATAAGGCTGGGCACCTTGTTCATTGAGACAGGCACGCCATTGATCTTGGAGCTCTGTGTGTGCATTATACTGCCTAGTCAGTCAGCAGTCTATGATCATGGCCATTTCTACCCCCACCCCCTCAGCACTGGAATACACTAAAGTACTCTTGTGCCTTCCTTTCTATATGGGTTCTGGGGATCAGAGCCAGACACTCATGCTTACAATGAAAGCATTTTATCACCTGAGCTCTGAGCTATCCCTCTATTCCCTTAAGGACTTTCAAAAACCAGTTGCAAGATGCTGGATCCAGTGAAGAGTTTTTAGTGTCCATAGATGTTGCTCATTCAGTACAGGATTAGCTGGTTCTGGCTTTAGAGTCTTTCTGTACACACTTGCTCAGACAGCCAAGTGTTTATTGATTGCCTTCATCGTGGCTGAGTGGTGCATCAGCCCTTAACCTCAATAAAACAATTGGTCTGTTGCCATGCTGTTGTTGCTTCACTGTCTTCTGCCAGGTTTTAGGAATGCAAGGAAGATAAAGGACTTCAAACCACCATGTGCTTAAAGTGAATTCTACAAATTGATCTATGCTTATAAAAAAGTAGATGTAAAAACACAGGGGAATTTTATGGCTTAGTAGGGATGCTTAAGCTATAAGTAGCTCAAAACCATCATACATACATATATATGTATACATATATGTATATATATTTACATGTGTTTATACTATATTTACTAGTATATTGTATATATAAACTGACTTTATGCATATATATTTGTAATATATGTGTATATATACTATTTTATATACACATATGTATGTGTATATATGTATTATATATATGCATATACACATACATATATGTTACACCAAAGGGAATTGGCAGATTATATGTGTGTCCACGTGTGCATATGTGCAACAGTAACAAAGAGTAAGACAATAAATTTGAAAAAAAATGGAAAAATGATACAGGAAGAAGGAGATACAGGAAAATGATGTAATACAGTACTCATAAAATTCTCAAAGAAGGTTTAAAATTATGTTTTAAGAAGAGCTAAAAATAAAGAAGCTAAGTAACAAGGAGGAGCAAAGGGAGGATACCTAATTCTCATTCAGAAGGGTAAATAGAATAGACTCTGGAAGCTGTTGAAGAGGGAACAGGACAGGACAGGAGCTCAACATAGATGTACTCTGAAAGATTCCATCTAGCAGGGCACTGAAGCAAACACTCAGACTCACAGCCAAACTTTGGGCAGAGTGCAGAGAGTACTATAGAAGAGGCGGGGGAGTGGGATAGAATGGCCCAGAGGGGACAGGAGCTCCACAAGACCAACAGTGCCAACAAATCTGGAGAGGAGGTGTGGGTGGGGCTTCAGAGACTGATACATCAACCAAGGACCATGCATGGAGAGGACCTAGGCTCCCTGCCCAGATGTAGTCAATAGGTATCTCAGTCTCCATGTGGGTTCCCTAATAGGGGAGCAGGGGCTATCTCTGCCATGGACTCTGTTGGCTGCTCTGATCATTTCCCCTTGAGGGGCAGCCTTGCCAGGGCACAGAGGAAGAAGATGCAGGCAGGCCTGATGAGACTTGATAAGTTGCTCAGTTGGTGTAAGAGGAGGGCTCGCCTTTTCTGAGGACAAGGGGAGGAGGAGGGAAGAATAGGGAGAGAGGGTGGGACTGGGAGGGGACAAGCAAGGGAGCTATGATTTGGATGTGAGTAATAGTAAAAGAATTTTTAAAAGAATTATTGAAATTGTATACCCCTGTTAGTTTATATTATCAACATTTCCCTTAGGCTTCCCAGTAGATTTTTGCCTGCTCTGTAATCAATAGTGTTATGCTAATGCATTTCCCCATATGTTCTTTAGTCTTCTTAGAAAGCTAGACACTGTTTTGTATAGAATATTTTGTAGGAAAGGGCCTGACATTCTTTATAATATTAAGGACCAGAAACATTCTTGGGATGTGGATAAATTCTCCAGATAGTATCTTTGTAACTGTTGCATTTTGATTTAGTACCTGGGCTCACTTTTTCCTCATTATTTTTTTATTACCGAGAGGATAAAAGGCAAAGGAAGGAAAGATCAAAAGCTAATTAAAAGTAATCAAATATTTTTTCTAACTTTTATTCCTGACAGCAATTTTGTCTCACATCACTTGTAACATTTTAAAATCAATGTTTGGTAAATGATTCCTCTGATCCTTATTTATGTTTTAACGATTTCCTTATAGATAATGTGAGAGTGGAGTTTATGTGTGCTCTTGACAGCAGGCCTAATACAACTAACAATTATCCTGCACAGAATATTTATTTTGGATCATGAAATATCAAGTGCATTAAAACAATACTCTAAGTGAATGTTCAATGTATTGCAATGAAATAAGAATTTATATCACATTCCACAGGAGCTGTAGGTGTTTTACAAATTACTGAATTTATACACTCAACAAGACAGCAGCCACACTATATTCCCAGTGCACTGTGATAGACTCTAAAAATTTAAATAATGAGAAAATAATGCACCTCACCTTAAGGATCCCAGCAGCACCATATCATTTACGCATTATAGAATAAATAAGTTATTTTCCATAGTGTTGAGCTTTGTTACATAATTTTAGCATTTATGTGTGTATACATGTGTCATATGTGCACATATGTATGTTGTTCATCTATGCACATGAATGTGTTGTTTTGTGTGTATGTATGCACACACGCATGTGCCTATACTTGTATATGTTGAGGCCAGAGAAAGACACCAGGCTTCCTGCTCTCACTTTCCACTTATTCCTTTGAGAAAGCATCTCTCAGTCTCTCACCGAACCTGGAAATAGGCTAGGAACCAGCCTTAGCAATCTTCCTGTCACCCTTGTCTCTTACCACTGCAGTTATATGTAGATGTGGGCACACCCAGCTCTGAAGGTGTGTTCAGAGTACCCAACCCTTACATAATTTATCATCTCTCAGCCCCATTACATAGTGTTTTTATAGTTTTATATATATATATATATATATATATATATATATATATATATATCACTCAATATGTATTTAGTAAGATATCAAATATCCCCTCACATTAGTGTATACACATTTTACATGACTCTGGGTTTCATGTACTTTGGTGTGTTCCTGCTCACACCCTACTCTTCCCTTTCTTACCTCTACTTCTTGTCAGTTCCCTCTGTCTCCAGGTCAGTTGTGCTTCTACTTTTATGTCATATGTACATACCTTATGTACATGACTTTATGTGTCTATATAAAATCCAGGGCCTCCAAATGAGATAAAAACATCTTTGTCTTTCTTATATGGACATAATATAGGCATCTCTAATTGTATCTGTTTTCCTGTAGACAATATTCTTCTTTATACCTAAAAGAAAAAGATTGTGCACACCCATCCCTCTTTCTTCATCCCTTTCTTTGCTCGTGGATATCTAGTTTGGCTCTATAACTTAGCCATTTTAAATGACACTAACATGCACACTGATGTGTGCTATCTCTCTTATGTGTCCTGTGACCTGTGCCCCTGAGGAAGGAACCAATCCCCACAGGGCACATGCCTGTGTGCCACAACCTCACCCACCACTGCAGGAGACTTGGAGACACTTAGATTATCACCTGCACTCTCTTGATTCTGATCCCATTTCCTATCTTTCTAGTTCAGTTTTCAAGGTTTCTGCAACTACTTCCATGCAAATCGAACCATGTCATGATCAAAGTGTGCACAGGGATTTAGAATCTGTACAAATCTTTCCTTCACACAGTCATTCCTCATCCTCCCAGCCACACATTTCCCCGTATGTTGATGCTCCCATTCCCTTTATTGATGCTTCAGAGCATTGTTGAAGCATTACCTCCTTGACCCTTCTAGACAGCTAGTTTTAGCATGCCTTTGATCAGCATGATCCCACTACAATGTTGCAACATGTTCTTCTGGCCATTTGAGGATCGGAAGTCTGGAAGGCCTCTGGACAGGAAACTTTGGGCACATATGTTGATGTTCTAAACATACGTTCCTGGCACACAGGAGACATTCAAGGCATATTTATTTAATGAATTCACATAAGAAAAGTTTTCTTAATGTAAACTAACAAACAAACAAAAGAGCCAAGGTTTCACTTGAGCTCCCAATTATATTCCATTTTCTGGTGTTTCTAGGAAGAGATGGCTGATGTGTGAGGAAGTGGGCAATTGTGCTTTGTTTAGATCATCATTGCAGCCCCAGGAAAATAATTTATCCACTTAAACATGGGTGTTGTGAACTCAAGAAATCAATGAGCCTTGCCTTGCTTGACTCTATGTAAATAAGCCTGAAAACCATCAAACAGATTCTCAAGCCTAGCATTAAGGTGTTGGAAGATATGCCCTTAAGACACACATTTGACTTTGTCCCCTGGAGGGGGAGACCTGGTGGCACTCAGAGGAAGGACAGCAGGTCACCGAGAAGAGACTTGATACCCTATGAGCATATACAGGGGGAAGTAATCCCTCTCAGGAACAGTCATAGGGGAGGGGAATAAGGGGAAAATGGGAGGGAGGGGAGAATAGGAGGATACAAGGGATGGGATAACCATTGAGATGTAACAAGAATAAATTAATAATTAAAAAAAAAAGACACAGACTCACCACCTGTGTGTCTCCTCAGCAAGCACAGTGGTCACCGCTTTCCTTATTCTTACTGTTTGCTCTCATTTCTAAGCAAAGTGGACTTTCAGAATGTTGTTCATCTTTGATGACTACCTCAGTGTTCCATTATTATTTTTAAAAAACTGGGATAAACCAACTAGTAATTTCAGAAGTTTCAATCTATGATTTATTAGCTCTCCTTCTTCACTTTCTGCTGCTAATAGTAACTGAGGTGCCCACCGCAATATGAGGTGAAAATGAGGGAGAAAGAGAACTGAAGTCTCAATGTTTCCTGTTTCTCTCAAGGCCACATCCCTCCGACCAGAAGACTTCTCATAGGTTCCACTACCTCCAATCTTTCATCTTTTTTTCATTAATATTCAGATATGTGTGTGTATGTGTATGGTATGCACATGTATTAATGAGTGTTTGGACATGTGTGAACATACATGTATATGGAAATTTATGTGGAGGTCCAATGTTGATGTCAGGAATTATACTTAGCACTTCTTCCTCCTTATTCATTGACGTAAGGCCTCTCAATCAAATCCAGAAGTCTAGGATATGGTCATTCTTGCTAACCAGACTGCCTTCTGGGGCTGGGCCACCGTGCCCACCAAGTACCTATGGGTTCTGGCAATGGGAAGTTTGAATCCCTTGCTTGTCATGTAGACATGCCCTTAGTTTTTTTTTTAACTACTTGAGTGTTTTCTTTTTATTTATTCTTCTCTCCTAAATTACACCCCAACTGTGGTTTCCCTTCCCTTTCTTCCCTCAGTCTCTACCCCCCACCCCCTGCAACCTTCCTTTTCCACTGGATCCACCCCCACTTGACTTTCCCTCAGAAAAAAAAGCAGGCTTTCCAGGCACATCAAATAAATATGGCATGACAGGCTACAATGAAACTAGGACCATATTCTCACATCAAGGCTGGACAAGGCAACCAAGTAGGAGAGAAAGGGTCCCACCTGCAGGCAAAAGAGTGAGAGACAGCCCCAACTCCCACTGTTAGAAATTCCAGAACAAAAAAAACATAGCATATCTGCAGAAGACCTAGGTCAGACCCTTACAGGCTTCCTGATCTCTATGATCTCATATTAGACCCCATCAGTTGACACTGTGGGTTATGTTCTTGTGGTGCCCTTGGTTGCTCTGGCTTCTCCAATCCTCCTACCCTCTTCTGCACAGGGCTCCCCAAGTTCTGCCTTATATTTGGGTGTGGGACTCCATCTGCATCTGCTTTCATCAGATGCTGGATGAAATCTCTCTGAACTGTCTAATGACAATTATGCTAAACTCTGGTCCCAGAACATGCAGGCATGACAAACTATAGATTGGAGGGTTTGTGCCTGGGTTGGTGTCCCAACCACTCCACTTGAAACCTTGCTTTTTATGGCTTTTACTACCTCCACACATCACACAGCCTAGGAACAAAATTATGTTTTAAACACAGATTTTTAGGAACATTCTCCCATCTGTAGCACTACCTAAAATATTGGTTATCTTTAGGGGACATTGATGTCTCAGAAGGTACCTCACAGGAGGCTTCGGAGGATCTGGGAATATTCTATAACTCAATGCAGATGTTACATAGATGTAAAATCAAGTATAGCATAAGAGATAGAAAGGTATGTATAGATATAAAGGATAGATAGAGAGATGATAGACAGATAACATATAATAGATAGATGATTGACAATAAGTAGGTAAATAACAGTAGATACATAAGTGATAAATGCTAGACACACACAGAGAAATAGAGAGATTAAGCTATTAGTATCTCAATATCACTTTTGCAGGCACATCTTCAGAAATATCTCAGGAGGCCTTACTTGCTTAAAGTCTCCCTCTGCCCTCAACTCTCTGCAGAACAGTTCTTTGACACATGGATATTAGAGAAAGTCACCTACATCTGAACTCATAGCAAGCTCCCAATTCTTAATGAGCCTATAAAGCTTAGGAGACAGCCTTTTGTAAATCACATAAAAACAATTTGGACAGATAATAAGTTGTCAATGATGTTACCTTTTAAATTATGATTATTCTTCACAACTGACCTTTACCCATTGATATCCAACATGTAGTAAATGCTACAGTTTATGAATTCCCCATTATTTTCAATTGCCATTGAGTGGTTTTGCATAAAAAGGATGAATAGAGGGATCTTTGTCTGTCCCACCATATTCAAAAGCCTGACTATTCATTCCAAATGACAGCTGACTGAAACTCAAGCACTTCTGGCAGAGAGGCCAGCACCTTGCTACCTATTGATGCTCCAAAGCCCCATGATGATGTCTCCGTCTCAGAGGAAAGAGAACAAATGTTAAGGTGACAAGGCAAGTGTGACCTTGGAAGGTAAAGAAAGCAGGCATGAAAGCTCTCAAAGAAGGGAAAATGTTTCTTCTCTTTGCTATGGAAATTTGAGTACCTGAAAGACAGGGCTCTTAAGTTCTGCTCTCAAGTAGTCAAAAAGTAGAACTCAGTACCAGCTAACCCATGGGGCATCAGATACATAGAATTTTCATTTCTTTTATGTATTTCATATGTCACTGAAATATTTTTAAACCTTATCTTACTTAACTTTTTAAAACTTTTTAATAATTCTTTGTGAATTTTACATAATGCACCCCAAACCTACTCATCTCCCTGTCCCTGTATATCTGCCTTCCACCCTTGCAACTCCCCCAAAGAAAATAAAAAGAATATAAAGAATAAAACACAACAGCAAACAAAAACCCTCATCTTGTCATGGAAGCTGCAGTGTGTCACAGTGTGTCCCACAATATACCCTTTTGTCCACACTTTGCTTGAAAATGTTTATTGTAATGTGTTATTGGTCTAGTTCAAGGTCTCTGGCTTTTTACCACACTATCCAGTCTGGATCTTCACCGGGATTCATCTTGGATATACTGTTGTTGCCCTGTGTCACAGAGATTCTGTAGGTTTGGGTCTGCAGGACCTGCTCTTTTACATGCTCCTGTGGTTTATAGATGGGATAGATGTTGGGGTGAGCCAATTCAAAGTCCTGGATCTGGGCCTAGGTAATAGATGTGTTGGTCAGCCCACCAGCTCTCCTGCACCCGCACCACCTGGCTGAGTTTCCCAGCACTGACTGTGGTAGCTCACCCAATGCAGCAGTCTGCAAGGGGCAGAGCTCTACTGTGCTGCCCATAGGAATGAGGTACAGGGATGCATCCATCTAGGGGTACAGCCAGCTCTTCTGAGTGCCACAGTCAGTGTGGGCCAGGGATAGCTCTGCACAGCCCTTGGATATCAACTCACGTCGATGTCCAAGTGGCAGCTCAGGCCAGCGATGGATGTCTGAATGGCCTTTGGTGGTAAGATGAGCTAAGGTCATTGACACAGACCCCTGATGCTGCTTAGTATGGTCCTCCATGGCAGCATGTGCAGGATTCACTATGGCCTTAGGTGGCAGGGCAGGCTTTGTACATCAGGGTACTCTTCTCCTTAGTGTCTCTAGTTCTGCCTAACTTCATAGTTCTCAAACATTTGTTTCTCTTTCTTTCTCATCTCTCCACCATATATTTGCACCCTGCAGTGGCTCCTGTTGCTGGTGGACCATGTTGCAGGGTCCTGCCTCTGGATGTCTTCTGCTTGTCTGCACCACCCACAGTGGGTGGGCCTCTCATATTTTAGCTTTAGTCCCCAAACAGAAATTTAACACATTTACAGTGTGATAGTGTGAACACACTTGCATGTGGATTTGCATAAACCTCAGCTCAAGCCATGAACATTATTACACAGAATGACTATAGATATTTGAAGGATGGCCTCTCCCTAGTCTCTGGGGCATCCACGTAGAGAAACAAACAAACATGAAGTATCTATTGACAGGCTTCACAAAACAAAACTTTTCTCATCCAGGGAAATTAAAGTTGAAATTTCATTGAAGAGGTAATGAAAATGCAAGGTAATTTTGAATTTTATTTCTCTGTTGATTATTGAATTTGACCATATGCTTATAGGCTATTTGTATTTCCTCTTTTTTTCTTTTTACAAATTACACTTTATTTTTAAAAAACTGGACACATTTCATTTTTATTTTTTATTCTTTTACTATTTTTTAACATATACATTTGTACTATTACACAGATATACAATAAACAACCTTCAGCCAAAAGAACCACAAAACAATCAGGAATTATATAAATGTTACTTTCATAGTGTTTTGGCAATTTGTATTTGACAACCTTGAAGAAAACATCTCTCCTATCTTGGTGCATCTAAAATTCTGAATGAAAATCAATATCTATCATATCTCATCTTTATCAACTTTAAACCTCTATCTGGACCTAAAAACATCTTAACCCCTAAACAACTAAGCTTAATTGTAAAACTAAACTATATGGTCTTCAACCCCATCAGAAACTTGAGAAGGAAGAAAACGATCTGAGTAGACAGGAAGTGCAGGATAGCAGCTTCCAAAATGTGAGCATGACAGAGACAGTTTGCTGCCTGAACAGTCACACAAAACTCTCTATAACATTGGAGCATCATCTTCAGCCTGCTGCCTCAATATATCTGACAGACATAATTGTGAGACAGGAACTATGGAGGACTTGCTTACCCTGTCTTGGCAGTGTTTGGCTATCAACTCTGTTGCATCCAAGCTTGCCCATTTTTATGTAGAATTCTGTCTGTGGCAGAAGTGAATATGGTTTGTCCAGTACCAGGTTTGCCACATTTGAAGCCATCTCCATAAGGAGGCTCATTGATGCTCATCATCATCTTTGAAGTAGGCTGGGTGTTGCCAGGAATTAACCTCTGATCTCTCTTATTTCATGTTTTTATCATTTGACAATTCCACTCATTTATTTAAAGAATGTATGACTTTTATAAGCTCTTTCACTGACTAGGTAGTTTTGTTTCTTATTGTTTAGTTTTATAAGTTATTTGTGTGTTTGATAAATTATTCCATCACCTTCTTTCATTCTCCTTCTTTTCATCTGAAAGTCTTCTTCCCAGAAGCCCCTCTTTGCTTTCATGTTTTCTTTGTGTGTGTGACCAGCTGAGTTAGAGTGTCTTGCCATAGCATGATGGTAGGTTATTTACTGGAGCAAAGGCAACTTAGTAGCTATATTATTGAGGGAAATGGCATTTCCTCCAACAACCACTAAATGCCAATAGTCTCTCTGGGATGTCTAGGGCCTCAGGAATCCTTCCCCACCATGATGGAAAGTAAGACCAGCTCAATCACGTGCAGATTTTGAGCAGATATCCACAGCTAAAGTGAGATAATCTTAGAAATACTGGTTTGTTTTTATTATCTCTTTCGTTGACTAGGTGGTTTGGTTTCTTGTTGTTTAGTTTTACGAGTTCTTTGTGTGTTTGATACACTTTTCCATCAAATGTAAAGATAGAAGTGAGTTCTCTCCAGAGCTATAGGCTGTCTCTTCAGTAAATTAGCTATTTCTTTGCTGTTAAGAATTTTTAAAAATACTTGACCCCAGTCAAAAGGCTGGTGATAAAGAAAACAAGAAATGTTGGTGAGGATGTGAGCAGAAGGAAGCCATTATACACTAACAGTGGGGATGTAAGCTGGTGCAATCACTATGGAAGTCAGCATGAGGATTTTTCAAAAAACAACAGTTGTCTTTCATGTTCCCTAGCTACATTTCCATAGGTATTAACTGGAAGGATTGTACGTCAAATATACTAGAGATACTTGTGCACTGATGTTTATTATAGTACCACTCACAACAGCGAAGAGGTAGAACCAACCTACATGCTCAACATTAGAGGAAAGGGTATGGAAAAGATGGTGTTATACACAAGGAAAATTTTTCAGCCATAAGAAATAATAAAATGATATCATTTTCAGGAAAATGGATACAATTAGGTATAATCATCTTGAATTAATGAAACCAGGTTTTAAAAGACAAACATCATGTTTTCTTTCATCTGTGGTCCCTAGGTATTATATAAACAGATAAATGTGTTTATATGTATGATCTGGATAGTTGTTTTTGTCTTCTTAACACAAACTTAAAAAAATTAGAAAGAAGGAATCACACCTTAGGAACTGCCTCCAAGTGATTGGCTTGTGGGCATGCTTGTGGGTACACTTTTTTTTCCTTAATATTTTAGTTAAATAAGTCTTCCTTTTGCTTCTTTTTTCTTTCCCTTATTAATTTTTATGTGTTCATTTTACATAGTAATGACAAGCCTATTCCCTCCTGTTCTCCCAGTCCCACCTTCCCACCTACTTCGCTTATGCCCCCTCCCACCCATCCCCACTCTACCCCAAGTAACAGCTAACCCTGGCACATCAAATAGAATCAGGATTAAGTGCCTCCTATTTCACTAAGGCAATACAAGGCAGCCTTGGTAGCGAAATGGGATTCAGAGGGAGGCAACAGAGTCCAAGTCAGACACAGTGCCACTCCAGTTGTTAGATGACCCACTTGAAGACCAAGCAGCCCATCAGCTTCATATGTGTAGGGGACCTAGGACAAGTGTGTGCATGTTCTTTGGTTGGTGGTTCACTCTCTATGAGCCTAATTGATAATTAATGTAGGAGGACTTAGCCCATTGGATACTTCCATTTCTGGGCCAGTGGGCTTGAACTACATAAGAAAGGCAAATGAACAGTCCAGAAAAGGTAACCCTGAAAGTAGCATTTCTCTATGGTTTCTTCTTTAGCTTCTGCCTTCAGGATCCTGCTATAAATTCCTGTCTTGGTGTCCCTGGATGAAGAAATGTAACATATAGAACAAATGAATTCTTTCTTCCCCAAGATGCTTTTGTCAGTGTTTTATCATGGAAACAGAGGGGAAAGTAGGTTTGTGTGTGTGCGAGTGTGTGTGTGTGTGTATGTATGTATGTATGTATGTATGTATGTATGTATGTATGTATGTGTCCGTGTGACATGAAGGTAGGATGTAAGAGTAGGGGAGCATGCTCTAATTTGATGTGTGTGTGTGTGTGTGTGTGTGTGTGTGTGTGTGTGTGTGTGTGCAAGTGAGTTCAGGCCTTCAGAATACAGATGGTGTTGGATTCTGGGAGCTGAAGATATGTGTGATGTGACTGTGAACCACCTGACATACATGCTGAGAATGGAGTTCTGTCCCTCTGCAAGAATGTACTCATTTTTAACCACTAAGCCATTTCTTCTGTCCCTCATACCCAACCCCCGTTTTATTACTTATTGTAACATTCTACTTTTGCATAGATCCTTATTTTGAAGAATTCCACCAGACAAAATGTAGAGAGCACAAGAGAACAAAGAGAAAACAAAATAGACTTTTTAAAGCTGTGCATACAGCTCTATCTGTGAAGCTATCAGCTATCACACATGACGACGACCCAAGTGGAAAGAAAGTAATGAAAAAGGACTAAGACCACGAAACAACAAAGGAATTGCTTTCTCCACCCTCAGAATCAGAATAGCATTTTGCTGTTTTCTCCAGCGTTAAAACAGCACGAGGCAGCATGGGTTGCATGTATGGTAGTGAAGTGGAAAACAGGCCTCTCTCATCTCACTCAGAAAGTGAACTCTGATTACCTTTTGCCAAATGGATGGCCATTTCCCACCTGCAAAATGAAACATTCCAATTAAAACAGTGGGGAGCTTGAGGGTAAGAATAAAAAGGTGATAAAGTCTATGAGGGGAGCAAATTTACATCAGAAAAAAAAGGCAAAGGGAAGGGAAATAAAGACAGAAAGGGAAGGCATAAGAAAAACCTATACAGTAGCAGTTCAGAGGAGGAGCTGCATCTGGGAAAGTTGGGCTGAAAAGCATGTCACTCCTTTCCTCTCTGGAATAAGCCAGTCTCTCTCTCTCTCTCCTTCTCTTC
>OU015747.1:81540499-81553503 GCA_907169655.1 Acomys percivali | reverse complement strand
TCTCTCTCTCTCTCTCTCTCTCTCTCTCTCTCTCTCTCTCTCTCTCTGTATATGTGTGTGTGTGTGCTGTAGCACACATAGAATGACAAATATGTGGATGTCAAAAGATAACTTGTGAAAGTTGATTTTCCTTTTCACTTTAGGGGTTCTAGGGATTAAAAGCAGACTTTCTTGCACAAACTAAGGCACCAGCCAAGGACAATACAGACCTTAAACTTTAAACCCCTACCCAGATCTAGCAAATAGGCAGGGCATTCTCCACAGTTGAGTGGAGAGTGGGGTATGACTTTCAGACATACTCTGGTGCCTCATATTTGACCATGTCCCCTGGAGGGGGAGGCCTGGTGGCACTCAGAGGAAGGATAGCAGGCTACCAAGAAGAGACTTGATACCCTATGAGCATATACAGGGGGAGGAAGTCCCCCTCAGTCACAGTCATAGGGGAGGGGAATAAGGGGAAAGCGGGAGGGAGGGAAGAATGGGAGGATACAAGGGATGGGATAACCATTGAGATGTAACAAGAATAAATTAATAAAAAATTAAAAAAATAAAGTTCCTAAAATATGAAAAAATAAATAAAAATAAAAGCAGACTTTCAGACTTGTTCAGACTTGTTGGCACATTTGTACACACTCTGAGCCATCTAATCAGATATCAGTTTAATAGCTTGGTGATAAAAATTCTGATAAATTGAGCAACTTTTTGGATAAACAGCAAGAGATGTAGCCAGCCTGTATTTTTCACAAGGAAGAATCCTGACATTTTCTGTGGTCAACTTGAGTGTACTGGAAGGTACATGGCCTGATCCCCTTTTTTTGTATCCCTTACTTTATGTCCAGGGTCAGAATAGGTTAAATTCAAACTGCCTGAGGCTGGAGAGATGAAGGGAAGCAGAAATATCATGTTCTTGAGGTCCCACTTGTAGTGGGTGTTACAATAATGATTAACAAGCCACTACAATGTATCTGGTATAAACAAGGCTTTTTATGGGAAAGGGAAAGGGAGAAGAGAAGAGGCAGGGAAGGAGAGAGGAGGGCATCCATGACAGAGAGAGAGAGAGAGAGAGAGAGAGAGAGAGAGAGAGAGAGAGAGAGAGAGAGAGAGAATAAGATGGCCAGGGAGGCACACACCTGGTGGCACACATGGTGGCGGTGCCCTTACATAAGATTTATATCCTTCTTCCTTTAGAGTTACATCTGACACATGTTTATCTTTTAACATGAGACCTATGGGCAAGACAAAGCTGTTTGCCTTTTAAATAAAAGATCTGGTAGTTAGTAGTTTTAACTAGATAATGAGTTAACTGATAAGCTAACATGGATTACTTTGGGATAAGGACCCAGTTGCCTGTTCTCTACCTATCAAGCTACCATTAGCTTAGCCATCAATGTGGTCAGAGACATGAGAAGGATAGATTGAAACCTAAATGAATTTATGTGTCAATCAATATGACAGAGATGACTAGTCAGTTCATAGTCCACTACCTGGACAGCTGTCCCAGGTTTCTGGGGTCTCCACTTCACTGTGGCCAGAGGCAGTCTGACCACCATGTGTAAAAGATGAGAGGCTTTTCTGTGAAGGAAGAATGTGGGAGAGACTGGCTTTTCCTTGTCTTCAGCAACATGAGAAACTAATTCTCTGGGTGTCCAGTTTGTTCACAGTCCAGGCTGGGCCCTAGTAGTAGGCAAGGCATTGGGGCAATCTGTCTAGTGCTTAACACACCACAATCCAGGGTTGAATTCATTGCTCTTGCCCTGATTTTCTTGGAGACGTTGGGAGTAACTGTTAAGATTTGGAGGTCTCTGTCATAATAAGCTCAAACTTATTAAATGCCATATCAAGCAGGCCTCTGGCAGGTTTGCAGGCTAGCATATTTGATTTAAGTAATCTTTGTCTGTTTTTAGTTATCTGCTCTAAATTACACCTTGAAAACATAAAAAACAGTGTTATGACCTATGATTATGCCATATTCTGCAGATAAGTGTTTGAAAACTACATCTCTCTCAAGTAGATCTAAATAGACAAACTTTACTTGTTTCTAGTTACTTTTTTTTTTAACTTTGAAAGCATGCACAGGAGGCTAAATAAAGCTTAATCTTGTATTTAATCACATTGATTCTTAGCATGACTACAAATACATTTCTGAACACATTAAAGGATTGTTCATTTATAAGGTGACTGACTATTAAGTTGCATTACTTAATCATTAAAGACTAGGATGTTAGGTTTCATCCCTATTAAGTTGGAGCCTTAAAAATCATAAACATAGTCCATAAAGAGACTGCGATCTTTTTTAGAACCTTTTATATAGAGGGAGCATAATAATTCCCTGTATTATTTAATTTATAAAAATTATATAGCTTATAAAAATATAAAGCCGTATTTTAAATTAGTAACATTAGCAAAAACAAGATGTTTTTGAGGCAGTTATTTTTAACGTTTTTTGAGAGTTAATGTCGAGCATAATAACCAAATTCTAATACTGTAACAAACTTAATGCCTCTAAAATTAATACATCCCAACTTAAAAGTATCTTTGGAATTATGTCATGTGGTTTAAGATTATGTAAGCAGACACTATGAATTACTAACCCCACATTATGAGCTTAAATTATATCCTGTTTTTGACCTTGTACTTTTAAAAACATTCCAGGGTCTGAGGAAGAGTGAGTGATAATCTGCTTTCAGAGTCAGCAATAGAGTAGAATAGTATAAGACAACTTTAAAATTACATTTGAATTTATTATACCAAATCCACTGGCCAGAAAAGCCTAGAAGTAAACCCCCAAGTCCAGACAGCTGGTGGCAGGAGAAAGAAACAGCATTCATGTATGCATCCAAGCAAGACCTAGCAAAGATATAAGTAGTTACATATTTTAAACCTGAATAGACTGTTATAACTTTGAAAGTTCATCACCATATAAAGAATATGTTGTTCCAGGATTGAATCACATATACAATATTTTGCCAAAAGTATAACTTTGAATTTTTATGAAAATCCATATCAATTTAAAATGAGACTTGACTTCTTGCCTTTTTAGTCCAAAAGGAGATAAAAATAACGAATAGGGAGTTTACTAGGACTCATAGGTTTCATAATTTGTACTTTATACCACATGATCATCTTAAGATGATGAAGTCACATGGCAGATTATAACACGTGTGCTCCATATGGCTGTTATTTAAAAACATTCTGTTGAAAAATATCTTTAAATGATAGTTTCATCCAAATTACCTGTATATATACACACATGGAGTTGAACACACACACACATACACCACACATGTATGTGTGTATATATATACATAATATATATACATTATATATATATATATATATCTTAAACAAGGCTTAACTCAGATTTTAAATACCATGCCCAAAAAGGATATTATAAATTCTTAGATAAGAGTTTATAGTATGAACTTATATGTATTTTTCTTTTGATGGCAGAATGTAAAGAAATCAGAAGGAGGAAATTTTTTTTCTTTTTAGAGTTTCACAAGTTACTTTATTGACCCACAATAGAACACAAAACCAAATATTTTCAACATAGCCCATGTTGCTTTCAACTTTTACAGTGAATTTTGTTCTGTTCACAGTTTCTTTCAACATATTACTTTCAGAGACTTTTATTAGACTTCTTTTTAATTATTTAATTAATTTATTCAGAGTACAACTCAATTGTAACCCCATCACTTGTATCCACCTGTTCCTCCCTCCCTCCCGCTTTCACCCTATTCCCCTCCCCTAGGTCTAAGACCGAGGGTGACCTGCTCCCGCACTATATGGTCAAAAACCACACAAAGCCCCCCCCCCCCCAAAAAAAAGAGAAAAGACTGTAAAGAGTTGGGAAGTAGAGCTTCAGAGATGAGAAGCCTTGGGAATGTAGAACTGAGTAGAAATATCTGGGAATCATTTGTCTATGGTTCTAAGAATTTGCAAATTTGACATACCAATTTTTGGCCTTTGAATGTGGCCAGGTTTTTGTAATAAAAATGAGTCCAGTGAATGGAGGGAGGCAGAAAGCAGACACTTGGAACTCCTGCAGGCCAGCTGTGGAAGGTGGCGAGGATGGGAGCTGGGAGCAGAGAACGGCCAGGGCGTCCATGTGGAGAGCCACATGGAGAGCCACATGGAGAGCCACGTGGAGGAACTGGACTCTAGGTGGAATTTAGAACCAAATTAGCATACCTCGGGCTTAGTCTTGGGAAAGCTGCTTGCTTCAGAGCAGCATTGGTGGGAGGAGGCGTGTGTGGCAGCCTGTGTTCCCATCTGCCTGTGACCAGCTACACACAGAGTAGTAGAGAAAGCAGGTGGAGTGGAACGGGGTTTGGGATGAGGAAGAATGAATAAAGAAAGGAGAGATTTTTCATGTACCCTCGCTTGCTTGGGCAGTGTAATAAAGCAATTTAGAAAGCATCCCAACATGGGGCTTAGAAGTCCGAAGGAGGACACCATTCCAGTGGGTGAGTAGATAGTGAATGAGTAAGCCACAGAACTGAGCAGAATGGCTCGGTACAGCCTAGAAAGATAGAGAGAGGTAAATCTATTGTGGGTGGGCATAGAAGGGATCCTGGTGTGCCAAGACAATTGCAGGGTCCCCCGGTCCCAGCACAAATGTTGTAATAATGATTAATATGCCACCGCAGCATATATGGTATAAAGGAGGCTTATTTATGAGAAAGGGGGAAGAGGGAGAGGGAGAGAGAGGGCAAAGAGGGAGAGAGAGTCAGGTGCCCATGACAGAGAGAGAAAGAGAAACGGCGGCAGCAGGGGTGGGAAGAAAGAGAGAGAGGGGAGAGAGGCAAAAGAGAGAAAGAGAGAACTAGGGAGACTGGCGGGGGGGCGGTATCCTTTTATCAGGCACACACCTAGGGGCACACCTGGCGGTGGTGGCAGGTGATGTAGTCAGATGTTGCTAGAGTCCTGAGGGGCAGGCTAGCGGGGCCACCGCCTGTATGTGGCTAGTGGGACCGCCTGTATGCTAACCGTGGATCATTGGGCAGGAAATGTAATTGGGCCCTGCTGTGGTCAGACTTCCATCTCACATTATCTACTACAGTTACTGCTAGACAACAGTACTGGATGCTGTATCTGATGCCAGACATGTGGCCCTAGCCTCATAGAATCATAGAAGGTGATGGCTCACAGCAACCATGATTCCATGAACTTCTCAGGCAGAATCCTGGTGCATGTATTTTCTCTGAAAGTGTTGACTTCTCCTCTGCATCAGGGCTAGGAGCGATTTCGCCTCCTTTCCACCCTTAAAAATTACTTTTTGGATTAGTGTGTGTGTGTGTGTGTGTGTGTGTGTGTGTGTGTGTGTGTGTGTGTGTGTACATATGTTCCCAGGTATGTGTGCTCATGTGTGGGCTTGCAGGCAAGAGGTAGATGTTGGGTGTCGCACTCTATCAAGCATCGCCTCATTCCCTTGAGTCACAACAATGAACTAGAGCTAAGCCGTGGCAATCTTTCTGCCTTCTTGCCCGCAGAATTGGAATATAAGTGAGTACAGGCACAGCCAGCTTTTAGGTTAGATGCTGTGATTTAACTTAGACCCTCATTGTTATCAGAAAGGCAACTCCAGTAGCCTGCCACTAGGTTGCTTAGCAACCTATGATGTCATCGCCTGCCAGGTGTGTGTCAGACTTACCTCAGCTCCATAACAGATATAAAAGGGCCAACCTGCCACCACATCTCTTTCTTTCATTCTCTCACTCTTACCTCTCTTGCACTCTCTTTAAGGGGTGCCTCTCCCCCCTCTCTGTCTCTCCCTTCCCTCATGGTTCACTCAAGCCCAAATTCCTCTCTCCTTCCCTTCCCACAAATAAATCTTCCATATCAGATCCATTGTGTCTCACTCTATTTTTAATGATAAAACTCATGATTGTACAGCAACTACTCCTACCCACAGAGCCATCACTCTTAACTTCTCATTCCCTGTTTTCTGTAACTTTACTTTCAGTCCTCTACCCACAAGTTTATAAATTCAATTTATTAAAATAGTTAATAATTTAATAGAAATTCCACTTTCTATAGTGAACTCTAATGAACAAGCATGTAATGTTCTATACTGCTGTGTGAATTAAAACAACTAAATTGAGTCTAAAGTCAAATAATTTTTTTCCTTTGGTAATGATGATTAAGCCCAGGACCTCACAAATGTCAGCCCAACACTCTAGATCTGAGTACACTGCTGTCCTCAACTGCTACTTTAAGTGCTGAAAAAGCTTTGGCAATGTCTGTTTGTCCACAATTAAAAAGCAAACTGAATGAGTCAGGGAGATGGCTCAGCAGGTAAAAGCACTTGTTAGTAAATCAGATGGCCTGAGTTCACCCCCACCACTCCCCCTACCCGCCGAGAGCTCTAGTGGTGGAAGGTGAAAACAGACTCAACCAGGTTGTCCTCTGCCCACCAAATGTTAATGTCTGCATGTCATAAATGTGTAAAGTAAGTATGACGACTTCTAAAAATAAACTAAAATAAGCTTATGTTTCCTATCAGAAGAATCAATCCCCCTTTCATACCTAGTCGTGTCTATTCATTCCTGCCTCTTGCACGCTAAGGGAGAGATGTGAGTGGACAGACTTGGCAACTGCTAGGGAAGGGCCCAGCCTCAGGTTTCCTTAGGTAGCCAGGCTGAGGTGCTAATCACCTCCTCTCAGGCTTGCTAAGGCAGCTCACTTAAGAACATTTACTTTGCTCCAGGAACATGCCAAGTGAGCTAACAGCAAAAATACTAAAACACTGGGAGATTTTAGAAATCCCACTCTAGAAAAATAGAATCAAAATAAGAAAGCAAGAGATTAGATTTAAAATCTATAATATATATATATGAAGAGGAATGGAGAGCAGAACTTTTTAGAGCATAGTTTGCCAGTACAGGACACATTGAGATGCAAATGCTGGTTTTTATTTTAGAAGTCAGTGAAATCCACATTTCTCACTCTTTTGTTGTGTAAATTCACTTTATCAGCATGACATCGTCAATGACCACAGCAGCTGCTGGTACAACAGACCTGAGTGCTCATCCAGGAACTGTTTTAGCTCAGGGGACATGATGCTGACCAGAAGAAGTATTAACATCCTCTCCTGGCAGCAGCGCCACAGGTTTTGAGCTAGAGAATACAGGCGATGTCATTAGCATTCCAAAATGCACATAGAAAACATGTTAATATGGGAAACAGGGAATGAGAAAGCACAGTCCCACAAACTGTGCCGTCAGGGACTCCTTGAATTGGGATTGTCTCTTCAAAAGGAGGCTAGTTCAGTTTTGATTGTTGATACAGACGTAGACGGTGTTGTCAATGCATCCTGGAAGTGCCACCCTGCTACAGAAACCAACCTTCCCAGACTGGAGCTGAGTCCTAAGGGCTGTTACTCACTGCATGCCCTGGGGAACCCTAGCTCTTCCTGAAGATCCAACTGTCATTAAGGTAGACAGGTGAGCATCACAGGGGACAGTGCATGGCAAGGGAACTCACTAAACCAGTTCTTTGCCTGAGTAATTAGGTTAAGGAAGCAGTTGGCCAGTTGTGGTAGAAACTTGCAAGTGCAACAGTTGAGAGGCTGAGGCAGGATCCTGTGTCCAAGGTCAGTTTGGGCTAAACTTTGAGAATATGTGAAAGAGGGGGAAAGTAGAAGGGGAATTGGAGGAAGAGGAGGGACTATGCCCAACAACACCCAGCTAACCCATAAAGTTCCTGACTATATTTGTTTATACAGTTGCTTCCTGGTGGCCCTAAGTGAACCTATTCTAATCTGCTTTAGAGTCTCAAAATAAAAATTCTTAAGCTTAGAATAAGAGTGCTAGCAATAAAAAGAAACACTAGGGGGAAAAAATGAAACGATTCAAAGAATTTATATTCAAGGACATAGGCTATGTTGTCTAACTGTGGCAAGAAAAGTAGAGAAAGAAAGAGAGAAATGAAGAAGGCAGTTGGCAGAGAAGCACAGTAGATGCTTCCTCACCTGGGCTACCTGTCACCCCAGCAGCCTTGATGCCTTGCTTTCCTTTCCTGTTGCTATAATAAAACAGTCTGTCAAAAGCAATTTGATTCCTAATTCCAAGTTACAGTCCATCGCTTTAGGGAAGTAAAGGCAGCAGGAACTTGAATAGTGACAAAAGCAGGTTGCTTATTAAGAAAGACAACAGGCATTCCCAAGGGGGAAGCTGACGGGTGGGCTGGCAAACACAGATACAGAAAACTCCTGCCCTGCCTGCCTCCATGAGTTTTGAATGTGAAGCAGCTGGTCACAGAGCATCCATGGGCCAGAGCAAAGAGGAGCAGCAGTTACATGCATTGCATGTTTACTACTCCGTTCACTGTCCCCACTCTATCACCCCAGCTAGGACCAAACCCAGGATATTGTGCCACCTAGAGTGGGCTGGCTCTTTCCACCTTAGTTAGTGTAATCAAGACAATCTCCCAGAGATATGCCAATAGGCCAGTGCGATCTAAGCATCTCCTGACTGATAGTCCCTCCCAGGTGATTCTAGACTATGTCAAAGTGACAATTAAAACGAATCTACACAAGTGAGATTAAAAACAAGACAGTGAGAGAAGCCCCAAATAGACACAAATAACATATATTTGTGAATGCAAATGACATAACAGCTCAAAGATATGGTTGCGGGGAAGGATTTTATTGTAAAAGTACATCCAGAGGCATCTGGAAGAGTCCCCACTGAACCAGGCTGAGAGGAGAGAGGGATAGAGGGAATTAAGTCAAGTTCAAGCCAAGAGAGACCCAGGAGAGAGAACCAAGAGAGATCATGGCCAAAATGACAGGTTTATATAGGAATGACAGGCTGGGGGATGGGAAGGGAGGCCCTTAGGATAGAGAGTTTTAGGAGAGGGGAAGGAGTGGGAAATGAAAGGAGATATAGGTATTGAATAAGCCTAGAGGCCAAGCATGTATTTTGCAATGCTAATGGACACCACAATTTTTAAGTCATTTGTCCTGTGTTTCTTTTGGCACCTGATGTCTTGAAAAGCCTAACTATATACAAACCACAACCTATAATGGACCTGAATACATGGGAAGGCAGCTTTTAGCAGCCATCTGTCCTAGCTCATTAGCAAACCTCTATCTTGGGAGTACAATTTCTTTCTTTCATTCTTTCTTCCTTCCTTTCTCTCTTTTTTTCTTTCCTAATAGATAGTCTGATAGAAACAATCACTGCTCGTGGGTTCCTGGTCTAGTTCACTATTTCCAGAAGCCTGGAAATCTCAGCAAGGGTATCCCAGACTCTGCTCTGTGCCTATATAGCAGAGGTTGAAGATGATCCACCTGTCAGGTTCTCTTGGCTGTTCTGTTGTCAGCGTTGGGATTGCCTTGCCCACTGAGACAAATGGTGTCAGGGTACAATTAAACTACATTCTCTGTCACCTCCTAAGTTAGACAAAGTGGAAGTCGCAGCAATAGTCTTTTCTTGTGAAAAAGCCCGTAGTTTTACCATTTACTCATTTTAGTAATACGATTAGGTGATTGTATTTATTAATGTGATATTCAATTTAAAATGTATTGCCTAGAATGCTGGGAGCAGCAGTGTGGCTGAATGGGTTAAATATATGTTGTGCAAGCCTGATTGTTAGACTCAGATAGTCAGAGTCTGTTCCTGGAAAGCCCAGTGAGAGTCAGGGTCCATAGTCGATGCAAAAGCAAAAGATTTTTATTGAGCCAATGTGTCAAGGTCCATCAAGCTCAGAAGAGTTGAGGACCCCATCCTGCAAAAGCTGAGGGTTTAAATACCCTTTACAGAAGCAGAACTCAACAACAGTGGTTAGTTAACAAGTGATCAGCTAACAAAGGTGACCTTTTGGGGGTTGAGGTCAGTTGATTCTGGCAGATGTTTGAGGTAATATATGTGGATGTGGCCTTTTTTCAGAGACTGGTAAATTCCAAGCAGGGTGAAGTAGAGGCAGTAAATGCTGAACAGGCAGGGTCAGGTAGAGGGTTCTGCTCAGCTAACAACGCTAACTTGCTCTGTTTGTTCTTGCTATCAGCCTACGATGCTATTGTTAAGGTGTCTGAGCTCAGGCCACCTGGAATCTTACATGATGACCTGAGTTTGCATTCCTAGTAGCCCCAAACAAAAGTAGTGCATACATCTGTGATCCCAGTCTACATATGAGGCAGAGACAGGAGATTCTCTAGAAGCTGAGAGAGGGCCTAGCTTGTATACCATATGCAATAATAAACAAGAAATTTTGCCTCCCTCAAAGTGAGAGGCATGGAGAGAACTTGAGGTTATGGTCTGATTTCCATGCATGTGGTGTGGCATAGTTCTGTTTGTATTCTCACCCATGAACAGAGACCAACAACCTCACCCAAAAGAGAAAGGATTTAAATATTATGCACGGGGAAGAATCTACCAGTTTTTAAATATGAGATTATAAATTTACTATATTCTCTATTATCCACTCTCCATCTCCCTTTCTTTCCAATAAGCACACACATACATACCCTTAGAAAGCCACAGCTGTTCTAGTAGCTTAATTTATGAACCTTATTTATCAATGCATTTCTTCCTATCCGCTGAGCAGTATCAAATATATATAGTACATAGTAACATCATGGGATTCCAAATTAATATATATTGAAAATTAGTGACAAGTTTCTATACTGACTTGAGTATGGGTAATGTCGCTCTCTCACCCTCATCATAATTCCAAAAGTATTCTCGTGTGTGACACCTGGCTATCCTTAGGATAATTCAGGACAGTGCTTTTCTCTGAAAAAGGAAGTTCCTAAAATTAGGAGTCAATCTAAGAAATTACTAAGTATGGAAAAACAGTGTGAAGGATGAGAATTCATTCAGTATTTGGAAAGAGGAGAGAAACACTTTTTACATCTAATTATTTGCAAAAGTTTCTGAATCTCTGATACTATGGAAACCATGATGGATGATAGTAAAATCATCCTCTGTTTATCAATTATATTTTCATATTGAGGACCCCTGGGTTCATACACCCTGAGAGAATGCTATTTCCCTGTGGGAGTCATAGAAACAGAGTGACACATTAAATCCTGAATATGTGACTTATCCATTCTAATTGGTCTGAAAATGACAGTTAGGCAGAAATCTCAAGGTCAGGGAGCTGCTTTATTTACCGATGCATCAAGCTCTCTGATTTTTTTAAGCAGAATGAAAATAATAAGCATTTGCTGCCGGACTTCCCTGCTGAAAAGGTGAGAAAAATTCGCAAATAAAATCTACTACCAGAAATCCTGACTGTACAGTAATGGTCTCTTTACACATTAGGCCTTGAAAGGTAGCACACTCTGTAATGGGAAAGGCATCTTAAATCCCTTCATTGTTATTTAATTCTACATGCTGAAAAGTAGGTCCATTCATCATTTGTATTAATATTCCAGTGAGGGCGAGCAGGTCCTGAGGAGTTCTGTCCCAGGGAGTGATTCTAGTTGGGTTAGCCACAGAGGGGAGGACACTGGAAGGAAGATTAACTTCCTGATGCACTGGATCCATGCTTCAATACTGTGAAAGTCTTTCCTGATCCATTAGGGAACATTAAGGAGACTTAGGTCAACTTGATGTCATAAATGTAATAAAAGCATTCCACTCAGTATTTTGTTTAGTTGAGACAGAATCACATTTATAAATAATGGTGAAGGAAGAATAATTATTAATTCTATCTCATGTTTTATTAATCTTTGGAGACTGTAAACCAGACTGAGTAAAGTAGGGGAACAAGATAGGTTGAGAACCTGGGACTTGCCTTGTACCGGCTCTTTCTTGTATTGTCAGTGAATGCACGTGTTCTATTACCCAGGCAAGGTGAACTGAGTATGGGCAATGTAAGAAAGCACTGTGGAAATTACAATCAACCTGTCGAGAGATTAAGCAGATAAAAGGCCATCTATTTCTACCCTCTCGTGCCAAGGCTCGGGGAATAGTGGCGAAGAGAGGAACAGAAAGGTGGTAAGACCCAGCAGTCAGGGAGAACTAGGGAACAACCGTGTCTTCTGATATGTAAGGAACTCACAGAAGCTATGATTTCCTGTGGAAGACCTGGACAAGACCAAGCCAGTTCACATGCCAGTGAAGAGGGAAGCATGCCACAGGAAGCCTCCTTCTCTGAATTTCACTGAGCGAATGAGTTACCAACAGGTGATCTGTACTAAAGGAAGAGGCGTCAGGGATTTTTTAAGGGTGTGCATCCTGATAGGCTGGTCATACTCCAGTGGATGGCCTTACACTCATTTGTTTGAGGGCAGCAGTGACTGGACAGACTGAGGCAGCGTGCACAGGACCTGAGTTGCTGTCTACCAGATGAGGCCGTAGAACTGAAAGGAGAAGTGATATAAGCCTCCATTTCTAACCTGGAGGCGATCTCCAATTGATAACCAATCGTTTGCTAATGGAAATAGAGTTTTCTTAAGAAGGTCTCACTGAGGAAGTAAAAGACTCTTAAGGGTAGGTGGCATGCCCAGCAGTAGATAGAACAGAAAACAAACTTATATTTGGAAGTTCCTTGTCTGGTAGTGCCTTACCAGTGGTTTGAGTTTTTGTTTGTTTGTTTGTTTTTGTTTTGTTTGTTTTGTTTTCTCTTTTTTTCCTTTCTTTTTAAATTTATCTTTTTTTTTTTTACACTTTTATTTAACTCTCCCATGTTTTTACTCAATAGATTCTTTACATATGTATGATGCCTTCCAGTGTTATGTTATTATGGGATTCCTGAGTTTGTGAATGAGTGGGGTCTCTGCCTCTATATCTGTTTCTTATGCTTTTCCTTGGGCTCTTTTCCTCTGTTTGCTGTTTCATTCTGTGTTTATGTCTCTTTTTGTCTTATCTTATTAAATTTTATTTTGTTATTATTCCGTAGAGGCCTCTTCGTTTTCTAGAGAGAGAGAGATGGAAAGGGATGGATCTGGATGGGAGGGGAAGTGGAAGAGCTGGGAGGAATAGAGGGGGTGAAAACCAAAATCATGATATATTATATGAAAAAGAATCTTTTTTCAATAAAAGAAAAAAACT
>OU015747.1:81522794-81540399 GCA_907169655.1 Acomys percivali | reverse complement strand
ATGAAGTTGAGAGGAGACCATGGAGGAGTCAGAGGGTGTGTGTGTGTTGGGGGCGAATATGACAGAAATGCATTGTATGTGCATATGACATTCTCAAAGGATAAATTAAAAAATATATTTTAAAGAAAGACTCAGTAGATTGTGACTCACAGATGTGTAGCTTATAAAATATTAACACTAATGTGCTGATGAGCTTGTTCAATTCTCACGATGGCTCTGTGAGGTAGATACTTTCACTCCTACTTAGTAGTCTAGGCAGCTGATGTTGAGAGATGTGTAGTACCTTCCCCAAGATTACACTGGTAATTAATGGGGACATTGAAAGTCGACCTTTAAATCTTGTGGTCTTTGTCCCTCATGCAAGAGGTACAATGAGTAAATAATTAATATTAGTAAATTACTAGTTAGTATTTAGTAGCCTATGATCCAAATAGAGGTGGACACAATCTCCATTAAAAGGGTATGCTTTTTTCTGGGGCTTTTCTCTTACAAATGAAAAAATGGAGATGCTTCACCACTGCTCAAGCTCAGCAGAGGCTCAATAGCTCAACACTAATGACAGATGCAGAGTCCAGGTTTCATCTTTTACCAGCTTCTTTAGGTTCTGTTTGATCAGATCTCAAGGCACAGAGGCTTCTTGGCTCTTGTCTTGACCAAACGTGTAGGTAGTTTTTCATTTCATTTCTTTCTTTTAAGAAAATAATTTCTGTTGTTGTTAAAGAAATTCCATTCTTTGTTGCTGCAAGATTGTTGTTTCTTTCCGGTCTGCATCCAAGGAAGTCATTGCCCCTAACCAGTTCTCAGGATAGCATAGCCTGGTTAGAATCCAGACTTGAATTGTCTTTGTTTCAGCTCATTTATTTTTCTCATATGCATCCCAGAAGATCCTCACCTTTGGGATGATCACATTCAATACAATTTGAGTGGTGAGAACATTGTAATTACCCTTCTAGAACTTTCTTTTAGAAAATCTTCATTCTAGCACTCAGAAGATAAGGCAAGAAAAAACAGACACACTGGGTTTGAGTCATTGTCCCTTTCAGGAGCCAGAATACTAGTTACATTTTTAAAAACTTCTTTTGCCCTCCAGGCAGAAGGTGTCATGCAATTATGTTGCTTTAAGTTTCTTCATGCCTCTTTCCTCATAGGTTAGACTCTCATTAAATTTTATGAAAAGTTTTAGTAATAGGCAGTGTGTTGCAATTATGAGCTTTGACATCTGTTTTAATATGATCTTGCACCAAGTTTGAAAGTATTTATTTATGGCTGTATGTCTTATTATACAACAAGCAGGAGCTTGTTGAAGTGAAAACTATTCAAGCCTCCTCTACAAAAGAAAGGAAGTGAGACTTTCCTGGCCGGCTCACCCCATGTTCTTCTGAAAAAGCCCAAGGACACAGAAAAATGTGGCTGAAGGTACCCAAGGAAAATGAGGTCATTGTGTTACCAGGAAAGTTTGCTGGACCTGCATCTTGGAAGCCTCACATGTGGTACTTAGCTCCCCAGGCCAAAAACCTCAATCTTGTCTGGAGTATACCAGACTTGATTAAGTCAGAGTATGGAGTCAGGTTAGCATAGTTCCATGAAATGACATTCACAGCAAGAATGTCTATGTATTAATGTATGGTCATATATATATAACTGACCAAGGAATCACATGCCTACGTGGTTAATGTTATTGCCCTGAATATCCTCTTCTGAAACTTTGTTTAAAAGTTACTATGCATTAAATTTGCATATTAATATTTAACACCTCAGAAATTTATGTTAAAAACTTCTCGGAGAACTTGGAACATAGGAAAGTGTTTGCCTCAAAAGAATGAGGAATATTCTTCCTCCAGCACTTAGGAAAAGAGCCTGGCCTGGTGGTGTGTGCTTATAATGCTAATTCTGGTGAAGTGTTGTCAGGTGGGTCTCTGGGGCTTGCTGACCAGCTGGCCGAGACTAATTGGCAAGTTCCAGTTCCCTGTGAGAGACTCGGTCTCAAAAATTAAATGGAAACTGCCCGGAGAATAACGCTGAGGTTGACATCTGGCCTCAGTACATACATGTAGGCTCATGCGCCAACATAAATATGAAATGAATGAATAGCTACTTGCTGGACAAACTAAAGAGTTTAAATTCTTAGTTTGATTTCTTATTCTGGAGTGCTATTGTAATGAACATAACCAGAATTCTCATGAATAACTACTAGCCAATCCATTTTTTTCTGATAGACATACTTTTAAACACTAGAGTTTTAGGCAGTTGACAGCACATACAGTTCTTGCAGGGGACTCAAGATTAGTTCCCGTCATTCATGTCAGGCAGCTCAAAACTCTACACAACTCCAGCTCCAGAAGAAACTAGGACAACCTGCAGTCATGTGCACAAAATCCACCCTAACACACACATACACACACATACACACACACACACACACACACACACACACACACACACATGAGTCTTAACATCCCCAAAGGTACCACAGTCCCCTCATGTTCAGCCTATACTACATTGTTGTAAATGGTCAACTGGCCACACAGGATTCAAGAGGCCAACTCCAAAAACCAGCAATAAGACAAACACACATACTTGGTGTAGTCTGAACATCTGCCCTATTTTCATATAAAATGAAGAAAATGCTTAGAAACAAGAGATGTACGTACTAGCATTGGGTAGAAATTTCAAGGCACTTCATCTAAGACTCTAGATAAGGTTTAATCTGATAGAAATGGAAAAGATTTGTTAAATTTTCTCAATGGATGGAACTGGAAAATATTATATTAAGTGAGGTAAGCCAGGATAGAAGTGCTAACTCATATCTCTTTCTCTCATGAAACTTGTAGTCTTTAATTTTTATGTAGGTATACGTAGGTGAGTTTTAATGTGGGTGGAAGCTTAGACAGTAGAAAAGGGCAAATGGGAGAGAAAAAAATAGAGAAGTTAAGAAAGACAGTTAAAGAAGGTAACAGAACACATGTTATGGAAGTAGAAAATCGATACTGGGCACTGAAGGGTACAGGTGGGAAAGGGAATACAAAAGATATGGAAGAGATAAAAATGGAGGATTTTAACCAAAACTGGACAGTAAAATGCCATAAGGAAGCTGCCATTTTGTATGCTAGTTTTTAAAGTAAAGTACGATTTATTTTTAATTAAATCAATTAACTCCTGAGACATCTGAGCATGCTACTTGTGATCGTGAGTTTTTGTGTGCGACATCTGTCAAAGAGATCTCTGTATCTTCACCTACAAAGCTGAGAAAATAACAAGGCTTCCTCCACAAAGCTAGAAAGATTAAAGACAGAAGCTCCTGAGAGATTAGGTTTAATAGTTGCCTCATAGAGAGTGCTCACTTAATGGAAACTGTTGCAGTATTTATTTATTGGAATAAGGTGTTGGCTCTAGTTTTCTTAAGAAGAGCTATCAACTGATAGCATAAGTGTAGCACAGTGCTTGGTTTGGAAGATAAGTATCTGTGGATGAGACATGCTCAATGCATACGAGCATCCACTGCTTTTGAGTTTAGTTGCCAACAGCCATATAGGTCATTCACAACTTAATTATTATTATTATTATTATTATTATTATTATTATTATTATTATTATTATTATTATTATTAGCCTGTAACTCTAGCTCCAGGGAATGTGGCTCTCTCCTCTGGGACTCAAGCTTAACTATAGTCATTCATACACACACATGCACGCACACACATGAGAAATGAATCTTAATTGCACTCACATGCACACACACATACACACACACACACACACACTCATACAGATGGATGCACACATGTACCCAAGCACATGAGAAATAAATCTTAAATATGAACAAGAGCTATACAAGAATAGAGCCAACATACATGGTAACATGGATGGGAGAAAGCACATGGGGCTTCAGCACTGCACCAAGAACTGCAGGTAACTAAATAATGTGGATACTGGAAGAAATAAATAGTCTTCCCTGGGGAAGAGACACACATTGGTTATCCAGTGCCAAATAGTCAGCCATGCAAAAGTACATACAAGTAAAACTAGACAGACTAAGCTGGTTGAATTTATGTATTTGTGTGTATGTGTGTGTGTGTGTGTGTGAGTGTGTGTGTGTACAATTAATGGGAAAAAGGTCATGAATTTGAAAGGAGGCAGGGAGGGGTATATGGGAATGTTTGGAGAAAGGAAATGGAAGGGGGAAATGATGTAATTACAGTCTCAAAATATTTAAATTAGAAACTTGGTTTTAAAAAAAAATAAAGGAAGTATATGAATGAAGACAAAGGTATAGGTATTTGTCAAACTATGGGATGTCGTATATACTATAATTCATATTTAATCATGGAGTAGAAGTATATTTTTCTGAAAAGGTAGAGCCTGATTCAACAGTCATGTATTTCACAAGAATGAAGCTGACCAAGGTTCTGATCTGCAGCCTGGAGGCCTATTTTGAAGCTGCCTTCTCTGGTTAACTCTATGCGCTGGAGCAAGTGGGTCATCTCCTTAAAATCATAAAATAAGAATTGTTAGCTGGGATGGCAGGTCAGGGGAGGAATGCTTACCTTCTTCACCCAAGGTGTTGAATCTCAACACTGAAAAGCATAAGAATAGTTATTTTCTAAAAGTAGTAAGAATTAAATCATCTAACATGTTAAAATTAGTAGAAAAATCACTTTGCCTCTAGTGAGTACTAGGTCAGGGCCTTATGATCCATCAGAGAATTAGTGTTCAGGACTAGAGAAATGGCACTGTGGTTAGGAGGGCTTGTTGTTTTGCAGTGTACCTGAGTTCCTTCCTGAGCATCCATGTCACATGGCTCACAATGGCCTGTAGCCATAGCTCTAGGGTATTTGACACTCTCATTTGAACTCCACACACATGCACATTATGTACACACACACACACACACACACATACACACAAATTGTCAAAACTTCTGTTAATGCTGACAATTTAGACATATCTTTTTTTAATCACAATTCTGATATTTCGTTTTAACTCCTACCCTAAGATCTCATTTCTACTTTTTCTTTTTCCTTTTCTTTTCATTTCTACTTTTATACAAATAGTTGCTATTCTTATTTCCAGCTTTTCTTATGAAAATTGAGACTTTTCTGAGATGTTTATGAAATATTACAGGCATAGCCAACGGCAGCCAAAGATGGACTTAGAAATCCCTTACTCACTACGACTCACCTCATATTTACCACAGTGGCACCTAATTTTCATGTCTAAATGCAGTGTCTTAGCTCCATTTATTGTTGCTGTGGTACAAATGCTCTGAGAAAAAGCAGCTTATGAAAAAGAGGGCTTGTTTCAGTTCACATTTCTAGATGACAATTCATCCTCTTGCTTTCTCTGTTTATAAAATCTAGGAGCCAAACCTAGGAAATGACGCCCCTCATTTTTTCAAGTTGAGTCTTTCCACTCAGAGGAAGGATACCAGGCTACCACAAAGAGACTTGATACCCTATGAGCATATACAGGAGGAGGAGGTCCCCCTCAGTCACCGTCATAGGGGAGGAGAGTAGGGGGAAAGCCGGAAGGAGGGAGGAATGGGAGGATACAAGGGATGGAGTAACTGCTGAGATGTAATATGAATGAACTAATAAAAAAGAAAAAATAAATAAATAAAAAGAAAAAAATTAAGTTGAATCTTTCCATATCAATGAAGAAAAAGAATACAACATGCCCATCAACCAACCAATGTGATCTAGACAACCCCAGGTTTAAGACCCTTCCCGGGCAATGGTGCATCATATGCAGTTAATGATTGAAACTAGCTAGTATGCAGGGGAAAGGAAGAAACATGGCGGGGAGGAAAAGGGCAAGAAAATAAGCAGACACTCATGTCCTATGGCCAACAACCAGCTCCTGCTGAGAGTTTCCCAGATCTGGGGAGGTTCAGACTGTAGTGACACCTACACTGATAGCTATTTCTCTCATTATTCATCCATAAATAGTTGTGAATGATTTTCTGGAACTTGTACTTGTTTATTGGAAATGGTAAACAAACAAACAGCCACAATTTGTTGCCTGGAAATTCATTTTTCCAATCCAGTGTGATCTATACGTTCTCCAGATGGTAACCAACAGAAATCCATTTCTCACACATTTGGAGTCTGAGTCCCAGGAGGCCAGAAGGATAGATTTCCTCTAAAGCCCCATCTCTTGCCCTTCCTGTGTTTTCCCATGACTTCTCATTACCTTCTTGAGTCCACACTTTGCTTTTTTACAATGACACCTGGCATATTGTACACAGCCACCCCAGTTACCTAATTTTACCTGGAGTATTTTAAAGTTCTAATTTCAAATGTAGTCATGTTTTGACATTAAGACTTCAACATATGACTTTGAGGAGATATAATTCAGCCTGCACCGCTGAACAATAAATGATATTACTGTAAAATGTGTGATAAGAATGAAATGAAATGAGCACATTAGGAGCTAAGGAGATATCCCAGTGGGCAAAGTCTGTACAAGCATAAGCACATGAGTTTAAATTCCCAGCACCCATGTAAAGGCTGGGCCAGCAACATGCATTTGCGTGTCAGCACTTGGGATACAAAAAGAGGCAGGTCTTAGGGGCTCACTTGTGGGCTCCAGTTCAGTGAGAGAGTCTCAAAAAGTAAGATGAGGCATGATAAATGATGTCACATCCAAGCCTGCACAGAAACATACAGGGGAGCACACCTGCCCAAATACACACACACACACAAACACACACACGTACACATGAGTGAGGGAGAGAAAGAGAAAGGCAGAAACTCAATGACTAATTCCTCATATCTATGCAGTTTTCAGGCAAGCTTTGGTTGCCACATGGCCTGTCCCCTCCTTCTTCCAGGGCTTTCTTCTGCAGATGTCAGAAAGTGAGTGATCCAGCTTCATCCTTTGCCTGAATACTCTTATTTTAAAATATATTTTTATTATTTTAATCATATATGTTTATGTGTGGGTATCTGCATATGAGTATGTGCTCATGAATGCGGGAGTCTGTAGAAAGCAGAGCTTTCAGATTCCCTCTATCTGCAGTCATAGGCAGGGTGTAAGCTATCGCAGATGGGTGCTTAGCATCAAGATTGTGTCTTGGCAAGAGCACCTCAACTGTTGCTTTTAGGTAGTGCTTCCTAAGAGTCTGAGCAGGTAGCAAAATGCTCCAATATAACTTGAAGACAATTACTTAATCCAACAAGGGGGACACGGAGAATATCTCAAGAGACAAATGAAAAGCCAAAGTGAAACTTGTTCCTGAAAGTTGTCAGAATCCAAGTGGCTACTAACTTAATCTCTCAGCTTTCTGCTTCTCCCTCTAACACTGGGTGATAGTCCTTAGAAGAAATGGCTGCCACACCAGATGCAAGATCTTTGTTCCTTGAGGTAGGAGTACTCTTAGTAGCTGACTTGAGTTTAACATCCAGATATATTGTATTAAAGATGTGATTTAAAGCACACGTTTCAAATCTTTGGTTGTCTTTTTGGTAAAATGGCTATCATAAGTAACACTGCTTAAAGGGGCATCCTCTCAAGGTGAATGACAGAACACATAGAAACCTCCAAGTGCATCCCTGAAGCCGAGTGAACATTTAGGGAATTACTTTTCCTATTTTAGAACATAAGGAAGATTAGCAATTCTAAGTAGGGGTGAGTATGTCCAGAAAGAGTGTGACCTACAGACATTCCCATATAGAAATAGACTATTTTTATTTGTGGGTTGGTGGAGGAAAGACATTACTATTTTTCAATACCAGGTATAGAATGAAGGGCTCAGGACAAACTCTTGTCTGGACAAAGTAAATAAAGGGCTAATGAGATGGGATGTTCAGAAGTAGGCCTTTCGCTCAGGGATGTGTGTTTAGGGTCTCAGGTAGACACTGTATTTTGATAATGTTCACCAAAAAAAGGTTCTTTTTTTTTATTATTATTATTATTGCTGAAATTGAGCTTAAATGATCTGGTAAACTGACACTTAGAAATATTGGCACATTGCTTTACAAAGTTTTTACATTAATTTACACATATGACAATGAGTTCCTTTGTCTCATTTTCATGCACATATATCTTATTCACCCCCATGTCTTAGCTTTCTTTCTGTGCATGTGATAAACACCATGACAAAAACCAACTTGGGGCAAGACATATTTTATTTTATTATTTTACCTTATATTTCCATAACTGAGGGATGTGGACTATCTTCCACAAAAGTATTTTATAAATCAGTAAAAGCATAGATTAAAGTGGATGGAGACTACCAGAGGCAATCTAGCAAGGAAGTAGAATTTAGCTTGAGCCTTGAACAATGTGAAAGCTAGGATCTTGAGCTGGAGAGATGGCTCAGTAGTTAAGGAATTTGATGTTCGTGCAGGTGACCTGAACTTGGCTGTCAGTGCCTTTATCAGTTGGGGGCATGACTGTCTATAGCTCCAGTTCTGGGAATCCAAGATCACCTTCTCTTTTCTGTGGGAACCTGCACATGTATGATGCCCTTCCAGACAAGCAGACAAACACACACACACACATACATACACACACACACACACACACACACACACACACACACACACACACTCCACATCCTGCTTAATTTTCCAGTTTGGAAAATAACACATCAGGGACATTGCCCCTGTCACTGTTCTTACTTTGTGACATATTTGAAGCTTATTATTGTTAATTTGCCAAAGCTGATAAAGGGAAGCCAAGGCTTTTGATCTTAGACACATTGTCTAAGCATCTCTTCCTAACTTGCTCATTAATCTACTCCAGAGAAGGCAGGTGACTTCTTTGCCGTCTGGTGTGCCTAGTCCAACATTTCACCACATTTTCTCCTTCAGGAACAGCAAGAGCATAAAGCAAACACACAACACCACGGATGATCTGCCTGAGTGCCGTTTTATTCCTGACAACACAGCTAAGAAGGCTGGCTTTGTGCTGTGAATTGCTACTTTGCTATTTCCCTTTAATTTGTATTAACATTATAGATCCTGAGGCCAGTAGAAGTAACAAGCAAAGGTCTGTGGGATATCTGTGCTTGTAACATGCTTTCTCTAGCACTCCGTTCTTCAGAACATTTTTTCTAATGTTCTATTTATATTTTAATTATAGCTTTATACTTGAGAATTTCATAATACATACAATGAAGTATCATCTCCTCCACCCTCCATCTTCCTCTTCCAACTCTTCCCAATGTCCCCAAAACATCCTCTCCAGCCGTTTCTTCTTCCTCCTCCTCGTCTATTTTTCTTCCTCTTCCTTCTTTTATACAACTCACTATGTATGATTAGAATTGACCTATGCCCTGAGCACCTTATTCCCAGTCCTGCCACTCATCCCTGGAGGCCCTAGGTGAGATCTCTATGCGCCAGCCCCCCTGTTTGCACCAGGCTGCTGGGTAAACACAGCAGTAGTGATCTATGCCCGGGCTTTCTGCACTCTCCATCTTCTGGTCTTCACCTTACCTGTATTCCCGGAGGGCAGCAGGCTCCTAGGGACTAGCAGACAGGAGCGTAGCATAGCTGTCATCTGGGAGGCTTCACCCAGCACTGGATGGAAAACAGATGCCGAGGTCCTCAGCCAACATGGAGCAGAGCTCAGAGAGTCTTGTGGAAGTATCCATAAAAAGGATAGAAGGACCGGAAGGGAACAAGAGCTCTACAGGAAGACCAACAGGGACAACTAGCCCAGGCCCACGGGGGCTAATAGAGACAGAATCACCAACTAAAGAACATGCATGATCAGGACGTAAACATGTGTAAGGGACGGGCAGCTTGGTCTCCAGGTGGGTGCCCTAGCAAGTGGAGAGGAAGCTGTTTCTTTTTTCTTTCTTGATTTCTTGGTTTCTTGGTTTCTTTTCTTTCTTTCTTTCTTTCTTTCTTTCTTTCTTTCTTTCTTTCTTTCTTTCTCTCTTTCTTTCTCTCTCTTTCTTTCTTTCTTTCTTTCTTTCTTTCTTTCTTTCTTTCTTTCTTTCTTTCTTTCTTTCTTTCTTTCTTTCTTTCTTTCTTTCTTTCTTTCTTTCTTTCTTGGTTTTTCGAGACAAAGTTTCTCTGTGTAGTCTTGGCTGTCCTGGACTCGCTTTGTACACCAGGCTGGCCTCGAACTCACAGCGATCAGCCTGCCTCTGCCTCCCGAGTGCTGGGATTAAAGGCGTGTGCCACCACGCCCGGTTTAGGAAGCTGTTTCTGATACGGACCCTGTGACAGCTTTTTGTTCACTTCCCCCTAGCCGGGCTGCCTTGCCTGGCCTCTGTGGAGGAGGCTGTGTTCAGTCCTGACGCGACTTGATGTGCTGGGAAGGGTTGACATGGGGTGTCCCCTTTTCTGAGAAGGGGAGAGGGAAACGGGAAGAGACTGGGAAGGTGGGACCAGGAGGAGAGAAGGGATGGGGTGCATTCGGGATGTAAAGTGAATAAATAAATAAACTAAAAAACAAAGCAAAACAAAACCAAAAACCCTGCACCTATGTGCATGGCTGTGGAACAACCACCCGACCATAAAATATCTACCAATGTCCACACGCTGCCCCCCCAAAAAGAGTGATTCTTTCGACCTACTGTCAGCAGCTATCAGCAGCTCTTCAGTTTGGAGAAGGGCCTCATCTCCCCCCCCCCCCAGTCTATGTTGCACTTCGGGCTAACCCGATTTTGTACAGATTTTTGGGAGGTAACCAGAACTCCCCCGAGCTCATGAGCACAATGGCACTGTCACGTCCAGTAGATTGTATTTCACAGTAACTTCCCCATCCACTGGCTCTTACCCTCTTACCATTTTCCGGCCTCCTCTTCTGTGATCTTTTTCCCCAGCTTTGAAGTGATGGGGGATGGGAATAATGTTCCAAGTAGGGCTGAGCAGTCAGTCTCTTATTCTCACCACGTTAAACAGGTATGCCTCTCTGAACTCACTGCTGCCCACTGCAAAAAATTAAATAAAGAAGCTTCTTTGGCCAAGGTTGAGAGTAATCCAGCTTCAGACCTCTTTCGAATCCAAATGAGAAGAGTATTAGCTAGGAGAGCAGGCATGGCAAGAGGGACTCGCCCTGATCCCACTCACAAAGACCTCCTAGCCAGCTGGGAGAGCAGACACACAAATGAGGAACTAGCAACAAAACAGTGAGTGCTGTACTGCAAGCAGGGAGGTGTGTTTGTGTTATTTCTTATTTCAGCTTATTACGGAACTAAAACCAATAACTTCATCTTGGCTTCAACTTGGAATAAATCTTACTTTGCCTCCTGGGACAGAGAAAGCAAGCTCCGTTGAGGAGCTAATAAGTTCAGGCCAAATTCTCAGCTATTTTGAAGAAGAAAAGAAACGAGGCAGTTCAGCATCTGAGAGAACACGATCCAAATATTCAGAGAAAAACTCAGGCCCTGGTTATCTAAAGGAGCAGGCGGAGCGGGTTAAGGAATTAGCATAAGTTGAATAATGAAACATTCATTATTTCACAATTGAATTACCGAAATCCTTGGCGTAAACATGCTTCTGTGCCATACGCTGTTTTATTGTTGTTTGTAGAATGGAGTCATGTATAATTTAGAAGCTGTTTTAATTAGAGTATCAATCATTTTCAAATATTTAGATAAATTATAAAAAATAGGCAAAGCATGTTCAGATCATAAAATTTGACACTTTTGTATGTTTGGTAGAAAACAGCATTTTGGAACTAATTTTCAGACATTTATATATAATATAAATTCTTTGGAGTTACAAATATATATGATTTTTATAGGATGCCCTGGTATTTTTTTCATTGATTTGATAGTATGTTCAGGGTGCTTGAAAAACCACAGATGAAGCAAATGACTGCTGAAAATATTTGACAGGAAGTTTATAAAGAAAAATAAGAATGATAAAATGTAGAATATAGTAAAATGAAAAGGCACAGTCAATATTGTCTCTTTTATTACTCAATTTTATTTCTCAATTTCCAAATCCACCCTGGAATGTATTATGCAATATCTGCTGGCAGATGAATCAAGAAGACAAGGTGAAAAGCATATTTTTTTAGGGCATCAGAAGCAAACCAAGGAAATCACAGAGCAAGGCAGAGAGGTGATTAAGGTCATTTCTTTACTCAATATTCACTGTCTAATTTGTAATCTTCAGGTGAATCTCATTCACCTTGTAGCATCATTCATACCATGGGAGGCAGTATAGACCGCAGGACAAGCTTTCTATAACCAAAGGGCTTTGCATTTGAACTTGTTTCTGCCTTTGAAAACCTTTGGAATTTGGGGCTGAGAAAATGGCTCAGTGTCTAAATTGCTTGCTGCAAAATTATGAAGTTCAGAGTTAAGACCTATAGAATTTCAGACTGGATGCAGTGGCTCAAATGTGTAATCTCAAAGCTCTTGTAAAAAGATAAAGGGCAGAGATGTGAGAAATCACAGAAACTCACAGGTCCCCATGCACAGGAGTGGACAGTAGAAGAAATCTTTTGTGTATTATATAGATTTAAGACCTGCCAGTTAAAAAAAAAAGTATGACCCATGGCTGAGGCAGAAAATAGGTGGGACATCTGGTAGGCAGAAGGGATTCTGGGATAGTACCAGGCACAGGAGATTCAGCCACTGAGATGAGAAAAGGATGGACACATGGTACCTGAGCTCAGGTAACCTGCCATGTGGCAGGATTTAGATTAGTATAATGAGTTAATTTAAGTTATGAGCTACTCAGAGAAGAGCCTAGCTATATGGACTTGGTATTTGTAACATAATAATTGAATCTCATGAGTCAGTATTTTGGGAGCTAGGCTGGGAGAGAAAACCTCCTACAATAGTGAACAAAAGAATTAATCTGTTGCTTAATGTCATTCTAAATAAAGGAGAAATTTGGGGCTGGAGAGAAGGCTTGGTTGCTAATAACCTGTATTACTCTTGCAGAGTATGATGCTGGGCAATTTACAACCCCCTGTAACTCCAGCCACAGGGGATATTTCCCCCTCTTCAGGTCTCCATTGACAGTACACTCATATGTGCATATACCCACATAAACAGACACATATACACATAAGTATAAATAAATAAATAGATAAAATTTGAACATATTTTACTGCCTTTCTTTACATTATATAATATTTGTTTCAAAAGGAAATGAAAGAGCACTATTTTCTATGTAAAATCACCCTAGCTATGTAATTAGTTCACACATGTTGTACATGCGTGATGTTGCTTCTTATCAGAGTTGTATAAATATTGCTAACACTGAACACATTCATTTCTTGAAAATACAGTATCCTTATGTGTCCATGCTGTAAACTCATTCTGGATGAGGAGAAAAGACCAAATGAACCTGGGGCTGTCTCATCATTCTCCCTCTTCAAGTAGCTTCATTTTCAAATTAAGCAGTTGTCTAATACAGAGGAGAAACTTACGAGAGGACACGTCTGTCCCTTTCTTTATATATCTGTGTGATCGCCGATTTTAATGCTCTGTTTAAAACAGTCTGGAGTCACCTGCAAAGAGAGCTTTATCGAGGAACTGTCTAGATCACCTTTCCCATTGGCATGCCTGTGGGGTTGTCTTAATTATGTTAACTGAGGTGAGAAGACTTCAAGTGTGGCACTGTTCTTTAGGCAGGGATCTTGGACTGCATAAGAGCAGAGTAAGAAATCTGAGCTCTAGAATGCGATATGAATTGCTGTTTGCTCTTGACTGTGGATGGGAGATGACAAGAGGCTTTAAGTCCCTGCCACCTTGACTTTCCTAACACAAGGGACTATAATTTGAAATTGTGAGCTAAGACAAACCCTTTCTTCTATAAGTTGTTTTTCTCATGATATTTTCTCACAGCTGTAGGAAACAGAACTAAGACAATAGGTGTGAGATGGCTCAGTATTTAAGAGCCTGTATTGCTCTTTCAGGGGACCTGGATTTTGTTCCTAGACCCCAAGTCAAGTGGCTCAAAATCTTTATAATGTCAGCTTTGGAGAATCTGACACTCTCATCTGGCTTCTGTGGCAAATCTCATAGCCATAGAGAAATACATACAGAGACACACATGCACATGAATAAAAACAAAAATCTTAAAAAACTAATACAATAACTCTCTTAGGAAGCCTTTTCCTTCTTTCTATATCAGATGACATTTCTGAGAGGAAGTGTCTATTAACATAATGCCCAGGAGTCACATGAGACTATAAGAAAAGGCAAAGTGATCTGACCGCTCTGTCTTCCCTGAAGCTTTCAAGCCCTCTTTCCAAATGGTTCTGTGCTCATAGGGTATAGGAAGTGTGATGTGTCAATAGAACAGCAAGGAACGGGGAGCATAGGAGATCCACCTCACACCACATTTTAGTGTCTCACATGAATTTACCAGTGAGCTGTCTTTTGATGGATGGAAACTGTAACAATCCTAAGTACATCAAGTTCACAAAGGATAATGCTTTCTGTCTGTAGAATACAGGATTTTACCATCATTCCTTGCTTCTCTCCAGAAAGTGATAGAAGGAATTGGCCACAGTCACACCAGCCAGGACAAATAGAAATGTCTTCATACATTGCTAGATGTTTATAGGTGGGAAATGTCCCCAGTTAAGAACTACTGCTCTTAATTGTTTTGTTTACTGTTCACTTTCTTCCCTAGATGAAAAAAAAAAGTTTCACAAGAACAAGTACCTTTCTTTTCTACCCTTCGCCATGCTCCAATACATGGAAGTGTTTAGTAGTGAGTAAATACTTATAAATAGTTGTTAGGCACCTGTAAATTGATTAGGTATTTAAAAAGTGAAACCACAAAACACCCACTGCATGCTTGCTAAACATATAGACTATGAACAGGACATAAATACTGTATTTTGTCCTTCTTCCATAGCATGTTTTATGCTCCATGTTGAAGTCCATATTGTATAAACTCTTTAAAATTTATATGATATTTGTGTCATCAGAAACCTGTTTGTTTTATGTAGAAAGGGCACTAGAATATAACCAGAAATATAATAATAATAATAATAATAATAATAATAATAATAATAATAATAATAATAAGTAGTAGTAGTAGTAGTAGTAGTAGTATGTATGTATGTATACATGTATGTGTATGTGTGTGTATCTGTGTGTGGGCATATGCACATGAGTGCAAGTGCCTTAGGAGTGCAGAAAGGACATTTTCTCACATAGAGTAGAAGTTACAGGTGACTGTGAGCCACCTGGGGGGAGTGCTGGGACCAAATCCAGGTCCTCTGAGAAAGAAGTATTAGTTATCTGTCTGCTCCAAAAAACAGAAAACTTAGCATTTAAGTCTTGATTTTACCAACACCTTTAGTGTTAGGACAAATTTCTACAGTTTTCATATTCTTATTTAAACCTGTGATTAATCTTTAAAATTCTACAGATTCTAAAAGCCTGTAGCATTCAGAAAACTCGTAAGTGCTGTTTTAGGGTATGAGGTTTTGCAAGCACAGGAAGATGTCCGTTTTAAATAAATTACAGAAAATATCCTTTGATTTTTTTTTTAAAAAAGAAAGTCCACTAGAGTTAAAAAAAAGTTTATCTTTTCCTTTAAAAGTTAACCCTTTGGAAGTCTTTCTCAGCAAACACGTACCCTAAATTGAAATATTAATTACAATGTGTCAGATGTGTCAGAGAAAAAGCAAAATGATCAATTTGAAGTATCATCTCATTTATGGAACAACTGTTTGGAAAAGATTGGTCTTAGCCCCTTTGAAAATCAGACAAATAAAGCCTTATCTCCAGCAGGTTCCTCTGCTCTTGCATTTGTGAAGGGGGATGTACACACAAATGGATTCTTTCAAGCCTTAATGAAGACAAGATACAGGGCTTGTCCTTGGCAAAATAGTGGTTGACCATTCATCTTGGTGGCATTCTATCAATTCTCCATCACCCCAATCTACCTCCTCTTTTCCAACCATCAATCTCCACTTGCAGGGTGAGATTTATAATTGTCAGAATCAAGCAGTCTCTAAGGTGCTGTGGGACAGAGTTGTCATTCAAGCTGGAGCTAAAGAAAAGGCCAAGAGGAAGCAGTTGACATTGCTTCCTAGGGTGCCCTTCTGGTTATCTCTGTTCCCCTCTCACCTGCTTCTAACATCAGCATCCTCCTGGAGCCATGGGCAACAAAACCCTTCGTGGACCTATGTTGCCTCTCCACAAGCACGGCTGCTAGCCAGAGCTCCCCTCTGCCTCCTCACCATGAATGTAACTGACACCTCTGTGAGCTGTCAGCAAGGGCTGGCAGTGCCCTCCAGTTGCCCTGATTTCTATTTTCCAAGGTACTCTGTTATATGTCACATCAGATTCATCACTTTAGACTTGGGCAGCTTTGAAGAGTTCATTTTTCCAAAGTCATACCCATTGCAGAAATTCTCTTTATTATAGCCCGAAAGATAATCTATCTTACAGTTTCTGCTTGAACCATATTTAGTGGCAGGTAACTTGGTGGTTTTTATGGAAGTTCATTGTACTTGGAAATACAACTAATGGGCAGAAAGGATTTCTAACTTCTACTCATTAATCTCAGGTCTATTCTTTCTGCAGCAAGACACAGACTGTGGTCTTTTCTCTGTTTCTAGAAAGCCATTTTAAAGAGTAGGTATATCTGGATTACACATTTAAAATTATTGTGCAGCCAGGATGAGAATTCATAATTATCCTTCATTTGATTTTTATAATCATGCTCCCACTCTGCTTTAGACCATGGCCTGTTTTGTGTGTATGTGTATATTTGTGCTTATGTATATATCTGTGTATATAGATGCTTTTCTTTCTGTCTGTACTTATATGTGTCTGTGTTTGTGTGTAGCCATCTGTTTACTGTACTTACTAAAGTTAGTGATTTTTTAAAAAAATTTTGTTTTTACATATACATTTATATTATTACACATATATAAAATAAACTACATACAGGAAGAAGAACCATAAAAATTGGGATTATATTAATGCCCCATTCATAGTGTTTGATGAAAACTAAGTTTAATTTTGATACATTTGTATAGAGTTCAAATTGAAGATTATTTTTCTCACACCATATATATATATATCCTCTAAAATGAGGTATTATACCCATACAACTCAAGTCTAATATAAACTTTACTTCCAATACTTTAAAAGTTATAGTGCAGGCTGTTTAGGATAAGTAAGTTACACAAGTTAATTGTTAGTTGATGAAATCATTTTCATGTTAATTACTAGTCTATTTATATTACAAGAATATACATCCTAGGTTTAGGATGTAGATAGATAAGGTAAAATGTTAGATAAGGTCTTCAAAAACCTCAGAGACCTATAAAATATGGCATTTAAAGGTGTTTTTACTATTTTAAAGATTCATTGACAATAAAACTGGTTAACTCCTGGCAACACCTAGCCTACCTCAAAGTTAGTGATCTTTAAAGCATTCTATAAATACTGTTTTATTTCCTGCTCACAGTTACCCTAGAATGGAAGCTTTCATTGTTTCCTTATAAGCAGTGTTGGCTTCACATTGACGAGTAAGCAAACTGAGCCACAGATGGCAAGTTCTTTATAGACATAAGATTTTCCCATGAATCCCAGCCATTGTCTTCTTAACCCTGCATCAATGCTGTAGCCAGAGTAACAGTAACATTATGTAAGGGGATATGGGTTTCTGCTTTCTTATAAAATAAATATTTTAGTTACATGGGGTTTATAGACCTG
>OU015747.1:81511557-81522784 GCA_907169655.1 Acomys percivali | reverse complement strand
ATCCACTTGGATTTGAGTTTTGTGCAAGGTGACAAATATGGGTCCAGGTAGATTTGTGCCAAGGGGTCCCGCTCAAATTAAGGCACCAGCCAAGGACAATAAAGGCAGTAAACTTTAAACCCCTACCCAGATCTAGTCAATGGTCAGAACAGTCTCCACACTTGAGTGGAGAGTGGGATATGACTTTCTCACGTACTCTGCTGCCTCCCATTTTCCCCTTATTCTCCTCCCCTATGACTGTTCCTGAGGGGGATTACCTCCCCCTGTATATGCTCATAGGGTATCAAGTCTCTTCTTGGTAACCTGCTGTCCTTCTTCTGAGTGCCACCAGGTCTCCCCCTCCAGGGGACATGGTCAAATGTGAGGGAGGGAAGAGTGGGAGGATACAAGGGACGGGATAACCATTGAGATGTAACAAGAATAAATTAATTTAAAAAAAGTTAAAAAAAATGGGAACAGCTGGGACTCCAGATTCCTAATATACTGTAAGGAGTTCAGGATTCTGCACAAGCTATTTGAATTTGAGGAAAATAAAAATGAAAATATGAAAATAAACCAGCAATGCTGTCTCAGTCAATAAAGGACTTGCCTTATAAGCAAGAGAGTTTGAGTTTGAGGAATTGTCAGGGATGGGGGTCACACATGAATTCTTAGATTGGAGGCAGATCCCCGGGACTCATAGGTCAGCCAGCCTAGGCTATTTAGTGATTTCCAAGCAAAGGAGAATCATTGTCTTAAAAGAAAATGAGGCACAACAGCTGAGATGGTTCTCTAACTCCCAAATGTGTGCATTTACAAATGTGTGTACATTTTCACCTGTACCTGAATGGACTTGAACGTGGATTGAATTAGTTTTCTTTCTTTGCTGTGATAAAACATTGGCCAAAAGCAAGTCGGGGAGAGGGGGACTAATTTGGTTTATGGATTATAGTTCATTGTGGACAGAAGCCACGGCAGGAATCTAAGGGACCTTGAAACAGAGACTGAATCAGAGGCTATTGAGGAATTCTGCTTAGGTCCTTGCTTTCTTTGGCTGCTTAGCTATTTTTTTTTTAAATTTGGACCAAGTCCACCTGTCCAGGGATGGTATCTCTCACAGTGGACTGGAGCCTCATACATAAATCAGCAATCAAGTAGTTGCCCTCAGGAAATTCAATGAAGGCAATTCTTGAATTGAGGCTCTCTCTTCCCAGGTGTGTCAAGCTGACTAGGACACAAATAAATACACACATCTATACACATGCACAGAAAATAAAAAGTAAAAAGAAACCTATTGCTTTTTATAGTTTTGAAAACTTTGTGTGTATAATGGTTCCTGGTGGGAGGAATTAGAATTACTGGGGGTATTTATTTTTCTTTCTACAGTGTTTATAACCCTAACATCATTTCTTTTTTTCTAATTGAATTATAAAATACAAATGAGTTATTAAATTGCCTTGGTTCTGTTTTTCCTGTAAAGATACTAAAGTTATCCTACAAGTCCAATGAAAAGAATGCTTCGAAGACCTGTTATTTGTAGGCCAGTACCCTGCTAGCTAGAGAAGTGTTTGTTCATGCTTCAATTAGTTTATCATACATTATGGGTCTTTGACCAGGTCATGGAACTGCTGTCAGTGTTTAAGAGTCTGCTCCAAAATGTGCAGATTTCATTAAAAAAAAAAAAAAAAAAGAAAAGAAAAGAGAGAAAGAAAAGGAAAGGAAGAAAGGAAGAAAGAAAGAAAGAAAGAAAGAAAGAAAGAAAGAAAGAAAGAAAGAAAGAAACGTCTGCAAGCTCCTCTCTTAGATTCGGTGACCACTGCTCCCAGAACAACAAAGTGACAAGTAACTATGAACCCATTACTGCTTCAAGAGCTCTGGTTAAGGCTGGACTCTCTAAGAACAACTACTTCCCCATGCGCATGGCTACTTCTTCAACCTTGTGTTTTCTACATGCTCACTCAACGTCCAGGAGGCATAAGAAGAAATCTGACTTTCCATTAGGAACTGTCTCCACAAATGAGGGATTTATCACAAATACAAGTCTAGCATCATGATTAACTTACTTCAGTTTTTCTTCATTTTTCTCTTTATTCTTTGTACATAAATTGACATTGTTTATCACCTATCTTCTAAATAATCTCCTGACCTCTAAACCCTTTAATGAAAAGCAAAGGAAGGGGCTGAAGAAATGGCTCTGTGTTTAAGAGAACATATTTTGGTGCCCAGCTCCCATGAAAGAAGTATAGGGACACCTGTAACTCCAGCTCCAGGCGACCCAGTGCCCTCTTTTGGCTTCCATAGGTACCTGCCATCAATTGGCATACATTCACACAGATGTATACATGAACAGATAAGTGAAAACATGAATCTTTAAATATTAGTTTTTAAAATAATATTTCAAGTGTGTGTGTGTATGTGCGCACGTGCGTGCGTGCGCGTGCACATGCTCAATTGTGCATGCAAGAGTAAGTATGCCAAAGCATATGTATAGAGACTGGAAGACAACTTATGGGAGTCGGTTCTTTCCAACATGTGGGTTCCAGGTATTGAACTCAGGTCATATGGCTTGGCAGCAAGCACCTTTATTCACTGTGGTGTTTTGAATGTGAATGGTCTCCATAAGCTCATATATTTGAATACTTGGTAGAGATATTTAGGAATGATCAGGGGGAGGTGATCTTGTTGGAGGAGTTGTGTCATTTCAGGTAGGCTTTCTCTCTGCCTCCTTTTAATGGAAAAGTATTTAAACTCTCAGATACTGCTCTAGTATGAAGCCTGATTGCTTGCTGCAAAGATGGCCACCATGATGGCCATAGCTCACCCTCTGAAGCTGTAATCCCTTGATAAACTGTCGTATAAGTTGCCTTGGTTGTGGTGTTTCGTGACAACAATAGAAACATTAGTAAGACATTCACTGAAATACCTCAATGGTCCCTACTTCTCCTTTCAAAAGTGCATCTTCGGGAGACATGATTTTAGTAAGTGCACAGAGTTATTTCTACAGCCCTTCTGAAGCTCAGAACACTGTTCTACCCTCAGGTTTAGCTGCACAGCATGAGGCAAAGGCAGTCATCTTGATTATCATTTTTTATGCAAACAACACTAGTGGCAATTCCTTCTTTTATGAGTTCCATCTAACACTTTATTATATAAAGATTTGAATCTCAAATTGCCAATGAATGTCATATATTTTTATTAATACCATGCTACAGAAAATCCCATAATAGTGCCTAGAAAATGGATTAATGCAATGTAGGGTCTGTGTACATAGCAGTTTATACTCTGAAAAGTACCATCATATATGAGTTTGAATCTCTTTGCTGTCTGACAGTGACTACAAATTATTCATCTATTCAGCATATTGGCTTCATATATACATTATATCTGGGTTCCCAACTGTCACTTTAATAACAAGAAGAACATTATTATAGGCAGATTGGGCCCAGGGGTCCTGCTTAAACTATGGCACCAGCTAAGGACAATACAGGCCGTAAACTTCAAACCCCTACCCAGATCTAGCCAATGGACAGGACATTCTCCACAGTTGAGTGGAGAGTAGGGTATGACTTTCACATGTACTCTGGTGCCTCATATTTGACCAAGTCCTCTGGAGGGAGAGACCTGGTGGCACGCAGAGGAAGGATAGCAGGCTACCAAGAAGAGACTTGATACCCTATGAGCATATACAGGGGGAGGAAGTCCCCCTCAGTCACAGTCATAGAGGAGGGAGTGAGGGGAAAATGGGAGGGAAGGAGGAATGGGAGGATAAAAGGGATGGGATAACCATTGAGAGGTAACAAGAATAAATTAATAAAATAAAATTTAAAAATAACTTTTCAAATATTTTAATTTTACAAATTATCAAAAGTTTAAGATACATTATATATCCATTGATAGACTACAAGCTACAAATATAGATCTCTCATGTACTCTACATAAAATATATATTTGCTCATATATATCAAAGACATTTATTTTATTTTTAATTATCTAAGTCTGTTTGTCTATGCATATGTGCACATGAGTACAGGTGCCATGGAAACTAGAAGAGGGCATCAGATTCCCCGAAGGTGGGGTTACAGGTGACTGTGATCATCCCAGTATGAGTGCTGGAAACTGAACCCAGGTTTTCTGCATGAGCAGTAAGCACTCTTAACTGTCAGGCCCTATCTACAGCCCAATAAAGATCCTATATGTGTATCTATACATTATGTGGATCTTTGTGAATAGTTTTCTTTTCTGGACAGTGGTAGCTCTTTTATTGTGACCAGATCCTTCTCCCAGCAAAGGGGAAAAAAACAAAGCTTCAGGGCTGTTCAGCTTCAGGAAATGCTGTGCCATTGTAACGGACACTTACCATTAGCTTACTGCTTTTCATCCCTCCTCCTAGTTCACTTTCCTCCTATGTGATCAGCAGTGTTAATGGTACACTTGATAGAATCTAGAATTGCCATGGAGATGAGCCTTTGGGCACATCTCTGGGGATTATCTTCCTTACATTAATTGGCATGGAAAGACATCTTAATGGTGAGAGGGAACATTTTCTGGGACAGAGATCAGAAATCCCATGCTCTATGAAACAGAGGAAGTGGGCTGTTAGCTCATATTGATTCTTCTCTGTTTCCTCAACATGGATGAGATGGAACCAGCTGCCTCAAGCTCTCTCTCCTTTGATTTCCTCACAACCATGGACTGTATTTGGAAGTATAACCTAGACTTGCATATATCGCTTGATTTGCATATGTGAAGAGTATTTTATCATAGCAACAAGAAGAAAACCTAAGACTCCACCCCCAACTTGGGCAGTCCCAGGTTTGATTAACATATTATTTCCTTGGAATGAGTTATTTTATTGTGCTGTACTTTTTCACCCTAATCATTCCTGCATTTCTCTCACCTACTTGATTTTACCCACTATATTTTTAATAACTTCCACCTTTCCCTAAATCCCCTTATATAATGATTCTACAGACTTTCTTTTCCATGGGCAGAAAATTTAAATAATTTCTTTTGGATTTTTTGCTTCCTCAGTGATAACTGTTTCCTCTGAGCACTTGGAATATTGAGGTTTCAAGTTTAGGGGGATTTGCTTTATAAAGTACAACTAAATGAGTTAGTTCAAAGTGATTAGATTAGTGTCTTTGTATAAATTAAAAATTAAAATTACACAAAATAGATTTATGAGGGGACAACAAAGATGTTGGCACAGAAGTATTTCCCTTCTAATTATGTCTTACTAAAACATGATCACCATCTCCAGAACACATTTTGGATATAAATATGCATATTTATTGCTACATAATTTTTAACTATTTGACTAGTTCTGAACTCTTTATGGGTAAAGTTAGTTCATTCTTTTCTTCTATTTCATTTTTTATTACATTGATTAATTTTGTGTGTCATTGTATTTTACATGTGTGTGGTTATGTACACTCAAATGTGTACGTGGAGGTCAGAGGATAACTTGTAAAAAAACACTTCTCTGTTTCTGCATGGGTTCAAGAGATCAAATTTAGGTTGCTAGACTAGGTCTCAACTGCTTTTACCTGATCAGCCATCTCTGGCCAATGCTAATTTTTTGTTTGTTTTATTTTTGTTTTTCTGAGACAGGGTTTCTTTGTACAGTCTTGGCTGTCATGGATTTGCTTTGTAGACTAGGCTGGCCTCAAATTCACAGAGATCTCCCTGCCTCTACCTCCCTGAGTGCTGGGATTAAAGGTGTGTACCACCATGTGTGGCTTCAAGGCCAGTTCCTAAATTGGAAAAAACCTCCAGATTTCTTAAGGTTTCACTTTTTCCAATCCCTTCTCTACTGTGGTACCTGCTGCTCATCTTCTCTACAGATGTTTCATCTGTGACAATTATTTTTGCTTGTCAACTTGGTGAGATGCAACTTAGAATTGCCTAAGAAACATGTCACATGCTCTTGTGGGCTTATGTTACTGAGGATAGTTGAGGTAGAAAGGCCTACTGACTTTAGTTGTGACCATTTCCCTTAGCTGAGATTCTGAACTATATAAAAGCACCCCATTCATCATTCATCCCTTCCATAAGGTGTATGTGATATGACTAGCTGCTTCAGGAGGCTACTGCATTGACTTCTAAGCCACGACAGACTGTGCTCTTGAATTATGAGCTGAAGTAAACTGTTCACCTCTGAGTTGCTTTTGTCATGGTATTGTTATCACAGTAACAAGAAAAGCAACTAGAGATATCTGTAATGGGTGTTAATAGTGTCTTTCTTAGAGATGGAGGATTCTTGCAGCAAGAGCAAGGAGCAACTATGACGATTACCTGTTTTCCTGTCTTCTCAGTTGTAGGACAACATGCTCTGATGTATAAGGTTATAGTGAATGCTAGTTTTCTCATCAGCATTGAGCCTATGTGTTATTTCAGCTCCTATTTGTCCTTTATAATATTTATGATACAGGTTTCTCCTGTAGAAAGTGACTATGATGATGGTCACCTGTATATTACAGGACTCAGTGGCCCTAGTCCCCACAGTGACATTCCTTACTTCTCCTTTAGAACAGAGGTTCACCACACAAAGAAGAACCCACCAAATATGTTGATTGACCCATTCCTAACATTTCCAAAGAGTCATTAACAAACACAAATGAAGTAGGCCATTAGTTGTGGAAGATAAAAGGAAAACTGATGCATTTAATGGAGATATTGACACAAAATGACAGATTGCAAAAGAAATGTTCTTAAGTCTGTTTAATGATTAACATGAAAGGAAAGTTTGCTTTGAAAGCCCAGTCTAGTAACTATAGTTAGCAGAAGAAAAAGAAAAAAAAGATGATCAAGGCATTTTTAGTTACTACAAAGGATTTAAAGTTTAAATTAGTTTGTAGATAGAACTTGCATTTTATTTTGAGTCTGATTGAAGCTTAGGCTAAGACCTTCACGATGGAATTCAAAGCACAGCCAACTTCTGACTGAAAAAATTACTGTTGCTTTTTTTTTTTTTTATATTAAAGCATTTCCTGGGTGTAATGGTCTGCTTCTTCTTTGTTAATTCACACAGGATCTCCACACACCTCTGCTCTAGTCTTCTAGTAAAAGAAGCCAGGATAGGATGATGGCCCCACATAACTTTGCCCAGGTCCCTACTTTCCTATAAGCAACATACATCTCACTCTACATAGACACTATGTGCATGTTTATTTCTGAGGTGCATCATGTCCTCTGTTACTTCCAGAATCCTGTCTCTCTCAAACTCGTACTATGTTGAAGTCTTAGTGGTGAGTAGCTCAGCATACGACTGTGCTTGAGGATAGAGATTTTAAAGAAGTAAACTGAGCCTGTAGAGTGGTGACCATTTCAGATGATGGAGTGAGGAACCCAGACACACACAGAGAAGAAAGAACACATAGACACCATAAAAAGATGTCCACCGCATGGCCTACAGCCCAAGGACAGTGGCCTCAGAAGAAATGCATACCCCAGGCTTGAGCTTCTAGCTTCCAGAAGTGTGAGAGATTACACTGCTGTTATAGAAGGTAGCCAGTTAGTGGTGTTTGCTGGCACAGGCTTAGAGAAGCAGGGGCACTCACAGGGATGCTGTGGGTCTTTGGAGCCAACTCCTACATTCTCCCTCAGTCTGTTCAATATCTAAGAAAGAGTCTCCAGACTTGGAACTGTGTGATGCTAAACAATTTTTGAGAACATACATATCATTTTAGTAGCTATTGCTAATCATGAAACTGTGACTTGAATGAAGGAAAGCTCTGACACAAATAGCTCATTGTCATCTTTACTCATAATAATGGGGCTTTGGCTTGAACTTCTAAAACAAAATCCATTGAAAACTATTTGTATGATAATGAAAGCAGTTAATTTTGTAAGACAATTTTATAGAATCATTCTTTTATCCTCCTATGTAATGTTTAATTTTTTTTTTTTTTGAGATGAGCACAAAAAGAATCACTGTCTTAGGGGAATGAAAACATTTTTGAAACTGTCTCTAACTCTTCAATATTACTTTTAAATTGATGAATAAATTTAGCATGATGGCACATCTGGAAATTCCACAGATGATTGTCAAGATTGTTCTGTATTTTATTCTAAAATAATACTTTGATTGAAATGCTTCTTGGGAAATGTGAGATGGACACTATGTGTATGTTTGCTTATTGTCTCTGAATTTCTCAAATTTCCTATCGATTCTCCAATACCTCCCTCTGAGATACAGATACCCAAGTGCCTGCTGCACTGACATCTGTAGCAGTTGCTGTGGTATTAGGGATGGATTTAAAGATTACTAAAGCATGTTTCTGTTCCTTACAGACTTTACACTGTGATGGGGAGACAGACACATTTTAATGTCATTTGTCCTTTGTTCCCGTTAAAAAGAGTGAGTGAAGCTGGCTTCCTTGACACATTAAAATGAAGTGATCTGGATCCTTGGCACAAACTGATCTTTTTTTTTCTCCTCCCCTAAACGGGTTTGGGTGCACCCAGGCAAAGAGGAAATATCTCTCTCATGAAAAAGGAAAGTGTTGAAAATGTCCATGTAAATGTGAAAGAGATAAGAAGCAATATTGAAAGGAAAGTTGATAGGAAATATTACATAGAACGATCAACTCCTAATATCTCTGCCCCTAAATAAAATAACAAAAGAAGGGGCTGGGGAGAGGGCTCACTGGATGAAGTGCCTGATACACAAATGCGAGGTTGTACCTTTGGATCTAGATCCCCTGTAAAACCAAGTGAAGTAAGGCTTGTGTCTCTGCCCTCCTATGGAACGATGGCAAGTGGACACAGGAGAATCCATGGACTCTCATGGTCCAGCTAACCTGTTGTACTCAGTGGTGAACATGAAGAAACAGTTATCTAAAACAGGGCAGGAGCTGAAGACTGACACCAAGGGCTGCACTCTAAATTCCACAAGTACTCCGTGGCATGTAAGCAATCACATTCATTTACACATACTGAGGTGCATACGTGAATCCACACCCATCATGCACAAATGCTAAAATGAGCAAATAAATGAATAAATAAAATAAAAAGCAGTTTTCTTAAAAGGAGAACAGTTTGAAATAGATTGCAAATGAAGGGTTAAAATAGTTTGAAATGTATCCATGAATTCAGACCATCCCCTCAGATGCTCAAGCCAACATTTCAAAAGTTTTATAAAAATAGACTACAATTAGAGCAATTTAAATTATCATCCATTTTTTTTTCTCCAGCTACCATTTGGATATTTATCGGCTACATTCATTCCCAAAGCATGTATTTATGGCTTAGAATGTTTGCTATAACTAAGTGACAAAATCAACTTTCAGACCAAATGAGGGTCTGGCCCGGATAGTAACATGGAAGTAACAATATCTTCATTTCCTCCATTTATTGAGCCTATTCATGAGCAGGGTGGGTCACTATGGACAAACTCCGTGGAAATTATTTCTTCTGCTTTGAAATCATCAGTTCTGAGAAATCATGTCCTGAGGACATTTGCTAATAGACAAAAATCAAAATGGAATGGTTTAAAGAGACAGAGGGTAAAGTCAGCCTTAGAGCTATCCCTGGGCATGAGAAAAATGTTCACCTTACTTGCTTCAGTGAGAACTATCTAAGGCATGCACAGTGGCCAAAGGTCATACTCTCTGTAACCTCAAGTTGAGCTAGCAAAGAGTCAGGCAGTAGCAGTTTGTGACAATTCAGAAACACATTAAAGTGAAAATTCAAGAAAAAAGTCCTACAGAGCCACAGGATAAGTCTGTTTTGTTTGTTTGTTTGGTTTTTGTTTTTGGTTTTTGGAGACAGGGTTTCTCTGTGTAGTCTTAGCTGTCCTGAAGTCACTTTGTAGACCAGGATGGCCTTGAACTCACAGTGATCCACCTGTATCTGCCTCCTTGAGTGCTCGGATTACTGGCCTGCGCCACTGTTCCTGGCTCAGGATAAATTTTAGAGCATGTGACATAGAGGTTTTGCACACGTACTTGATGTGTGATAGAAAAAGAACTCTGGTTGTCTGCCATCCAGGGATTTTGCCAGACTAATGTGGTTCATAAGGTGCTGAAGAAACTTGCTAATGTGAAACACCAGAACAACTCTGAGGACTTACTCTCAGGAGCTAAGCGTTGAGGGATGACTTGAGAAGGAAGAAGTATACAGAGAGGTTACCTTCATTGATGTGGAAGGAGAGTGAACGCAAGGTGAACAATGCCTGGTTCTCATACCAACATATAAAACAGTCACTACCAGCACTACCTTTTATCAGAAATGTGTCAATAAGGGACTTGGGAAATGGCTCAGTCAGTAAAGTACTTGTCATACACACACAACGGCTTGTGATCAAGTTCTGGTGTCCAAATAAGCCAGGCATGGAAGCATGGGCTTGGATTCCCAATGCTGAGAAGCCAAAGACAGGAGGATTTCTAAGGCTTTCTGGTCAACCAGCACTGCCTACTTAGCAAGCTACAGGCCAATAAGATGCCCTGTCTCAAGCATACAGGCTATATGTCTCGTGAGCAACAACACGCAAGGGTGACATCTGGTCTTCATATAGATATGAAAGCATTGTGTACACACAAATGTTTAGCAAACAATACTGTCTAGGTGTCTTTATTAGGTTTGTTTTCTCTCAGCTAAAGAATTAAAAGGGAGGGAAAATCTCGAACACAGCACATAGAAGAAAGGAAATTTTCAAGCATGGAAGACAGGATTGACAGGTAAAGAAAGTCTTTTATTAGGGGTCATAAAACCCATACATACATATCACACATGAGAGAGAGAGAAAGAGAGAAAGGGGGGGTGGTCAGGGAGGGGGTGCACAGAGAAAGATCAGATCAGGACTCTAAGCCTGAAATATGGTCTATCCTCAAGGCCTGGGTGTTTTGTAATAGTCTTTGAGGTGTTTTCCTCAACAAGTTCATAGTTGATCAGTTTGCAAAAAGGTAGAAAAATTGATAGGCCCACAGTTTGGCATAATCATGCCCTGGTCTAGCCTTGGCCTTGTCTGGCTGTTCTTTCAGCAGAGGGACCCTACTGCCCAAAGAAACGGCCCATCTGACTTCTATATTAAATTACTAGACTTTTGTCTTAGTGAGGGTAAGGAATAAGATACCTCTTGGAAAGATCACCATCTTTCCTGCCTATCTGTGGCCTCCCTATCAGGTCTGGTTAACTAGTATTTTTTCAATGTCATTGCAAAGATATCCCAAGACATAGCTGAGAAGCAACTTCTCTCTCTCTCTCTCTCTCTCTCTCTCTCTCTCTCTCTCTCTCTCTCTCTCTCTCT